>CM017557.1:70863612-71186112 GCA_007844125.1 Sinonovacula constricta
TTTGGCAGGCCAGTTATTGCTTAGTTGATAAAAAAGTAGTACGGGAGCCAGAACTAACTCATAGCCTGCAATGCACAAATTGACCTGAGTCTTAGGCAAAAATATATATCCATATCAGCCAGCTAGAACCCTGATGAATATGCTTCTGGCCAGGATCTGCCCTATTTGGTGCAAACATGTCCAAGCACTTTTGTATACATTATGTTAGAAGATGACATAGAATAAGTATGCGTTATTGTTAACAAAATGTAGCATGATCAGGGTTAAAAGTAAGGGTATGAATCTTCACACATTGTTTCACTTTTCTGGTCTGTCTTCTGCTGCCAATATGTAACCATCTCTGTTGGCTTCTGTTGTGATTGGTGTGGCGACTGGATATTTGGTCCAGTACAGGGGGCTGATGGTCCAGTGCAAGGCTTCTGCTTTAATTATGTGTGGTTCAGGGTTCATTACCCAGTCAGGAAGTTCTGGGCCACTGGCACCCATGCCAACCTTTACCCACTCTCTGCTCTGTCTTTACTCACCTGTCAAATTTCGAGGTTACCGTGTGAAGTTTTTGATGAGAAAAAAAAATCAAGTATATTTGTGTGAGAGTAAGAATATGTTAAGCGATCTTCTTTCATGTTCAAATGATTTAGAGTTCTGTATACTGAGAATCAGATTTAGAAATGTAAGCCACAATGGGCAGTTGTGAAAACTTCTGGCAATTTTGTTCTTTTTTCTTTTACATATTATTTTTCAATTTCTATGATTTGTTTGTGTGAGGACAAGTTGTTTGGAAAGATTTCACCTTTTGAATCAGTTTCGATATGTTCGGGAAATTATTTTAGCCTGATTCAATCTAACTTGTTTATTCAAGGGTCATTTAAAGTTTTTTAGAAATGTTTTGGCATTATCATGTGATTCTGAAATGATCTGGCAATCTGTATGCCTTTGACTTATTTACTGTATAAATAAGTATTCCAGATGAGACTGTAAGACGCTTGCTTTATTCAGTTGATTGCCTGAGTTCCATTGCAAAAAAAAATGAAATTGGTTTAATTGGTTTATATATTTGTTGATTTGTCTTTCTTTGGATAAATGGAAGTTAATAAGTGTTATTATTCCCATAAAGACACTCATTGATTGTTTAAAGGGATGAAATATTGAAAAAATAATACTAAATTCCATTGTTTTGTTTTTGTTCATCATAGACATATATGAATTGAAATCATAAGAGAATTGGTCAAAAAAAAGTTTATTAAAATCTTCGCGAAGGTATTCTCATAAAGATTAAAATATCAATTCCAATTTATTTTAATACTATGATTTACATAATTTAAGATAATGGATGATCACATATTTGTTTATCAAATTTTTTATTGTTAAATAATAATATAAATGATATGATTTTCGCCAAACTTTAAGTAAGGTCCTGCAATTCAAAGTCTCTCTTCGTTTCTATAGTTTTAACTATTGAAATCGGTGAACCCAAGAAAATGGTGAAAAAACAAGCAAGTTGCTGGTGGTATAGTACATGCTTAGATTATGTTTCTGCCAGTAAGTTGTGTGACGTTTAAAAGTGAATAAAAAAATGGCCATATGCTCTAGCAGATAATCAGATCCAGAGATCGTCCAAGCTGTGAATTGTAGATAGAGTAGCCTCATTAAAATTTAAACAAGTCAATTAGTGGCACCAGGAACATGTTCAGAGTCCAACAGGCTAGCTACGAAATATGGAGTCTGTCTTCTATCTTGGAAAGGAAGGGGTGTCTTGGGGTGGGAGGATGAAAAACACTTAAAACTCCACAACCTGATTTGTTGTTTCAGGTTTCATTATAGACTAAAAATGACAAATTATGCACTTCTGGTGTATCTAAATAAAAACACTGATATAGACTTCTAGATGTCTGGCTGCTCCCTCTCATTAAATTGGCCTGTTTTAAGCTTTAGAAAGTACTTTAGAAAATGTACTGTAAATGTTCAGCAGATAGACTTTTTATTATTCAGAGGATAAATTTGCAATTCTGTTGCCATGGCTTCAGAAAGGAAGAGCTTAACTATGACATATGTAGACATATTAAGGAACACAAACAAAATACATGTTTAATTAGTTTACAATCAGCTTCTGTTACATGACATTTTTTCAGATGGTATTATAATTATTCTTAGATTTTGTGGTGTAACTGAAAACAGTAACCTGAAAATGGTCTTGAAAAGAAAATGCTACTATAAATGGCAATCAGACCAAATAACAGTGCACCAAAAACTGATTGCTCCCTTAAGTTGCAAACCAAGTGTGCCCAAATGTGTCTAAATGTGCCCAAATGAGCTGAAATTAATGTAAAGTGACACGTTGCAACAAATTATTAGTTAGGAGGTCTGGCAATATGTCCAGGACCGTTTGACCAGTGGTCAAGATTGATGGAACCTGAGTCAAACTGATTTGACAGAACAATGGCCAGGGTGATGGCAGTGGTCAGGGAGGGAGAGTCCGCTGATGACTGACCTCAGGTCACTTGAAATGGACACGGGGCAGTATAATGGCTTCCATTTAGTCAGCCATGCTGATTCATTTATATCCTTCATTAGTGACTACCTTTAGTCAGGCCGTTATGTCAGATAATCTGGATTTAGGGTCACAAATAGTAAGAGGTTAGGGACTATTTGAGAGTTAAATTGAGGATACTGTATCCACTGGCCCAATGGCTGGTGTTAATCAGATTTTTGCACATAATTGGGTTACTGGTCAAGCCTTTGATCTGAATTCTCATGGTCAATTATTGTTATTTGATTTCTCTTGTCATAACTGGATTAAGAACACCACTACTCATAAAGTAATTTTCTATTTTTGGCTGCTCATTTGGTTTGGTTTAAGAGGATGTTATTGATGTTTTGGCTGATTATGAATTATGAATAATAGTGCTATAATCTTATTGGGGTCCAGTCCAAGATGTTATTATTGTGGTCACGGTGCTGATTCTACTTGTTTTATTTGAAATACTGGTAAATCAGTCACATTCTCCTCTTCCTCTCCTCATTATCTCATCATCATTATCATCATCAATCATCATCATCATCATTATCACCACCACCACCACCTCCATCATCATCATTATCATCATCATCATCATCATCATTATCATCATCATCATTATTTCACCACCCCCACCACCACCACCACCACCACCACCATCATCATCATTATCATCATCATCATCATCATCATCATCATCATCATTTATGTTATCATCTTTATGTCAAGCATACATGCATTTAGAAAGCAGGAATATGAGCATTTTTAAATAAATTTTAAATCATAAAAAAATCATTAACCAGTAGCATTTTAGGGGGAAAAATATGTTTGGTACCATGACTCCTGGACTTGTTCCCTGTTTCACCAGACAGCTGGCATTGTGAGAGTGTCACTGGGTTTGGAACCACAGTAATCAGGCCTCAAGATCCAACATGTCTGTTAACATAGCACCTGGCCAGCACCATCTCACCGCACTCTCACATTATATGGACTACTACGTTCCTCAAAACCATGTATTGGTACATACAGTTTTGTATTTTTATAAAGCACATGGTTGCTAAATAATTTTATAATTTTCTTAGTTATAAGGAAAATGTTTTAGGCATTTTGAAAACAGGTGTTGCCATAGGATGGTAAAATGTAACTCCTTCTGCATTTTAGCATACTTCCAGGTCCTGTCAGTGAAATGGTCAGGCCACCATGATTTCTTTGTTCTTTTGAACATTTCATCTTTGAACACTTAGGCTTTTTAAAATGTTGTCACAGTATAGCAATGAAAGTAATTGGAGCAGATTTGTAAAATCAGACTTTTGAATTATCTGCTATGTTGATTTAAGTTTTTATGTTGATAATGTTGATATGACATTAATTTCTAACTTTGTCTTGTCTAGATTCTAGATTTAAAAAATTTTCTGTTTTTGTTCTGTCCTTATCAAGGGTTTTTCAAACAAGGTCAAGCCAATGCCTGAAGTATTTGGGTCCCCCTCGTTATCTGTGGGCTGGCTCAGTTCCCCACCCACCCTTCCTGCTGGGCACTGATCTTCTACATATCAAGCACACATACATACTTGCTCCACTCTTGGTCTCTGTGACAGCAGGAATTTGAGAACAATCCAAGGGATTTATTCACCACTAAAGCATCAACTCAGGAAATGAACACCACATTATTCATCCTAATATATATCACCCCATTCTAAAGATACACAGAGATTCAAGGATTTGTCTTCATTCTAACTCCCTTCTGTGTTTATTCAGAGTCACTGAGAACCCACATTACAGGTAAATTTTCTTCTGAAAATTGCAATACATTTTCAGTGCCATATGGTACAAAATTCTCACACACGTGGTAAGTACACTCAGAAAAATTATTTACATTTATACAAAAAAAATTATCTTATGTTTAACAAAATAGTGATGTGGCAGTCTCTTATATACCAACATTGATAAATACCTTTTCTAAACTAATACTATTTGTTACAAAATAAGATGCTGATGCATCAAACTGATAATAAATAAAATTGTTTTGTATTGTTTTTTTCTCATAAGTCTTTGAAAAATACTCCAATATCCCTTAATTGTTAAGGTTTCTTTTTCTTTCAGATTGATTACTTTATATACATTTATGAAAGGTAAATTATTGTTGCATACCATGTGAATGGTAAGGATTCTGACTGAATGTTTTAAGAAAAATACATCCAATATGTTTAAATGCAATTAGTATAACAAACGACTAACTACATGCCAAGTATATAGCCAAACTGATAGAGGAAGAATAACAGTAACCTGGGGGCAAAAAGAAGCTGGAGAAAATTACAAAAAGTAAAACAGATGAGCAAAAATAATCTGTCAACAAGTTTGTAGGTTAAGTTGCCATGCACTGAGGGTCGGCACCCGTCATACAGCCACAGTAACCTAAGATGATGTACAGTTGCAGGGCCACAGTCTGTTTCTATGGGGACAAGACTGGTTTCCTGTATGCATCTAAGTTTCTCAGAGTTGTACAATTTAAGCAGGGGCAACATCCACAACATATTGTAGCTAAGGGGAATGATAAATGGACTTGCTTCTTTCCTAATTTCCATGTTTTTCCGGTAATTGACTGTTTTTTCAAGGTGTGTATACTAGGATACAAGGAATGTTGTGTACCCCACTGATAGGGCTCCACAAAAAGTGCCAGATGCTTATCTCATGTAAATAAAGTGTACACTTTCTGCGGTCATTGAAGCTTAAGTTGATTATTAATTAATAAAGAAGAAAGAATGACAGTTGATCTATGTCTTTCAGAAAATAAGTTTTCTTTACTTTAAAACTATTAAAAAATTGCACTTATGGTATATTTAATTAACAAAGACACAATAACCACATAACATTATTCAGTGAGTTTTAAAGATTATGCAAGTAAATTAATGCACCAAAAAAGAAGAAAATGAGCACTTTAAAAAGTTATTTGAATACTAGAAGGTTATTGATACTAAGAAAAGCAAGCAACTCAGTTGTGAAATTATCTCTTTCAGATAACACGATCGATGCATTGGCAATGAAATTTGCTTCATCCTTGCATTTCTTTTGTTTTATTTAAACCTTTTCCAGTTAACATAAAATTGAAAGAAATTTTTATAATACCTTAAAGGTGGTATACAACTGTTTACCTTTATCAAATGCTTGTAACAATATTTTTCCATAGTTTCTGGGAGTTTATGTATAATTTCTGCATAAACTCACACTTTAGTCTAAGTAAAAATGATTTTGAACACAACCAATGTTGTAAGATAGTACTCCTTGCAAAAATCACTAAATGTTCATTCTTCCCAAATATATAAATAAGCACAAAAGTTATCTTTCTTTATCTAAAAATAGATACAGACGTCGCACGAACTGCCCACTGACGATGTAATGTGATCTCTAAAGGAAGTTTCACATGGTTTTCTTAGTTTAAAAATAGCTATCTCAGCAGCGTGGCTCAGATAGGAAATACCTGTTTGCAATGATAAGTGGTGATTTATGCTTCACTGTTACACAGATCTAGTGCATCTGTGAACAGCATTTTGCAGGACCTTTTCAGGTAACAATGACTTATTTGGTTATTTGAGAAAATAATATCTGCTCCAAACAGTCAAATACCACCTTTAACCTATGTAAGCTTTTTTCACTTTAATGTTAGGTTTGTTTTTAGGCATCATGAGCTTTGTTTTAAAAATATATATATTTCTTGATAAATATGACAACAAATTATAAAGAAAATAGGAACCACTTTAGAGCTTTTTCAATATTTAGTCATGTATGTTATTGAAAATATTGTCCATTATTTGATTACAGTGGGAAAATAAAAAACAACAAATCGTTTAAGATGATGAATTAACAGTAAATGATATTCTAAATATAATGTTACTATATTTATTTAAAAGCGTTATTGTTTAAATGTTGTGATAAGATAGTGGATGACCAGATAGCTTGTATCTCAGATGTAAGGAGCTGACTCATTAATGGTTAGACCCAGAAAAGAGGCAAATAGAGTGAGGACGTTTGTAATTTGTTAGAAACCAGATCAGTATGGGAAGGAAGCACTGTTGCAGGGGAGATGATACTGTATCTTGTTTAATGTATTTCTTTTGCCACTGGTGGTTTGTAATTGTAGGGTAGCATGGTAGCAAGTCCCAATCATGAGGTGTTCTACCTCAGGGAACTAATGTAAACATTAGAGTATGGGCATATTTTCTATTAGTTGAAAGGTACATCTCACCAAAGCTACACGCGCTTTCACTTTTACACTATTTTTTTTATTTTTTTTTACAATGTGCATATAAATTTTCTTAAAAAGGTTATCCATTAAAAAAGGAGAAAATATTTAATAGTTATGATTTATGTTTAAAAACTAGTAAATCCCAACAGAAAATATTTAAAAAGAAATGGAATAAATTTAGATTTAAATAATTATTTATACAAGTAAAAATCTAAAATAGATTATGCAAATATCATAAACAATCAAAATATTATTTCTTTGAAATGAATAAATGTCAAAAGCAAATGTTAAAAACTCAAAAATGTGTAAAATGTCACTGAAATAAAAAGCACTTAAGAAAATACTTAATCTCTTAGTCTGCTCAGCTAAAATTGATCAGGCACAATAAAAAAGTGTAGATGCTGATCATCGAGTTTACAGAGAGATGTCTGTACATGAGTGGCAGCTGAGTTTTGGCAATGTGTTATGTTACCTGTGAAGGAAATAGGTATCAGACAGAAAAAGAAGAAAGGATATTTGTTCATTATGTAAATATTACAGAGGGTGATATAGCATGTATTATAGAAAATTGCAGCATGATAAGAGTTAAAAATTCATGATAGAAGAAATAAAAACAAAAATTATTTAAGAGCCACTGGCATGTGATATGACATAGTCTGATTACTGGGATATACTATGATCTCAAGTTCAAGCCAGCAGCTGCTTCCTGTAGAAACTCATCAATTGTGTACACCACTTTATAATACATCCATCTCAGAGATCACAAATCTTGTCCAGATATCAACCTTTCCTGTGGGATATTTAAATTAAGAGATCAAATTCCAAATTTATTTCTTTTAATTGACACTGCCATGTAAATGCCTTACCTATTTGTCTGAAAATTGGATTTAATGTTTGCTTCAGTGGCACTTTAAGGCACTAAAATGTTTCTTCCATGCTTGCTACTGATTTATTGTAGCTAAGTTCTTTTTTTAATCTCTGTGTAGAATATACAAAAACCCTTTGAACGAGGGCATCTGTAACTCTAGCATCCCTTTATCAAGGTCCAGATCAGGTGGGTATTAAAGGCAGAGTTTCACATCAGACCTATTACATTGTCAACTCCCCGAGTGTCCAGATCAACTTGAGTTAACATATGAATGCCACCAACTGAGGTTTGGAAAATAAAGATTGTTAAAGTCAAATTTATGAGACATTGTATTATGAGGTTGGGTAGAGATGGTGACAGGTTTTAAATAGAGGTAATGATTGTTTATGTCTTTAATTACGCCCCTGAAAGATTGACCAAGACGGAACATTGAACATGTCCACTGCTGTGTTACATGCTTGTGAATCTATTATCAGATTAGAAAATTGGATTTGACTCCATATTCATGAGTTGGTGATGTCCTTAAATCTAAGATATCAACAGAATGCTGTAGCAGTTGATTTTGTTTTGAAGGAAATGATTTTAAAGCACATACTCAAATCATTTATCTCAGGAATATACGATAGAAAGCTTTGGTCAAGCCGCTGCTGTATTAATCTCTTTGACTCCCACTTTCTGGGTAGAACCAGTATTCAGGTAGGCAATGGAGCATGTACAGCACTTGCTTAAGGACTTACTTTGTGTGGTTGGCTTTGGTGTTCAAACCCAGGCCTCTTTTTTATCTGAGTCCAACATCTTAATCAATTGACCACAGACACTCCTGTATGGTATTCAGCATATGTATGCAGTGTGGATTACAAGACCTTAAACATGCACATAGAATAATTTAGAAAGATTCAGTCTCCCACCAGTTGTTAGGCACACCTGTGCTGATTATGTCAAGATCATTTTACACTTTAATAAATCTAAAGATAATAGAATGTACTTACTCATAGTATAAACATAAAATTTTGCTGCTCTACTGAAAAGAGCATAATCTTGAAGTTTTGCATTTAACTTTAAAATTGCATAAATGGGCAATAAACTATATTCCGAAATATTGTGTTGTATTTATACTTGATTCATTTATACTTTGGCAGTTCATAATCTTAAATCCTCACAGATACACCCTTTAATGCATGTTGAAGTTGTAGACCTTTGATTAAGAGGCTCATAGCATTTTTGGGGTGTGTTTTGATGGTTGTAAACATTGCAGGGCCATGTGGAGCATGTTTTAGCTCTAAGAGCATGTTGGATCACAAAGACCTTCTGTGCATGCCAGTCCTGTCTGTCTGCTTCTTTATTAGCAAGTAATGTCAACAAGCGCTCTGTAAGTACTTGTGTGATTTATTGCCAAGCTATGTGGTGTCTCCTCTTTCATCATACAGAAGGCATAATTCCAGTTGCAGCAATATTATGTGGTTGTTTCATACTAAAAACTACAGTTTTCATATCATTTTTGCTTTTTGTTTTGGGATGTTGTTTTAGATTGAAAGGTATCTTTTTATCTCCATGTGGTATTCTGGGATTATGGTGAATAAATTAAGAACATACATGTATGGGGTCATTGTTCATTTTTACTACACTTATAATTGTGACTGTATCTTTGTTATTTGTTATGACTTACAACCCTGTATCTTGTTCTGATTATATTTAATCACTGCAACCACATCTTGTCCTCTCCACCCAAATACTCTTAGCTGTATTTAAAAAGTTTTCTGAAACAAATTAGAGAAAATAAATAATAATAATAACATATGTTGTGACTGTGTTCAACACAGTAATTAGCAGAATTACAATTTGTTAATTATGTTATGTGTATACATATACCAGTAAACAAAATGAAATTGTCTTATTGTGTTATCTTAGATTAACTTCTTTGATTATCAATCCAATTAATTTACAATTCATTGAGTGAACAGCTTGTCCATTGCTATATAAAAAAGCATCAATCTTGAACTATAAGCCTGAATACTTAATCTTAATCTTTTAAGCACAAATTGATCAGGCCATGTCAAATAGTGAAGATCCAGATATGCCAGCTCCAGATGATTGCTGTTATGGATCTGTGTATGTTGCTGCCGAGTCTGTCAATACGTCTACAAAGTTTTTTAACTTATTGTTTGTTTAAGTTGAGATTATTTCGCTTGAACAAAATGAAGCTGGTTTCAGACTGGAAAATTTTAACTATAGCACAATTGTCAAGAGGTTTCTTGCACAGCTTTACGGCTCCTTTGCCAACGATGGCAGCTTAATCATGGCTGCTGGACCAGTCTGAGAGGTGGTGAGGACTGGCAGTCTGACTGCTTCCCTTCGACATTCGTAGTCTTCTTGATGCATGGTCTGGGTCTGCACTACAATGGTTCTCTGAGTGGATGTCTATTAAATTGTTGTCTATTTTATCACTTAAATCTTAACATTTTGGTAAAAGTGTAATGATTGGTGCTTTTCTGGTCAAAGACCAGAGTGAATATCTTATTAAAGTAGTCCATGTATTTTTATTATTCTATTTTATTATAATTATTTCACATATGTCATCAGAATTAACACTCATCTGTTTAGTGAGAAAAAAAATCTAATTTATTGGGAAAATAATTTGTTGCCATAAACTTGCGGATATTTGGCTTGAAGAATTTGTTTACAACTACAGGGGAAATGCAGTAATAAGTTATAATGAGTACAGAATATCAAACTGACAACCTGCAGCTAGACTGGCTGGGTCTAATTAACTTTAATATGTCTACATTATTCCCTTCATCATCCTTTCGTCTTGTTTGAAGATGTGAAAGTCTAGAAAAGTGAGGCCTACAGGGCTCTAATTTGACATTTGCTTGCCTCTTAATGAAGGGCTAGATTTGCTGGAGTTGTGACAGAAATTGTTAGCGGTTTCTTCATCTAGATTTATATAAAGGTCTTAGTCATTTATGTTAGTACAAATTGACTTTCTGCCTAATGAAAGGATGTTCTTTGAACTCATGAAGTGACCAATGTGTGTCTCCAGTAGTTAAACTGTTACGCCTGGGGAACAAGCTTCATAGTTACATTAATTTTTATAAAAGTCCTTTTTTTTTCAAATAATATGTCAATTTTTTTTCAAAATGAGCAATATTAAAGTATGTTTTATATTTATTGTAATTTGAATACTTCCAAGTTATGCTAAATCCACTTATCAAAAAGAAATCAGTTTAATACAAATTTCTGACATATATCTCCATATATATATACCTGAGTAAAATCAACAGTTCTTTCAACCATAGCATTAAAAAAACAGTCAGTTTTGGTTATATTACACAGTGTTATAATTCCAAGACCTTTACTAAGTCCTAATGTAGCTGTATTGTTAATAACCCATACAAATTCTTAATTATATTTTTACTTCTGTTTGTACATGAAAATCAAGATATTGTATCTACATATATTGTGAGAGACTCTGAGCAGCAAATAGCGCATATCCTGGTCTGTATCCACACTATTTGCCAAGACTTATCAGTTTGCTGTCATCAAGATAAAGGTTAAACAGCACATGATTCTCCTAGACACCACTCTTCTCTGAACTGCTATCTACTTTTGTCCAATTATTTTTATCATTTCGACCCAAGAGAGTGATGAAATCTAATAAAGGTGTTATGTGTAAACCTATTTTCCGTCTAGACATTGTATCAATAGTTCAGACATTCAACTTACATCCAAGGTGAGAAACTAACATCTTGGGTGAAAAGTGGTATGATTTATGTACAGCGTGCAATGTAAGAAATACAGTGTCTTGGATTTTTTTTCCCTGCGATTTTATGTATCAAATCTGAAAGAATAAATATTGGTTAGTAACAAGTGTTTCATGCTAAGAGCTACCGGGTTGCATGGGTTGCACATATTGTTGGCAATATTAAAGTTTCATGCAGTGCTTCATGCTTCCCAGTCATCACGTTTAATCCAGCACATCTCTGAGCATGCTCATATTGCCCATTTAATGTCAAAAAAGCTTATCCCCAATCATGACTCAAAATCTCTTAAACTGTTTTAGCTTTCAGTTGGCAAAAAGGACAAATAGGATTCAAAAAAGGCAATAAAATACATCTGAACACTCTAAATGTGAACCTGAACATGAGCAAGATTCCAGCCAGCCAAGCAGGCTGCTGTGCGAGGGTCAATGACAATGCTTACAAAAACCTGTCAAACACACGTTACATATCATATTGGCATTACAGAGGTTTTATGCAGGCCCAGCATGCATTGGTTTAATCTAAGCACATTTCCACAGCAGTCTTTGTTGCATGGTAATATCAGGTATGGGATTGACAACAGATGAGCCCTCAACTGAGAGGGAGGTCACAGACGTGATGACATTCGACAGTGGGACAATACTCACCAATGGGTGCCATGCTTAATTGAATATTGTTTGTTATGCAATTCTGGAAAGGTGTCACTCATGCAATATGAGCTGTTTAAATGTTTTGCAAGGGATTTTAAAACACTCGGGCATATTTGTCTACACTACAGTGCAGCATTAACTGTTGTTTTATTATTCAGCCATAATAATTACACAAATATTATTTGTATTTAAAATTTAATTCCATATCTAACAAAGCACTTAAATGCAAATAGTTATAATTATAAAATAATTTGATGATAAATTGTATTCATATATAGAAATGTAAATACAAGTTGACTAAATCCAATACCAGTGCTTCTGAGGATGTACCAAATTTTGGTAAAAAATGCGGATATTAGATAAACATACTTGCTTTTAACAAGAAGCTTGGTAATATATTTTTGATTTTAAGGTTGCATTCCCCCCAATTTATTTGTAGTGTTGCTAACCTAAAGTTTGCTATCAAAATAATTATATATAAATGTTGAATAAGAAAGAATGTTAAAATCAAGTGGAAGCTTTGAAGATGTTGACATCATTTCTTTAGCCATGTTGTCTAATGTTTCCGTAACTGCTGAGTGTGATATTTTTAACTAATTAGAGTGTGCATTTAAAACCTGCTTTTTCACCATTACCAGTGAGTTTTGGTGTCTTCAATTGTAAGCTGTTTATAAGTGTTGACATCATTTGGTCGCTTGCCTCTTCATGACCGCCCACCTCACTCTTCAAAATGCATTATTATGTGATTTATCATCATCTGCTAGTGCAATAGTTCACATTCTTGAAATAATAGAAACTGCAGTGGTTGTTATAGTGACTAGACACCAGTTGAAACAGGCCCATTACATCTTATGTTCCCTGTCTTGTGAGAAATAAGGTTGAAGTAATTAAAACGAGAAAATAGAAATGGCTGAGAACATTTTTAGTAATTTGTTTGAAAAAAATAATTTTCCCAGTAACTAACTTTAAACATGCTAGCACAAATTTGATTGGGCATCGGCAAATAATAAATCGTATTAGGAAGATTCTTCAAGTCCAGTGTTTTGTCTTAATTAGTAGTGATATTTGTGTTCTCTGTTATTTGAGAAGTAAGATTATAAAAATCAAGAAACAAAATCTGGAAAAAATTTCACATGGTCTATGTTCATCTGCTGGTTGTATAATTAAGAACATTGCAGCAACCAACCAACGGAAATTAATAAAAGAAAGAAATTTGAAGCATGAATAAAAATTTTACTAAAAAAAGATATTAATGTTATATAATTTTTTTTGTCATATTTGCCAAATTTTTCACTTACATATTCTAAGTTGTCAGCTTTGTTTATCTAACAATTGCTGGGCCTGTTTTGGGGTATTGTGTAACTGTCTCCAGTTATACGAGTAATAAAGCATCCAATTATCATAGCTTAAAGATTAAATTACAACTAACGCAAGCAAACAATTTTAAAGAGCGAATTATTGAATTAAACACGCAAGCTGTATATCTTAACTCACTTTTTATGTCTAATGGTTTATGATAAAGTTTCTCCTGGATTTTGAGGTTCATGCAGTTATTCATGGGAGAAGTTTATGGAGCGTAAAATGGCATCATTTGTAACATTATTCTTGTTGTGGTGTTCCAGGGTTCAGACATCTGTCATTGGTCCCTGATTTATTCACACCCGATATTTATGGGCTACATTCTGCCAGGGACTACTTTTCACTTGGGATGACTTTTTTGGTATTTTTTCTGTATCACAGGAACAGGTGTATTAATATAATTGGTGGATTAAGATTGAAACAAATTGATAAAATAACATAAATAGATAGATGTCTATAAGAATTAAGCAAAGCAAGGTATGATATTTAGGTGAAGAAAAAAACAATAATTTTAGCCTAAGCTTTTCTAAAAATAACAACAAGTTGAACTGTTACAGTATAATGATGGTTTAGTCTTTAAGATGTGTAAAAATACAGCATGTTGGTGTTTCCAGTTTATCAACGGATGCCCAAGAATTACAAGAGTGTAAATAATTACATGCTTATAACTGTTTTGATAGGGTGCATGCATTGTTTACATTTCTGCTTAGAGAAAACAATACATAAAGCAGCTTAAGCAGCACTATTCTCCGACAATCAGTCAAATGCACATTGTTTATGGCTGTAGTTTCAAGAAAAACAGGCAAGTTTTGGTGAAAGATGTACTTGTTAATGCCTCCAATAGGACAACAAATATGTCTAGAACTAAAATACTTGTGATTTAGCGTTACAGCACGTGTTGATGTATTGTGTGCATACTTCGTAATTACATTTGCAGATTTTCACTGGGTGTTTCCACATTTTGTTTTGACCAAGAGCTTATTGTTATCACTTCATGATCTAACATGAAAAGAATTGAGTCTTTGTGTTTTCATTCAGTATTATTTTATTTTAAATAATAAATTATTTGATCAGGTAAATAAGTTGGTTTTAATATAGACAGTCTTTTCAGCTCCATTATTCAAAGAAAAAAATGGCGCTGACCTCTCCTTAACCTTAATTGTTAAGGTTCATTTCTTGAAAAACCTTTATAGATATTCACTTCAAATTTTTTCCATTTTTTGGAAAACTTGTTCACTATCAAAAGGCAAACTCATTTTTTAAGGGGAGGTAGCCATATAATTTATTTTGCAGAGTTACATCCCTTTTCGACTGATGACTTGGAATTATTTTTTTATACTTTTCCTCATTGAGAAAAGTGAAGTTCTTGCTGTTAATAGACAGTTCTCATTTTACTTGTGATCTTTTAATTCAAATATTTTTTTTTGTCAAATTATTCAGTAGAACTTATAGTTTAACTTTGAAATACACATATTTCTAAGTTATGAAGAATAATCATATTACATGACTACTAACTCTACTTTAAAACCAAACTTTGTTTCAGGTTTACCTTGTTGTTTTTTTCATTCCATGTGCGCCTCAGTGCCATTCAAAGTTAATGTGTACTGTGTGGGTTTTTAAACTAAAATGTCACTTGACTGTACAATAGGTGTTTGAAATTTTAATGGCCATTTATTTGAAAGCTGTGACCCTTGTTGCACTATGGGTGGAGGTAATGTATTTAGGCATGTCGCTGAAAGGTAGAATAACCTGCTAAGCACAAATTGATCATCTTAAAGCAAATAATGTACATCCTCTACAAGCCATCTCCCAATGAGTGCTGTCTGATCAGGATCTGTATTATTTGCAGTCTTGTGTCATTGAAAATGATCACTTGTTTTTGCCTATAAAGGTTTGGGGTTTTTTTCAATTTATTTTTAAGCAAATGTTGCAGGCTAAGGTGTATAATTTGCTTTGAAAAAGAGGTGAAGAGTCATTGGTATTTGGCTTTTGTTAGAAGAGGTGGCCAGTGTATTTAGACATGAAGGTAAGATAATTGCTCAGATGGTATTAACTTAAGAGTTTGGGACTGTGTTGAAACAGTCCTGGGAGGAGGGTGGCAGGTTTAGTAAATGGTGTGGGGAGGTCTGTCCTCCCATTTGACATATCAATTAGTCCATTGTACCAGTGGTGACTCGTGGACAAAGCTGCGCCAGAAACTTGAACCATGTCAACAGGTCTTGATGGACAAGAGTAAATAAGTTCACCAATATTCGGACCTCTCTCAAACAAGGGAGGCGCACACATGCCTAATAGATCTGCACTCATGTATATCTATCAGGAATCTGAGATGGTAATGAAAGTTTTGTTTGCCTTTTGTCCTTGGTCAGCGAAATGATGGACAGTTTAAGAGGTCCAAGTTCTTATCTGGCACCTAGTGAATGGCCAAACTGACAGGTTCATTTGTACAAGGGAATTGTTACCCACTCAGATATGGACTGAAAGGACAGGAAAGGTTCAGCCCAAATATTAAGAACAAAGTTGATTGTCATTATCATTCCGATCACTGTAGTATCACTGAAGTATATCTTGACTTGCAACAATTCAGTGAATCATGAGGTATTCTTGAAAAATATTTCTCCATGTCTAATGAATAATGGCCATATTTGGAGAAAAGAACAAAACAATTATTACTGGTCAATACAAGATTCCATTACAAGCTTCTTCGGGCATTTATGAGTTTTGTTAAATGGTAAATTATGTTATAGTGACTTAATTGTTATTTTTGATAACAATCATTCTATTCTTTTTCTGTAAATTACCTAACAGTGACATAAGGTATATTGTAGTAATTAAAATTTATAATTTCATCATTATATAGTATTATTATGTGTCTTTAAAGATTTTGCTGCAATACGATTATGGTCATTATAACAACGTCCAGCTATTTTTAGAGAAAGAATCAAATGGTAAATTTATCCGGGGAGAACCACTGGCCTGCTGTTGGTTAGCTGGACAAATTTCTAACATTAAATCCTTTGCCTCAACCTGGTTCTCCAAGTATCGGCTGTCGTGTATGAAGGATTACATTCGTTACATTTGCATGAACAGTAAGATATTCAGTATTATTAACTGTTAACTACTAAGAATGATGGCGCTGGATACCGAGCTGTTAGAGTCACTGACTTGTAACTCTTCAGCCTCTCACTGCATGGGTTCGAGTCCCTATCGGGTTGAGAACTTTCATTTGGGTTTTCTAGCTAACCTGGGTGCACCAGTGGTTCTACCCAGACATAAGTCTGGATCTTCCTCCACCAATATTAGCTGGACATCACCAATATGATCATAAGTGTGTGTTCAATGTAACAAATAAATCAAACACAAACTTCTAAGAACAGTCATATCTTTTAACCTGTTAAGGAAGTTTTTATAAAGGTTTGGCAACTAGTGTAGATCCAGATCAGCAAGCTCTGCATGCACGCAATATAAAAGCAGATAACCAAATAATATATGTTGGGTTGCTTGATGTGCTTTGATGCTAAATTTGGGCTTGTGGCACTAGTACAAGCTTCAAACCAATCTTTTTTAAATGTATAAAATCAAAACAATTTATTTATAAATTGTTTACATTCCTTAGACTTTATCAATAGAATAAAACCCTAAGGGTATATTATTTTTAGAAAAACTACATCAAATATTAAAATTGCATTCTAGTTATGATTGTCAAGCCTTTTTGGAGGCACGTTACCTCTGATGTGGAGTTTGATAGACCTCGTTAGGTGACTCACACTCACTGACCGGTGAGTTGGTCAAGCAAAACCATGAGCATTAGATGTCACATCATGTTACAGATGTTTATCAGTTCATCCATTCTGTTATCAAGTTACCTTCCTCAGGTAGGAAATAACACATTACCCTGATTAGTAGACCCCTATGGCTTAGATCGTGTACCCAGGTCACCCAGAATGCCACTCACTGCTATGATTGATAATAATTGGTCAGTGGAATGGTCAGATGACCTTAATTGGTCAGTTTAGCCACCTAATATTGTTGATTATCCACATTCTATAGACATTGCTATTATACACCAAACATTGTCGGAGGTTATTTCCCCCTGATAAGATATGACACATGCTATTAATTACTGATCAAGATGTGATAGGAAGCTATGAAGGTATTAAGTGTGATCAAGATGAATGTAAAATAGCCTAAAACCTATATTAAAATGAAATTGATTTATTAAGTGTATGACTTATTTTGTTCATCAGTTGCATAAAAAATAAATACTTGATTTAGTAAAACGTTAGGAGTATCTGAAAGGGGATAACGTAATTATTACAAAGTTTATATAAAAAAATCCATGTTTTTTTTCTTTTACTTTTATTCAAACTTTAAGTTTCTTTTAATTTTGTTTACAGGTATTGACATAATTTTTATCACAATAATCATTTAGAAGGAATATGAAACTATTGTTTTATTGAATTCCATCATCTCTGTTTCAAAGTAGATGATACTTTGATTCTACACTTAGCTAAAAGGTAAAGGTAGTAGGATTAGCCAAGTGTTTTTTGGCAATGCAGTCTACAGAGATATTTAAGAAAGGATGATTTTGTGATAACACATTTAATTATTATGACAGGGTATATATTTCAGACTAAAAAGAGAAAGAAAAAATGGTTATGGCAAAATTTTTATTATGTTGGTGATGATGATGTGGATTTTGATGAAGATGATGATTATACTGCTGCTGATGGTGATGATGATGATGGTGATTGTGATGATGATGAGGAGGAGAAGGAGAAGTGTGATAATGTGGGTGAATTTGATAATGGTGAAGGTGATGATGATGATATGATAATGGTGGTGATGATCGTTTTACTTTTTAAACAACAGTGTTGGTATAGAAACATTTTATTTTTCAGTTCATATCTCACAATTGTAGTAGTCTTTCCCCTTAGTAATGTACATTTTCTGTTGGAAGTGGCTGTTGTTGACACTAAGTGAGATTTGACATTTGATTAATATTTTAACACTTGCGACTTGACCTGCCATTTTTGCTGATTTATCTTCATCTTACCACACAGTATCCAGACTTCTAGACATGACAAAGGTCAAGGTCACACAAATGTAAAATTAACATATAATGATGTTGGTATAATACTTACTCATTGTCATTATTATTTCTGATAAGTATACAATTTGTCTAAAATCATGCCATCTTCATAATTCTGATGAAACACACACACACAAAAAAAAACATTGAAAAAATCAGATAGGCATTTCTTATAAATAACTTAATATACCGGTATTATCTGTTTTTTGGAGATTATATTTTAAGTTTGAGACGTCAAAGAAAAATTGTAATAAAACTCCTTGTAATAATTTTTCAACAATAACTCGTACCATGACTGGGATGGCTGTTTCAAATTCAGCATCTGGACCAACCTTGACAATAAGTTTGTAGGAACAGATTTTGTATTCAGCAGCATAGTTTTTGCATCTTCCATATTTTCATAAAAAATATTGACAGTTTAAAAATGTATCTGTTTATGAGGCTTTTTTTGCTTATTGTTTGAGTATTTACTGTTTAGCGGAAATTAATGTCAGGTATGTTTTTTTTGCTAAACAGCTGGTGTTGCATGTGGTTATTAAACTTTCATTTTCACAAATGGAATGTTCAACACCAGACAGGTGTATCCAAATATTGATATAAACCCAAGCAAACTGTACTGCTTATTTCATACCTGCATAAAAAGAGACAGTGGATATTAGTTTTGTTGGAATTATTTGTTTGCAGACAGTTTTTAAAAAAAAGGTTGCTTGCACTGAGCATGCACTATTTTACAGGCTGGTCAAATTTAGATTGTTTGTATAAATGTTTCAATCTGTGCTCAGCACACAAAAAGTTCATCAATAGCTGTACCACCACAAAATGCAACATATAATACAGCTTGCATAGAAATGGCCCATAGGGTGATAATTGTTCATTTTATCATCAAATGCATTGATGAGTGCAGTATTTAATGTTCTTTTGAAAAAAATATTTGTATTACTGCTTATTGAAACATTTCATTTTGGAATAAAAAAAATTGAAAAAATAAATAAATAGCTGTAATAAGTGTTTTGTTTGGTGACATCAAACTGTTTGCAGAATATCATGGCCCTTTTTCACTTTTTTTTTTCACTTTTTAAGATTAGCACTTGGTTGAAATGTCTCTACAACACTAACTGCACGTAAAATCATTATTCTCTAAAGAAAAAAAATCGTTGCTCTAATAAGACATACAGCACCTTGTCAAAGGTAAATCTTTTTTTCTGTAAACATATATTTGAATTTAGCTCTTTTATTTATTCATAGCATGATAAGCAAAATATTGATATATTGATCAGGCAAAGGCAGAAAGTGTTGATCCAGATTAGTGGCCAGCTCCCACTGGAATCTGTTTAAGTTTAAATCTGTTAATTTATAGTCATTGGTAAAAAATTCTTTCAACTTATATTAATCCCTCTCAACTGCCCATTTTTGGGTAGAACCAGTACTCAGGTACTGAGTTCCTGAAGCTATGTGCAGTAAGTAGTCATGCTCACCGATTAATGTTAATCCTTGAGCAAGACTACTTACTGCATATTGCTCCAGGAACTCATCACATGGCCAGTTTCAGGGATCGAACCCGGGACCCTCCGATCCATATTCCAACGTCGTATGTAGCCACTAAACCCTGGAAACTGTCCAACCAGACTCTGCACTATTTATTGCAGAGCACTCTGTCTGAGCATGTTTGCCTGTACTTAAGATACAGAGTTTTTGGAGGACTTAAAATGTAAAAAAATATGGGTAATTAACAAAATGTTGCATTATAGGAGTAACACTGAGCCCATTTGATAGCAACTAAATATGCCTCAGAATGCAAGATAAATTGTAAACTCCTGCCTTGGTTACTGCAGGAGGCTTTATCCCTGTTGAAGATGTAAAAAGAGCTGTTTATGAAAAGTCTGTATGATAATTCATCACCATAACTTTCTTTGTTGTCTCTTTTGTGTTTGTGAGACTGTCTGGGTTGTGTTTGTACCCAAGAGCTGCCTATAAATAATAACAAATCAAGGAGTTGACTTCTGAGTTAGCTCAGACACAGGGCCAAATTACCCACCAAGCTTATGCCAAAGTTATGCTATTTGTACTGCTGCCATGATGATATTTTGGTGAAACTTGAGGCTCCATTAAAATTATGTTTACGGCTACATAATGTAATGTGGATGGTTTACGACTTCCTAATTTTAATGAGGATTGTTATAAATGTGTATTTTTGCTGCCCATATTCTATTTTTTTCTGTCTGACAGTCTGAATGACAGTTTAATGTGCAAGAGATAATATGCCATGTCCCAAAGAAACGTTGATTGTTGGATGGTCAAGACTGGTATTTTCTGTTTATATTTACAGTCATTTTTAATAAATCTGATTTAGAGCAAATTGTGGAGGCTTTGTCTTGGATTTGTTGATTAATTGAACTTTACTTCAGGTTAACTTTCAATGATTTTGGTGCCATTTTTAACCATTGAGTATTAGATGACAAAAACTTAATTACAGATCATAAATTTTGTTTGATTTGTCACTTCTGCTTTTTATGGTCTTGCCAAAAAGTACTTACATGATTTGTATATTAAATATCACAAATGTCTGTGAGAAGTAAAAAAAAAACACACTGAGCATGTTCCCCTCCCCACGCTACAAGGTAAAAAGAGTAAGTTTGAAAAATACATACATAAGCTTAAAAATACTAAGCTTTTAAAGTAAATTTTGTCTGCTGACGCTTAACGTAAAGTTAATGGTCCTAAGTGTGTATGTATATTCCAGTATTTACTGCGATAAAGTTGAATGGATCTTAAATTCATACCCATCCAGCCACCAAAAATACTGGATCCGCCCCTGCACGGAAGATCCTTAAGCTACTTAGTGCATGAATTGAAAATCAAATGGTATTGTTTTTCTAATATAACTATTACTTTACAGCTATAAGGCATAAAGTTATTTATTTAAAACACGTTAATTAATGCAAACAAGCTCTGTAGAATACTTGGTTACATTAGAACAAGATGCTTGACAGTGGATGAATGGTTTCAAGATTTCAGGCAGCAAACAGAGTTCATTCACATTTCTAACTAGTTCATTGGGGAAAAAGAATCTTGTTTTACCATCTAACGACAGATTTGACATAAGTGTTTGATTAGGAAATATTCACCCATATTAATGCAAACAATCCAACTGTCTCTGCAAACAGATTTCCTGGTTTCTTTGCAAGCCTGACAATGACACAGTTTACAAATTGATCAACTTGTCCATATTGCATATTGACTAAGCTAATGTGCTTTTAAAGATTATGACAGAAAAATGAAGTATTTGAATTCATTATATTTGCTATAGACAAGTTTTTAATATCAAAGTTCATATTATGTTTACATTACTGAATTTTCAGACAAATATTAAACTATCAGATACTAATGCTATATAGGGTTAGCTATCAACTGAAATGGATACTATACCACAATCTAGATGGTGCTAAAAATGGTAAAATTGGGGAAGTTTCTGATTTGTATCTACTATTTGATATTACTATCTTCACAAATGTTTTTTTGGTAGACAAATAGCAAACACTGTATGAGAAAACATAAGAGCAATAGAGAGCCATTAGCGAAACAACTAGAACTTTGGGATAGGAGCCACAGTGTACCGACTGTCTAGCTTTTAATGTCTCTTTGATGTTAAGCCGCAGTTAACATCCATTATCATTAATGTAACAAGGTATAGTTTACATTAATTATCAACTCTAACCACCAATGATAGTCCAAGGTTGTTCTACACAACACACAACTTACTATGATTAACAGCTCAGCTGTTTACTGATGACCTTAACTGACCCGATAAAGGGTCAGGTCACTGTGACAGAATTAAGTTTCTTTTTAATTGGATACTTGTAAGGGTATCTATGACATTGCGGTAATGTCCCAAACTTGTAATTCCTGACTGCTTAGCCTCCCACCCTGTGCATTCAAGTCCCATTCACGACTTAATGTCGGAACGTGTTCCAGCCGTTCTGAAGAGCACCGGTGGTTCTACCCAGACTTTTGTCTGGGGGCTAATTCCTCCACCAGAATAGCTAGAACATTGCTATAATGATCATAATTGTTCAATGCGATATATTTCAAAAAACCAAAACTGATACTTTTTACACTTAAGTAGCTGGTTTTAAAAAAAAAAAATAACCGTTTTCCTTTAAGAAGAACTTCAACTGTTATTAAGTCTCAACCTTTTGGTAACTGCATACTATTTTGTTGAGAGTGTTATTGTAAATCAGTGTGCAGGGTTCGACATTAGGACCGACCGAACGACATTCACTAGTAGATCGGTAGTTCTGTCTAGCTAAGTCCTAGGCTAGCTGGACCGACTGGTCGTGTTCTAAATCGGACAAATTTCGCCGAAAATCCGCCTATGAATGAATCAAAAGTCAAAAATATTTATAATGATTAAACTCGGTCACTATTGACGGTTGTCGATACAGTTTCTTGGAAAACCCGTGCGCTATATTTAGCGGTATATTTAGTAACAACCTTGACATACGTTCACTCATTGGCTGGTGTTTCAGAACGAGGCTTTTTTAACCAATCGGAATACCTCGGATAATTCACGAATCATCTCTCGGATGTATGTAGGTAGTCGTATTACGTCGGCCATTTCTCTAAATGGGACTTCTTTTGTGACAGACGTCAAAACAAAGATGGTAGCTCGGATGACAGCTGACTATAGTACGATGCCTGTAAAACTTTACTTTGTGGCTGCTTCGAATTTAAATCATCCAACTTAAATTTACCCGGCGCAGCAAAGACACAGCTCTCAAACGACTCCATTGTTTATGTTTTGTGCGAACTAAATTTTAAGCATATTCTTCCGACTTCCGGCGAACAAAACGATCGTGATTTCTGTACGTATCATTGCACCAGATACATCCGAGGGCAATCGTACCTGCTCGGCGATGTCCGGCAAGCTTCTGATTACGTAGAATCACCGAAGCGTGATCCGAGTGATGATTGTCCCCAATCGTACCTACTCGGCGATCTCCGGCAAGCTTACGTAGAGGACGGAATTACCCGAATGGATTGTTTTTTCCTCCACACACTTGTCAAATATCCAATGTCGTAATACTAACTGTTAAGCGAATAAGAATGCTTATTTCTTTATCTAACTTTATCTTAATGATTACGGAACTGTCGTATTATTATTTATACTATTTAAATAAAAATGCGAGGGATACAAAAGCACGATTACTATCTGTAATGTTGGGATCTCAAGTATTACGACAACAGACTATAATACGGTTTGTTTATAATGCACTATGCGCAGACGACAAAAAATGTCGAGCAATGTATTTAAGTTCGGTTTTTCGTCCGAAAAAAAAGAAAAGACGTACGACAATACGAAACGAAAGAGGAAGGATGCTTCAAAGGACCTGAATGACAAAACAAAGCGGATAAGATCGTTTTGTCCAAAATGAACAGATGAGTTTAGTTGGCTAGATTTAGAAGAAAAGAGCAATCTTACGACGCATCTCTATTACCGACGTATTCCGAATATTTCAACATGCAAATCAACACAGAATGGCTTTGACCTAGATTTCTAAAAATTAGTTGATTTTATGGTAAATTTTTGGTTTAGAGGTTAGCTTTCCTTTACAAATTCAAAGTTT
This sequence comes from Sinonovacula constricta, assembly GCA_007844125.1. Taxonomy (NCBI): domain Eukaryota; kingdom Metazoa; phylum Mollusca; class Bivalvia; order Cardiida; family Solecurtidae; genus Sinonovacula; species Sinonovacula constricta. The sequence continues at coordinate 70,887,719 of CM017557.1, forward strand.
ATAAGTTGATATTGTAATGCATACACATCATAGATAAGTCAAACAATACGACGATAATACAGTGGTCCATGCTAAGACATGCAGATTGTATGAAGAGTGTGGATGATATGTTGTCGGTAAGGACAATTTCAGGATCGATAATATAAAGGGGCATTCTGAATCTGAATCCCATATATCTCACTAACGAAAATATGATCTTTAGTACAGCTCGCCGCTCACTTATTTTTTTTGCATCCTATACTGGGGAAATAAAGCAGGTTGACAGTCATGTGAGTCTAGCCTGTTCAGTTGTGTGAAAACGTTTAGTTATATAGGAATACTTAACTTTCTAGTCATATAATTACCAATGTATGATACATGTATTAGACTAGAAAATTAAGTATAATCATACCTATGTTGCATAAATAGAATGTTAAGTTTCATACTAATTTTCTAGTCAAAAATGTCTCATACTTAGTTATATTGGTATGTTATTGCAACACAATGCTTGAACTCATATAAAATTTGATTTAAGTATGGCTTGTATGTGTATTATGCGTTTTACATTTTGGTCTAGTCCAGTTTAGGTCAGGTCTAGTAAGTTTTCTAAGTTACTGGACCACTGGTCCAGCTCTCAAAAAAGTTAACGTCGAACCCTGGTGTGCTTTATTTTCAGTCAGTATATACAAATATTGTTTATTATAAATCAGTATATACAACAACTGTTACCAATGATTCAGAATAATTTGAGGTCAGATAATGTAAAGAGGTCTACAGTAGCAGTATATACTCACCTAAATACTTTTACATAATTAACCTTAAAAAAGAAGTTCAAAGTTAAAGAGAAAATGAAGTTAAAGCTTTCAATATTTAATTCAAAATAACTTTAAGCTTAGCTTTCTTAGCGCTTATTGATAAGACTTTGGCAAAAAGCGTCGATCTAGATAAGCCATCTATCTGCTGGGAGCTGTCTGGTCAGAATCTCCACAGCTAGTCTCAAGCATACTGTCCAGGGCATCCTTGTATGTCACTTTAAGGAGATGACTTAGGATAAGTCAGGTTTAGTAACAAATATATCAAGCTAAGGTTTTAGCTAGATGTGTAACTCTTGTTGACAAGACTTACACAGACATGTGGTGTAGAGACTTACAAAGACATGTGGTTTAGAGACTTACAAAGACATGTGGTTTAGAGACTTACAAAGACATTTGGTTTAGAGACTAACAAAGACATGTGGTTTAAAGACTTACAAAGACATGTGGTTTAGAGACTAACAAAGACATGTGTTTAGAGACTACAAAGACATGTGGTTTAAAGACTTACAAAGACATGTGGTTTACAGACTAACAAAGACATGTGTTTAGAGACTAACAATGACATGTGGCTTAGAGGCTTATAAAGTCATTACAGTTTAGAGACGTACAAAGACATTTGGTTTAGAGAATTGTAAAGATGTGTGGTTTAGATACTTAGAAAGACATTTGATTATATTCCTGGCATAAAACTCAATGTTCTCTGTTTCCATACTTTTACCCAAGTCTGTCAATACAAACACTCAACACTTGGTCTATTTTATTTGCAGGGATAGAGCCAGAAGCGAAAGTAGAGTTGAAGCGAGTGAAGGAGGAGGATGTGGTTCTGGGAACAGATATCCAGCTCAAGTGTCAGATCAGCGGGCACCCCGAACCAGACTTTTCCTGGTATCAGAACCAGTTCAGGTGGGTACTTGATAATAGTTTTTGTTGTAACACGGTCATGTTGGTGATGTCCAGCTAGATATGGTTGAGGTAGACCCCAGACTTATATATGGGTAGAACCACTGGCGCACCACAGGTTAATTGGAAAAACTCCCCACATGAAAAATGTCACCCTGACTGGGACTCGAACCCCATGGTGAGGGGCTGAGGAGTTAGTAACAAATCTCTACCCTAACTGCTTAAGAATGGTCGCCCCTAGATTAGATAGGGGTGATAGTGTTCGTGGTGATGGTGCTGATGGTGCTGATGGCAATATTATGTTGTGGTTTTGTGCTGCTTTTAGATATAGTTTATTTGTTGATCAAATTATTCATCATCACCCTTAAAGCTACTTTGGAAATTGTGTCATTCTCACAGCAACAGTTATGATTTAGACGAACAACAATATCTGCAGACTGAGATTTTTAACTAAAAAAACAATCTGAACATCCAGATGTCATTGCATCACATTGCAACATAATGAATTAACTTCCTTAAAAATACTTCATACTTAAAGCAAAGATTTCAACTCTCAACAGAGACATGATTTGACCATGGTTGACAAAATTGATCTTGCTTCCCCTGATATTTAAATGAATATCCTTGTAAATGACCCTGTGCTTCTGGCATTTGATTTGTTTATGGTCACTGACACATTTTCCTTTTTAGATATTTGTCTTTGTACGAGTCTTCTGAAAAAATAATGTCAAGAAAAAACATTTACATGTAAGAAAGTCTCTTATCTTCAAGTACATGACATGTGTATGTAGCCCATAAGTAAAGAAAGGGTAGCTAAATTTTAGTTTCTTTCATTCTGAAAAAAGATTCATGGTGTACCCATTTATTTTTTTTTCATCCTAAAAATACACCATCTAGAATGACAAAGTATATTGCCTGTTTGTTTGGTGATGTTGTTTTTCTTCATAAAAATCATGCTTTTCCATCTCATTTTTTGTGTGCTGTGGTGATAAAGATCTGAAACAAACACATTGTCATCTTTTGCATAAGAAGCTATAAATCATAGGTTATAGTTGTGTTTTATGGCTGCGGCTTGCTTGGCTCAAAGGAGAGGTAGGAGGGAACGGAACTGTTTTAGCAGTTCTCCCAGCTATGTGGGCAATCAGAAGTATTATTATAGCCTTTCATCTGGTAGAGTGCTGCTAAATACCAAGATAACTACAGAGCTAATTGAAAGGAGAGTCCCTCTTCATAGACAAGTGGACATCTGGGAAGAGGGTGTCGGTTGGAAATATGTCCACATTTATCAGAGATGACACAGGAAAGCTTCCCAACCCTAAGCTCAGTACATATTTTAATAACTCAGACTAATTCTCCAATTATCATCTTACATTGACATGCAGGATGCCATGATATTGCCAGAGAATTAATGGCAAAAAGTGCAGGGAGTAGGCTGATCTGGATCAACACGATTGGCCAAAGTTAAGGGTTAATAAATAAATAAATGAATAAATATATAATTAAATAAATGAATGAATAAACATATATATATATATAAACTGGAGGAAAAGAGTTTAGCAACTTTTGTATGACTTTGGTTTTCATCTATAAATCAATGTGACTAAAACGTTTCCGTATTGACCAATTGTGCCCATCCATTGACAACATGATTTCCCCCTTTTTTTAAACTACACCATTATTAATCCAGTGCAGTATGTGCACTGCAAAACGGACGACCCTCCATGGGTCATAAAGTTCTCTAGGAGTCAATCCTCTTTGAACTTGCTACACTTTTTGCCTTCAGTATATATATATAGAAATATTTTTTCATATTGTTTTTGTTTATATAACTTAAGTCAGCAACATGTTTTTGAAACCAGAACCGAAGCGACCGTGGTGTAGTGTTAGAGTCAGTACTTGTCACTCTGCTGACTGCAGTCTTCTCACCACAAGTTCCAGTTTAGCCAGGATCTAATGTAGAAAGGTCAAGTTCTTCCAACTGACCTGTAGTATGCCACTGGTTCTACCCAGACCTTAGTCTGGGTCTTGCTCCACCAAAATAGCTGGATGTTGCTAAAATGACCATTATTGTGTCGCAATGATGTATTTCTAAAAAATAAAAATAAAAACTTTTTGAAAGTATAATATTTTGATAAGAACTTAAGATGTAATAATGTTATTAGATTTAGTTTAACACATTATATATTTTTGGGATAAATCTGTTGCAGTGATATATTTTTAGCTTGATGATTCTTTTAAAACAAAGAGCTATTCCGCTCACCCTAGCATGAGTCTGTGTTGATGTACCTCAATTGGTTTGATTAAAGTTTTGAGTGCCAGTGGTTTTATCTCAATAACCAGCGCATATGTAGAAATGAAACTCCACATTTCTTCTTCTGATCATAGCTTTAATTTGAAAGAAGAAAAAAAAATCAACTTCGATAGTTCCAAGATTGATTTTGGCCGTAATATAGCCCAGAATATATAACATAGAAATTTTGGTGCACAATTTTAAAGTGCTTCATTTACAAATACTATCAAGATAATAGTCGGGCATACTGTCTTATGACAGCTCTTGTACTTTTCTGGTAATAAATTTAATGTTATATATCTCTGAAAAGACAAAAAATAGACATACTTTTTTTCTTGCATAAAATAAAACTTATTGTTTTCTTCTCTTCTTGATGTATGTTTGCAGCCCACAATAACCATTGCATGACTTGGATGCATAAATCTTTCATAAACTAGTGGAAAATTTATGCTAATTTTTATGTGCATTATTTTTCATTTCTTTCTTATAGTGTGTAGTGTCTTAGTGTCCTTCTGGCTTCCTTTCCTTTGTTATTTGATGTTTGAAATATGTGTTTAGCTCGAGACAAGGTAAAATAAAATTTAGAGATTAAGTCAGACTTTTATATGTTTAAAACATAGTTTGGTGAAGACTGAAGAAATGTTGTGTGACCCCATGTCAAGTGCAGCTATTCATTTTGAAGGGGCTGCCTCTTTTGTTGGTAAAGAAATATGTCCAGAACCAACCTAATGTTTCTTCTGTTAAATTGCATGAAATTTTAATTAAATGTGATGTGGACTTTTTGTTACTTGCCCTACTGAAACCCAGTTAATAGGAAGTCAATGTGTTTTATTAAATTATTTTCTTACTTTTATTTTAAAGCCCAATGTTTCATGCAAGCCAGACTGTATTTTTCCTGTGCAGAATTATGAAATTCACTTGCACATAAACCCCTGCAACAGGCTCACAGCCACAAAGGTGAAGATTCTTGACATTATAAAAGTAAAGATGATGTTAGTTTTTTTTGTGTTGGGTGTATATTGTACACTTGCTGTTTTAATTAAAAATTACTTTGTTTTTGTCTGAAATTTAAACTTAAGACTACTATAATTACTTAATAATATGGGATTATTTTCTTTTGTTAGTAGCTAACAATTATGCCTGATATCTAAAACATACACATAGATTAAAAAAACACAACAACTACTAAATGACATTTTATTTTTAACAATGTTCAAAGTGTTTATCTTTATCCTACTTATATTTCACAAGCATAGTGCATAGCCACTTCTGTTTTCAAATTCCTGACTGTAATCAAAGATTATATTCTTATGTCTGATTGAGTAACATAGTATACAGTATCCTAAACCTGTGACAAAGGTAAATGTAATGAAGTGACAGTTAAAGAGAGAATATATTTTTTACAGTTGTTTTTTTTTCTCTCCAGCATTTTATTTAAATAACAAAGTTGTTGTAGGTTTAATTTGATAACAATGAAATATCAAGAAAATTACAAATGTATTGAAAAAAGGAAATTCCACTTATTAACATTAAATAATTATGTGTAAATATGCTTTTATTATAACTTGCATTTACATCATTAACTTCTTTTGTTTATGTTGCTGACTTTGTTACCAGATTGACAAACCACCAGCATCATTCATACAGTATCCTGTTGCTTGCTATACCGTACGCCTAAATAGTCCCCATAATGATTCGCAGTACCAAAATCTCTTATTATTTGCCTATAGCTTCATGCTAAAAAATATATCAACATACCAACTTAGATTTAATAGCACAAAAAATGTGGATCCATATCCGACAGCTCCGAGCTAGAGATGGATGATCTGGATCTACACCTTTTGTGTACGTATGATAAGTTCAAGCTTAGCAGGTCCAGGTATACAGTAAGTGCTGTTTTGATGACCAGTCTAATTATCTATGAACAGCCTTCATCAGACATGTGATCCTTCTAATCTTGTAAAGGATAGCCAAGCACATGAAAGTAAGTAAGTGTTTTAAATTACTATATGTCTGTCCTAATTAAAGGGTAGATGTATAAACCCTTTAAGGTAAATGTTGGCTGTTCTGGTGCATATATATCATGGGTAGCCTAGGTGTCAGTTAAATGTTTGTCAAGGTGTCTGTGGCCAAGCAGTAAGAGTTGCTGACTTGTAACACCTCATCACCACACCTCATGGGTTCAATCCGGGCAACATTTCTATCATTATAGCACAGGAGCACGTATGAGGTGCCTAGGTACTGAACTCTGCCGGTCCATTATACTAACACCGACGATTCGACATAATGCTGTCTGCTTTGCCCAAATTGTCAGGAGGGAAGCCACTACTACCAGCGTTAAAGTCTTTGGTTTGACCTGGGGTTTAAACCCGGGACTTTCCGCTCTACTACTTGAGCTATTGCGGCAGTAGTCCGGTCTGCATAAAAACATTCATATGAAGAGGTTTTTCAGCAAACCTGCAGTGTGCCAGTGGTTCTACCCAGACATGACTTGAGGCTTTCTTCACTAATGATTTGCTGGACATCTCCAGTATGACCATAACTGTGTGATGTAACAAAATAAAATGTCTGTTAGGTTTGGTGATGTCCTAAAATTATATGTGCTATTGTCACTTAATATGATAGAGTGTTATTTATGGACTTTATCATCCCACCAACAGTACTTCAGTTACGCTCTTCCGTTCTTATGAAGCAGATATAGTGCTGCTTTCACTATGTATAGCATGTCGTGAACACCTGGCTTGATGCCACACCTAGTCACATTATCCTGACATCAGGCCAACCAGTTGTAGACCTACCCTTATATTTGCATGAGCATTAGCAAGTGAGCTCTACCACTACCAGTTTTAACGACGGTGGTATGTCGCAACCTCCTGTACCTGGAGCGGTTACACTCTACCAATTGTGTTACCAGGTCCGGTACTGATAGATAGTGAGTCAGATTCGCTTATATAAACAAAACAGAAGTTTGAATGAAAGTATTTCTCTGGCAGCATAACAATAAAGATCCACTTCTATGCAAGTTTTTGTTTACATACAACTCAGAAAAAAATGAAATTTAATGATTTTAATGTGATAAATATGTCAAAGTTAAATTTTGACAATAATGTTAAATTTTAGTTAAGTTTTTTCATGTAGGTGTTTCAGACCAAATATAATATGTTAGAAATGCATGCTATGAGGAAGACATTTTGTGCACTACACTTACAGGTTTGGGGACAAACTATAGTCCCTGAAAGGTGGTATCCGACAGTTTGGACCAAAATTTCTTTTCTCAAATAACCAAATAAGTCATTGTTACCTGGAGAGGTCTTGCAAAATGCTGTTTAATGACGTCCTTGTTCTGTTTTAACAGTCAAGCATAAATCACTAATGGTCATTGCAAACATGTATTTCCTGCAACACTGCCGAGATAGCTATTTTTAAACTTAGATAACCACATGACCACTTACTTTTGAGATCACATTATAAAGTTATCAGGTCATGCGCTCTGACGTCAATATTTATTTGGTGGCTCCATACTGTTATATGTATTTGAGATAGGTAAACTATCAGATACCAACTTTAATGCTGCCTTTACAAACATGAAGTAAAGCAACAACCACATTTAAAAGCAAAATGACAAAACTCTTATACAGACAGTTCAAAATGATTTTGCTGAGATGTACATTCAATTTTAAGAGAAAAGTGAGTTGAGAGATGGAAAATTAAAAACAAAAGTATTAGAGTGTATGTCTTCGAATGCATATTAGCCAGACAAATGGGATTTTGTTTTAAATTGTTTCTCATTTTTCACAAGCTAAGTTAGGAAGATGATGGATGATATTGTATGGTTCCAGGCCAGCTAGTGGGTCTTCTTGGTTGGAGTGGGGAAACTTTCAGTTCAAGTAGCATCAACATTCTAATGATTCCGAACAGTTTAGAGTAAATGAAGGCATTAAAAAAACATTAAGAGCACACAATGTCACAATTGACCTCAATTTTCTGACTCCAAACTGGCTGGTATTTTTTTTTTAAACTCACAATTGCTCCAGTCTTAGAAAAAGATCACAAATTTCTTCTTTGGTTTGGCTATATTTAATTGATTTGTATGATAGCTTTAAAAAATAATTGATTTTATGAAAGCAAGATCTCACTTAAAAGTGTTGGATATTTTGTCGGCTGTTTCAGAGTTTACTGTTTTCTGTAATTTGTATTCTAATTACATCTTCGAACATGTAAAATAAGAAGGTTTATTAATTGAACTTGTAACAGGATACTAAGCCCTTAGACTGTCAAATAGTGTAGATCCAGATTTTCTAGCTCCTGCTATTTGCTCTAGGGTTCTCATTAAGAATGGTGCTTTTACATTAGTGCTCTTACCTTATTCCAGTACTTATTGAGTACATGTATATAAAAACCTGGGTTGCAGTAAACCACAAGGACTGTTAAAGGCTTTTAGGATCGAGTAAATGAGTTTTGCCCAAAGATCCTAACTAAATAAATGTTCGGGTATCAAAGGTAGGCGAGATGTTGTTTATGTCCCTGAGCAACCTAATAAGATATCAGAGACATTGAAACCTTTGCTGGGTAGGTCTGGTTTATAAGATCAAACTGCCAATCTAGTTTGCTTGTTGATAATCCTTGCACATGATTCTTTCGATGTTGTTCTATCATTTACAGTTTTTAAGGCCATCTTGGAGAAGAATTAAACAATTTACTGCCCTAAGGCAGCCATTTCCTGATCGGAAGAGAAACAGAAAAAACTTTGGCAGCTGCAAATCCCCTGCAGGGTTTGGGGGCAGATTTTTTTTGTCTTAATTCTGCAAACTTGTGCATGACTGTTTTCCAGTGTGTTTTTCCATGTTCATGGTGTTGTTTGAGGAATTCCAGATTCACAAGGAATCCCATAACCTGCTCTATTAGCTGTTATTAGCCTTAAATAAATTTACATTTTTGTCATACAACTTCATGCTAACATAATAAGTCCTATTGCTGGAGAATTAGCAGAAAGTAGTGCAGTTCCTGACCAGACAGTGTCTGATCTAGGTCGGGCTGATCTGGATCTATGCTACCATTATACGCCTAAACCATTTAATTTTGTGCTTAGTAGGCAAAGAGATAATGTATGGAATTTAAATGATTGTTTTGTCTGAATGATTCTAAAAAGATTTGCAGAATTGGTGGGAAGGTGGGCTGTTGGCATACTTCTCTATCTGGTTGGAAATGATGTATGTGTGCAGCTAATACAGTGTGAGTGTCAGATATGCTATTTAAAAAAAGGGTGTGTGATCTTCTAAAAGGAATTAATTCTTGGGATCCATTTCGATAATAAAAACATGTGATGTCTTAAGTAGTACAGGTTTAATGTATTTGTTAAATGAAAAGGAGTGTCCTGAACTTTTTAGATTTGATCTTGACATGTAAGATCGAACTTTGATAGACTTTTGCTCATCTGAGTCAAAAATTGTTCCAGAGCTTTTGTGATTTTTGTGCTATACATGGTCTTTCTTTTACTTTTCATTTCATTAAATAAGTTTTGTTTTGGTTAATTGCAATTATCAATGGTATAAAAGTCCAGGGTTTTGGTTAACTTTTTTCTTAAGTTCTATTTCTAAAAAAATCGTCAAACTTATTTACTTAAACTTTGAAATACTTGTTCAGTATCAAAACAAGAACTCATCTCAAATGTGCTGGTACATGTAATCCTCAAATTAAATTTGGCAGAGCTATTCCCCAGTATTGACTCAGAATGTTCATTATACTTAGCATCACTATGTGCCATGGAGCGCACTGTCTACAGACATCTCTTGTTTTTGAGAAGTCAGATTTGGTCAATAAATTTAAAATCTAAACCTAAGACAAATAATGGAGAATGCTTTTAACTTTACATAACTTTAGATTATTAAGGCTAAATCATGCCCTAGGATTTTATTAAAACTTTAATTTTGTAGTCTAAGAACTATAAAGTAGTTCTAGAATACTTGTCCCACAGCCCTCTCAGTTTCAAGCACTGACCTTAAAAACAGACATGAATGAGGTAGATGAATGATTTAAACAGAATTTCTGGAAAGGTTTATTATTTTATAATTCAAGTCATTCTTAAACTACCCAACTGTTGTCTAGTTAGAGGAAATAGCCAAAAGTAAAGGAAGCAGTTTTAGACAAGTATTTTGTTAAAACAGGCTGCCAACTTGTGAATTGTGAAGTTGATATATCTGTTTTTAATGAATAAAAAAAAACAGTAACTAGACTAATGATGGCTATTCATTTGTGCCTGTGATCTAAAACCTGTTTTCTAATGATCATAGAGCCTAAAAGGAAATGAGCATTAAATGTGCCTTCACAACAGATTCATACAGGATGAATGAAAGAAAAATCATTGAAATTAAAATCTTTTTCGTTACCTTATTTATATGTTGTATTCATAACCGTAAACATTTCTATCCCAATGATTTAAGAGTATAGCAGCTGCAATCAATTTTTATTTAAGATGTTATCTTCGAAATAAAATTATGCTAATTTTTGATTGCATAGTTAAGAGAATATATATTTTTTGATAAGCAATGTTACTGTGGATAGTAGCCGTGGTTCTATATTTTTTTTATATGTGATGATACTGTGGAAAGGCGCCGTGGTTCTGCTTAGCTTGTTCTTGAATTTTTTTATTAGCAGCAGTAAGTAACACTGTTATTATTTTGCATGCAACTTAAATACCATATTAAAGCTATGTTTTTGTGCCAGTCTAGAAGTGTAACAGTTATATTTGGTATATATGAAAGAGCAGACTTGACTGTAACCTGGAGATGGCTTTGTATATTAAAACCCCCATATCAGTTCTTTGGGAGCTGGCTGATCTTGATCAACACTATTTATCATAGCATTCTCATTGTTGGGTACATGGCTAGCAGGCTAAGAGTTTCAAATTTCATTTTTTTAAAAAGATGTTACTTTTTACCTTAATGTACGGAAAACTAATTTTCTTGCTTAGAGTTTTCAAAGAAACACTAGCTTGATTTTGTAAGTAATTTTTCTTATTGAAAATTTCTGTTAAGTTTTTATTTACAAATTATAAACCTTTATAATTTGTGCTAGTACTGGTTAATGCATGTTCTAATATTTTACTATCATACAATTTACTAGGGTTAAGGTTAAGGTTAAATTATTCATCATTAGTATTATGGGATAGCAATATATTGTTTAATAGACCAGTGATACAATCTTGGAAACACTTGTCCTATGTAGATTTCCAGCTATTTCCCATCGTAAGTTCATTTTGTTAAGTAATGCTGACAGAAAACCACTATTTACATCAGAATCTTAATGCGAGCAACTTCAAACATCATTAGAATATCATTATCCTCTCACGACATTGACTGGTATCAGAGAAATTAATAGAATTTTAATGAACATGCTGCTAGGGTTAGAGCACCAGTCTGTTCAGCTATAATCTTATCTGATTGGATATATGATCTTTGATTCAGGCAGCAGCAGGAAGTCTGCTGTGAAGGTTAATAGTTTCATCTGCTTGTCAAATGGCTTGCATATTTAAATGTCCAGGGAAAACTTATATTTTAATAATGTATCCATTCCTAGTCATACATTTTCCTTGTTTTTGTCTTAGAGTGGAGTAACTTGAATAACTTGTATTTGTAACATGATGCATTGCTAGCATTTGGTAAATCTGTATGAGATTTTGTTTGGGATTCAAATATGTCACCATCCTTCATTCTCATAATGCTTTTAAACATGTTGTCAGTTGTTTATATGTTTTTATTAAATATTTATACATTTAGTCATTATTATCTATGCTCGTTTTCCTCTAACCTTTGACCTTGATTTTCATTTTTATTTTATATTTTAAAAAAATTAATATTTTACTAAAAAGGAAAATTATTGTTTAACACTTAATTGTCATCTCCATTTTGAAGATACATTGCTGTAAACATTTTTTAAATGAAGCCATTTAAAAGCAAGATACTAATTATTCTGAAATTCTAATGCAAGCCTTAAGTCAGATTAAAATAAAATGTCTAAATGGTATTTCCTTTTAGTAGTAATTTCATGATTAAGTCAAGTATATGTGACAATGTAAAGATATTACTTCGGATTAAAGGCATCTCAATAAAATAGATTTTGCTTGGATTTTGTCATCTATTCCATTAAGGCTTGGCATTTATTTATGTCAGTACATCATCAGAACATAATGCTCTATAGTTAAAAGGAATAAGTCAGGAAAGAGAGACCGGCCGCAATAGCTCAAGCGGCAGAGAATCAGCTCGCAGATCAAGAGGTCGTGGGTTCAAACCCCGGCCGGGTCAAACCAAAGACTTTAAAGTTGGTAGTAGTGGCTTCCCTCCTAACGCTCGGGGCTAAGGGGACAGCATTATGCCTGACTCGTCGGTCTCGGTATAATGGACCGGCCGGGTTCAGTCCCTGGGCATTTCATAAGTGCCCCTGTGCTTTATAATGATAGAATGTCATTGCACAGTATCAGCAAAAATGCTGGCTAATCCCATCCCATCCTTCCAGAAAGAGAACTTTGCCCATAATATCTATTTTCAAGATTAGAAATTATTTTTGGGGGAGGGTGGGGGGGTGTGGATTAAAGCATATATGTTAAGTTAGTCTTTTAATTGCTAGAAACTCCGATGCCATTGTGTCACTCCTCTGACTGCTTAGCCTCTCACCACTTGGGGACGACTTAATGAGGGAAGGTCTTCCTGCTGACTTGCAGTGAGTCGGAGGTTCTACCCAGACATTTGTCTGAATCTAAGCCTGAGCAAAATCTTATCTGAGAAATCTTTCATCATGTGAGGCCAATGCATATTGCAACAAATGATACTGACGATAAACATTTATATATAAGAGATTACATTGCAATGTCAAGACTTGTACAGAAATGACAGGTAAATGTAAAACCAAAATCACAGTGACCAAGCAATCCTGTTTTCTTCTCATTTCAGGATCTTCACACGGGACAATGTGAAGATTCTAGACAAAGGGTCCCGACTTAGGATCACCAGTATAGCAGCCAGTGACAATGGGGTGTATTCTTGTAGGGCAGAGAATGTGGCAGGCACTATCGACAGTACCGAGAACTTCCTGCTCAATGTTCCAGGTAGGTGTGGCTCCAGATCATTGCTCGCATGGGCTGATTTACTACAGTATTGTATCTTACAAATTCTAATGTATGTATGATTTAAATTAATATTTTATATTTTTTTTAACTTTGCTGTTGATGTTTGTTGCAGTTAAAGAAAATAGAAGAAAATAAATGTTTTTACATTTATTACACATCGCTATTGTTAAAAGCTTAACTATCATGACAAGACACTATGTAAAGTGACAATGATTTTGTTATATTGTCCAATTAAAAAATATTACATGTTTCCTTAATTATTACCATTTTTTGTACAATATTTAAAAAAATAAATATTAAATACATACATTTCTTTGTTCTTGTGAAAATTAACTCAACATTTTATAAAACAAACTTCTGTTATCATCATTAAAACAACATTAATAAATGTTAGATATGTTTAAATTGGATTTGACAGTGTACTATCAGAGAGCTCTAAGGACATAGAATTTTCTTCCTTATCTCCCTGGAATAGCAGAAAAAAAGATTGTAAGCCATTTTAAATAATAAATTTAACTCATATCTGCTAACGTGTTTTTTTTCAACAAGTATTTATTTTTTACTTTTGGATTATATCTAACAGTCTGTAGAAACATGCACCCATAATAAGCTATTACACCTAAACACATTGAAAATGCACAATTTTTAAACGATGTTGTGTTGTCATATTAGCCCATGGTGGTTAAAGCAGGAATATTTTGTTTATTTGTAATTCCTCCAACTGCTGATATGACTTGGTATTATGAATAGACTAAACAAACATATTAGCAGCTGGTTTTCATTTCGGCGATATGTGCTCAGGGGTTGTTGTTTGAACATGAATGATTATATAGTCTCTGAACATGTGTTAAAATCATGGTACATTTTCAAATGTTGTCAATCTTTGGCTGTAGAACAATTACCATCATGGACAGATTATATTCTAATGAAAAGATTATATTATAAGCCTGTTACATTCAGTGCAAGTGTTTTCTAAATGCTTTCATGCATTGGCACGGCTCTATCATACTTTTATTTCTTCAACTGTTCTTCACATATTTATAATGATTAGGCAAATAGTGTAGATCAGCTGTCTTCCCGTTAGCAGCTGTCTGATCAGGATCCACACTATTTTCTGCTTTGTCTTAGTTTATAAGAATATTAACATTCTAATACTGTATTTTTATAAGCTAAGAAAGTAAGAAATGAACAAAATGTGGCACGATAAGGGCTAAGTTTGGAACATTTGTTAAGTCTTAGAATACTACATACACAAAGTCTGTTCACAACCAATTTTATAACCTTAATTACAGGTTTTCAAATTCATGCATTTTTAACAATTTTTGTTAATTAAGGATCAATTAGTGTAGATCCTGTTAAGACAGCTTCAAGCAGGAATGGGCTGATCTGGATCTGCATTCTCTCCCAAGCTTTATTAATTCATATTTAACTATGAGATAATCTGTGCAATATATTTTGCCAAATATGACTAATTAAGCTTGCCACGAGTCTCTCAAAATTAATCATAGAATCGCACTGGTTAGACAAAAGCAATAATTTGGTTTTTCATTTTTTGGCAATACTTCTCTTTGATGGCAATTTCAAAGTAATACCTATATGATTCAGGCAGTCAAACAGCATCAAAATAGCAACATTTTTTGGCATTTTATCTGACACAGGTTTACCTTCTCAAATGAAACTTCCTTCTTTTATAGACAAATTTCCACCAATCTCTTACTTATGTTGAATTAAAGGGAATGAAATATCTCATCTAACAGTATTTTTCTGCATGTTACTAAAACATTGATGTTCAATATATCATAAATATATTGGTCACTTTTGACATTGTATCTAAAATTATGGTCATGAAATTTTAAGTTCAAGTAAAAAGGAAGCTTCACCTCTGTTTTGTTCTTATGAAATATGTAAATCAATTTGATGTTGTTTTGGTTACACTGTGCTGCACTAGCACAGTTATGGTCATATTTAATAAAGTCCAGCTAATTTTATTAGTGGAAGAAAACCCCAGACATTTGTCTGGGTAGAACCATCAATGGACCGCAGGTCAGCTAAAATACCTCCCAACATAACAGTTTTGGTCCTGACAGAGACTCAAACCCCATGTCAGTATCACTCAGCGGTTCTAACCGCTCAGTCAAGGGTGTCCCACATACCAGTTTGAAATGCATGAAGCATTTGTTATTGCCATGATAGAAGTAATTAGTAGAAGTAACAAAGGTGTAAACAAATAACAACTGACAGGGACTCTCTTTGAATATATTTTTTTCTAATTAACACCAATAATTGCATAAATTGCTTTTTATCTCTTTTTGTATACTCTTCTCACCTACATGTTATAATGTGATGAATGCATTAACTATTTTTCTATCACCATGAAGACCACACAGAAACATTGCATTCTGAGTAGGAATCTGGATCCCCAAGGCGATAGGAAATATTGTCCAATCAGCTGTTTGTGACAGCTCAGTGCATGTTTGTGTGTTGCTAGAATGTGTAAACCCGTAGCCTGCTAGATTCTTTAATAATCTTCTTTGCCATCTACATCATGCATTGTTTAGAAGACATATTGTTAATTAGAATATTAGGAGCAAATTGTGTAGATCCTGATCAGGGAGCCTCCATGGAAAGCTTGCTTATCTGGGACTATACCATTTGCTAAATTCTGATCAACTTGTGTTCGGCAAGAATTGTAAGGTTGAGACAACGGAGGTCAGTGATAACAGGGCTAAATTGGAGCAAAACCCTGCCATGTTATTCAATACAGTATACACATGTTACAAGAAAGAGTATTCAAGGGAAATAATTTTATGATGAGAAGTGTGTAACTCTTTATTTTGAAAAAACAGCCTCTTCCAATGTCATTCTCAACTGATTCTTTTTCATTATTTTCTTTTGTTATTTTAGATACTGAAATGCATCATTAGGTTTGCATGCTTAATCTTGTCTAATAGTACCAGAGTATATGCAAATTAGACACTGACATATTGATTAAATGCATTTTAGGTTGTGTTTTTTTTCCCATGTGCAGAGAGGTATTTTCCAAAGAAAGTATTAATTAAAATTATATAGTTGTTTTATGTTATTTACTACTAATTTAAATATATTTTGCTCAAATGCATACAACTAAAATGCTTCTAACAATAAACACATATCATCACTCATACTTAGTTCTAACCTTAGGTTACCACATGACTTGATTATAGTACTCAACAGATAGAATTGCTAACACACCATCTTTTTTCCCTCCTCAAAATTCTACCATGAAATGTTTATACTTTAATGGGTAAGATGAGGTCAGATCCGAATATTTAGAAGGAACTGGAACCAAATGTCTGTAACAAGGGTGTTGTATAAATGTTTGTAACAAGGTGATGTTGTAGTGGTGTCAGACCATTTGTTTTGGAGGCTTCATTAGGGCTATAAGATGGATTAGAATCTGTCATAGGCAGGGAAAGTTTATCTTTCAAACATCTGCTACCTCGACCATTACTTTTGCTGGATGCTATCCCCTGGTTTGCAGTGCTATAGTAACCTTAGCCATTCTAATTTTATTAATTTTCTAAACTTAATGCAAAGTCTGTTTGCTTACAGATTTCTGCAAATGCAGTTATTATTGAATAAGTCCTTAAGACAAAGTATCGAATATAATAGAAGCTGATCAGACAGCTACAGCAGAAGGTGGCTGATCTGGTTCTACACTGATCAGTTCCTGCTAAACAGTCTGGCTGAGAGTTAAACATTTCTCAGTACAAGTTAAGCTTCCATCAGTACAGGTTAAGCATTCTTCAGTACAGTTTAAGCATTCCTCAGTACAAGAAAAACATTCCCCAGTACAGTTAAAGTATTTCTCAGTACAGGTTAAGCATTCAGTAGTACAGGTTATGCAGTCCACAGTACATGTTAAGCTTTCCTCAGTACAGGTTAAGCTTCCTTCAGTCCTGGTTAAGCAGTCCACAGTACAGGTTAAGCTTTCCTCAGTATAGGTTAAGCTTTCTTCAGTCCTGGTTAAGCATTCCTAAGTACAGGTTAAGCAATCCTCAGTACAGGTAGAGCCATAAATTAGTGTGAAGCAGTTGTCATTAGCTTTTATAGTCAATATGTGTTTATTTAAGAAATATACATCAATGCTAGTATTGTGGTAATCACATTTCATTTGTCAAACAATCATGATTGACACAACATACATACACTTTGGGCTTATGTTAAGCTTTGGTAAAGTAACGCTTCCACTAAATTGTCATTGGTCCTCAAAATATAGTATACAGTCGCCGTCCATCTGTCCGTCCTTTCATATCTGGCCAATAACTTTGTTGTTTATTGGCATATTTTCCAATTACCAGACACATATGTTCATCACATCAACATGATATGTCATGTGCCAAATCTGGGTCACTACCTTCAAGAAAAGGTATCAATGTGGCATTGAAGCTAGTCCATGACCTTTCTATGCTTTGATGTCCATTAAGGGATCTTAAAATTATATGGCACAAGTGAACATCACATTGAAATAATGTGTCACATGCAACATTTGGGTCAATATCTTGAAGGTCATGGTCACATGGTTGCACTTGAGCCCAAAATTTTGTTGTTTATTGACAGTTCTTCAGATGATCAAGTATAATCACAATTTTACATTATCAATGATTCCATAATACTTATAATATGGGAGGCAGGATGGGGAGCATGCTGAACTGGTCCTTGATTGCAATATATAAATAAAAAAGGAAAGTAATGAAGTGGTCACACCTCTACATTGGAACAACAAGACCTGTGGATCAATTCTAGTTTATGGCTGTTGTTAGATCTATGTGTTGAGAGAGGGTAGATATTTATTTAAACCAAAATCAACACACCAAAAAACAACACCCAAAAGATGTATTTCCATGCTTATAGATATTAAGAACAAGTACATGCCACGGGTTTCACCGTTTGAGATCTTGATTCATAACACTGTGTCATTGTCTCTGCCATTTCTTTTTAAACAGTGGGAAAGCAACAAATATTTCTTTAAAACCATAAAAAATCCTTTGTCTCTAAAGATGTTATTTTCATGCCTGCATTCACACCATACCATCTGGTGCATCTTTTAAAGTGCATGTTGCGGAAAAGAGAAGACATACAAAAAATACTTTGTTGCAAAAAGCTGCTAGTGTTGACAAAAGTAATTATTTGAAGAGAACAAAAAAGTTGATGAGTATTATGGTTGAGTAAGAACGCATCTGTAAGACAAGTAAATGTTGTGTTTGAACTGTTTATAATGTGTATTGCAGTCACAAAATGTTTGCTTCGGCTGCAGATTTTTTCATGTAATAAATCATCACAAATGATCATACTTCAGTTAAAAAAAGCAGAACTACCAAGTTTTTTTGATAAAAATTTGGAATTATGAAAGAAGCTGATTATTCATTACGTTTACATTGGATACAGATACTGTAAGTGATCTAAATATGTTGTATGTAATCTAAAAAATGAATGATCAACATCTTCATCCAAATTATAGAAAAAGTAGTGAAAAAGGAGTGAATAATTTCTTTTGTTTTTGGTTTTTGTTACATTGCTTCAACAGAATTATGGTCATATTGGTGATGTCCAGCTAATTATTGGTTGAGCAAGATCCCAGACTTATGTCTGGATACAACCATGATGATCTGCAGGTTAGCCAGAAAATCTAGGAATCAACACTTGCATTGTTTTCTAAGTCTGAAATTTTGAGTAACTATTGCATGGTTATGTAAGAAAACATTTTAACTGTTAGCCAGCTAAGCACAATTTAGTCGAACGGTATAGATCTGGATCTGGCAAGATTAGGATCTTCATTTTTTTATGCTAAGTCTCTATTTATATGTCTTATATAACCTGCCTGTGCATGTTGCATAAATAAATCTTGAAGAATTGAGTATTGGTTATTTACCAATGTAGCTGGTAGATGACCAATAAACTTTAGAGCAAGCCTCATTTATATGAGGGGGTCTCCATAGCCAAGTGTTTAGTGTCTCTAACTTGTAGTTCCTCAGTCTCTTTGTGGGTTTGTGTCTCGATTAGTGGAGAATTTTCATGTGGGCAGGTTTTCCAGCTGACCTGCTTTGCGCCTGTGGTTCTACCCAGACATAAGTTTGGGGTTTTCCTCCATCAATAATAAGCTGGATGTTGCCAATATGAACATAATTATGCTTTTGCATTGTAAGAAACAAACATTTATATGAGTATTCGTCAAGATCTTACATTATTCTCTCAACAATCGTTGGCACCCTGATATTGTCTGCATTCATTGATTGTCTTATTATCTTGAAGAAAGATATTCAGTTGTCAAGATCATGCTATATAAATATCACCTCATCGTACTCATGTGGGAAAGATTTAGTACCTGCACATAGTACAACCATCATGTATGTATGGAAGAACAGTCAAACAGATTTTGAACAAATGTTGTAGGCTTTAAAATCTGAAGAGAATATGCAGTGAGTTGAAACTCGCTGAAGGTCATAAAGACTCACACTTAAGTGTAAAAGGGATATAATGGTTATGAGCATGAGAAATCTAAGTGTAAATACATTTGAACATGGTTTAAAATGAATTTAATGTCTGTTGCCAGCTCCCAACACGCCCCACCTGGTTGAAGAAAAATTCACTCCATATAAACTGGTGATGAAAAATGCAGAAGCCATGCTGGACTGTCCATTTGTGAACGCTACCAAGATTGAGTGGTTTGCAAATTATGAGAAACTATCCAACAGCACCAGGTATGTATGGTGATCTATGTGTGTCAGTAATATAGGATGGCACTGAGAAAGCTGTTTTTTTGTGTGTGTTTTTTTTTCAGTTTACATGTTGTTTTTTTACAAAAACTTTTGGATTGACACAACGGTGGTCAGTTGAGCAACTATTCTGATGATACAAATTTTGCAGACAAGTATCTTAGCTTTATCACATAACCTACCGCTTAAGCATAAGGTAACACATATGTGTTATTTTTGGTAACACACTTGTTAATTATGGTAGTGTGACATCATTAAGTATGTGTAGTATATCTGCCATTTCCTGATCACTTTGTTGTCACCGTTTCATGTATTTTGTTAAACAATTTCATTTAATTAATAAAAAATTAACATTTTAGTGATAAACAAATCTTTTTATGGAAAATGGTCAAGTAAAGAGTGGAACTGTCTTTTGTGGTGATTCTCCCAAACCGAATTACACATGTCATGGCCGCCTGTTCATACTGTAAAAAGATGATGCATTGTAAACAAAAATCAGCTGTTGTTTTGGTTATTTGATAAATAGAATCTAATATTTGTGTTCATTAGATACTGAAAATATTAAACTTGTTGTCTAAAGCAGAGCCTTGTTTTGTATCATTTCATCTGTTTAATATTTTCAGTATCTAATGAACACTCATATCAGATCCTCTAAAAAATACCCAGCCCATCTCAGGTCACTGGAAGCCCTTCTCACATTTAGTCCTTGGCTACGACTGGTATTCAAACCAATGCAGTGAGAGGCTTTACCTCCTTGTCCACCAGTTTACATTAGAAAAAAACAAACAAAAAAACTGCACATAAGCCTTTAATCACTTGTTTTTTATACATTGTAGATATTTGTTTACATTTCTGGGAAGACAGTTGTGGTTTCTTTTTGAAGCAAATTTGTGATGCAAACAAGTTATTTTTTATTCCTATGTTTTAAACTTGTATAGTCTAGTTGATATAACTGGAGTTTTGAAATGGTTGGAGGATGTGTAGGTGTGGTTTGGGGTGTATTTGGAATGGCTGGTTGGTGTCAGCTCTTTAAGAAAATATTTCAGTTCCACATCAGCAAGCATTCACACTGGCAGCTGTCTGATTAGCATCTACACTATTTGGTGCTGAGTCTGCCAAATCTGCTGTAATAAGACTACTCAGCTCATGTAGAATAAATAATTAACTTTACAATTAATGATGTGATCGCAGAATTTACCAATAAAGCAAGCTAAGGGTAAGCAATAACATGACCCTGATATGACTTAATTCAGGCTATCCAGGATGCTTTGACATTTAATGTACACCTTAGATAAAGGTGGAACCTTTCCCAGTTGAATATCACCCTTTCTGACACTATACCACAGGGATTCTACAGAAGGGCTGATAAAAGGGGGAGCCAAAAATTAAAATAAATGTGAAACAATAATTGTTATTAATGTTCTTGGAAAGGCAAAATGTTGGAACTATCTTGCAGTGTTGCTAACTGTGAGAAAAGAGTCTTATCTGACTGGGAAATAGAAAAATGATAAGTTTAGATTTTTTTTTCTTATCATATACTTGATTCAGCCAAATGACTTAAACACTGTTTGTTCTTTTTGTTAATAGTGTTAAATCTCAGTTATCGTGAAGCTAAATTAATCAGTGTTGGAGTTCTGTGGCCTTTCTTTAGCCACAATTGTTTATGCTGTGTTGGAATTCTTTTTTTTTAAAAAGGATAAGAATGAAAAAATTGACAGAGAATACAAAAAATTAATAGTTTAAAATGCTTTCATAATTTTAATATCTAGACAGTTTGTGTAAGAAAAAATATAGACTTACTATTCCCTGTTGGCTTTTGTTTGTTGTTTGCAATTTTGTTAAGAATTTGTTTCAATTATTTACTCTTGTCCAAATTATTAACACCTACATGGATAATTCTATCTTCAGACACACCATCTACAATAATGGGTCCCTGTACTTCTCCAAGGTCCGGAAGGTAGATGAGGCTGCATACAGATGTGAGGGACTCTCTAGCTATAGAGACATCGCTGCCCAGACCTTCACTGCTGAACTGGTCATCTCATGTAAGTTACACATCAATCTCTAGAGATAAGTGTAAATATATTAATTTTACCAACTTTAAAGGTAAATAAGAATACATGATATGTAACACTTTGACAAGAAGTTTAAGCCATAATGTTTAAACCTACTTTACGCCAGTGGTTCTACCCAGACCTAAGTCTGGGGTCCTCCTCCACCAATAATTTGCTGGATATTACCAACATGACCATCAATATTTCAGTGCGATGAAACAACAAAACAAAACAAACCAAAGTTCCAAGACATACCTTCCTCCACTCCCAACAGACAATCAGAAACAAAATACATGGCAGAAATGATTCAAGTAGTAAAGCAGTTCTATAATAAAGGATGGCTGTTTTTCCAAGATTTTGTCATGGTTAATTCAGAAAATATCTTGGGATTTGTATCTTCCTGGGTTAAAATATCTGTTCTCTTGAGATTTTTTTTATCTTTTTTTGTTAAATTTACACTTGCTGCTAAAGAAATATATTAAGTTACAATTTCTGACAATTCCAAGACATCTTGCATTGTATTTAATTGTTTGTTCTTTTGTAAGTTGGACATGCTTGCTTTGAAAAAGAAAAGAAGAGCATGTTGGAAATACCTCTTTTTCTTTCTAGTTTAGTGAAATGGTGCACTCCATTGTAGCAGAATGGAGTCCAGTTGTCAGTTCTAAAAATATTCAGATATCAGGTTAATACTATAGTGTTGAGTACAACTTTCACCAGGTGTTTTATTAATTGTGATAGATTGGATATCTGGTCTTGTTTTTCTTCATGTTAAATATAATTTCCAAATACTACCTGCCACTTTATTATTCACACATGACCGGACCTGGTAGCCATTCGGTAGAGCGTCGGCTCCAGGTATGGGAGGTCCCGGGTTCGATCCCGGGCCGCGACATACCAAAGTCGTTAAAAATGGTAGTGGTATAGCTCCCTTGCTAATGCTCAAGTAAATATAAGGGTAGTTCCGCGACTGTTTGGCCCGGTGTCAGGATAATGTGACTGGGTGTGGTATCATGCCAGGTGTTCACGGCATGCTATACACAGTGAAGGCAGCACTATATCTGCTTCAAGTGGACACCGTCTCCAGATAACTGAAATACTGTTGGTGGGACGATAAACCCAATAAACAATAAACTATTCACACATGACTGTGTAAGGGTTGGATTTCGGCTGCACCGCTCTGTGTTAGTTTTAATTTGTTAATGTTTTTGGCAAGTGGGAGCAGTCATCAATTTCCCTGTAGGTATTGTATCTGCAGTGCATCATGGAGCTTTCATGCTGCCTATGTCATTAATCATTTACTTATTTTTTCTTCCTGCTCAAGCAATAATGTAAATTATTATCTAGATCTATATTCATTCTTCCATGGGAAAAATGGATCTAGTAAAACTGTTTCAATCATTTAATCTCAAAGCAATAATTGCCTTGTAAGCATATCCCTGGAAACTAAGAACCCATACTTTAAATCTTTGAATAAAATACCAGCCAAGAAACAAAAAGTTCCTTGTTGGGTACAAGTGACAGCACTTGTGAGAAGAAGTCATGCATCTTGCATTTCTGATTATTTTAACAAATATAAACAAAAAACTTTCATTTGAATTAAATAAAAACTTCAACAACAAAATTCAAAATTGACCAATTAACCAAGCAATTTTAGAATTGTCAAAAATAGTATAATTATAAAACATTTTAATGCATGCACTCAGCATTTAATTGCTTTCTATAAAAACTATTATTAACAATAGTTTAACCATGTTGTTTGGTGCCATGTTGATAATTTTGAATAATATTGTCAATATTTGTTTACACCCATACTTGAAGCCAGTGTAGCTCACCACTGACAAAACACCTCAACAATATGCTGGCATTACAGTGTTTTTTATCTGCTTGTTTTTAAATCAACACAGCAGTCAATAACATACAATCAGCTATGTAAAAATCATTAAGACAATTGCTTGTGCATTTCCTTTACCTGAAAGCCCTATTAATTGGTATGAGAGAACCTTGCATAATCAATGTAGGGGAACAAAAGCTTAACTCTGCTATTGTTCACATTGGCACTATTTACCAATGCCGTCATGCTTCAACGCTCTATAAATTGCCCATTAAGTATTATAGATATTGTTACGGAGATGTTGTCAAACAGGGAGAATTGAAATCTGGATGATGAGAATTGATTGATTTAATGGCATGAAGGATTCTCTGCGAGTCTGTTGAACTTTGTTTAATATCTCAGTATGAGCCTGAGTATTGGCGGATTTATTGTTAAAAATTCAAGAATGCATTTGCTTCCTAGTGGTTCCTGTCAATATTCATTCATTGCCTCTGTGAAGTGCATTTTGTGGTTAGGATCCATTATGGCACCATTGTTATGTGTATTTTATGCAATTCTAATTTGAAAAATTGAGCTTTTTAGAAAAAATTTATACACTGTTGATTTTTTTATGTTTTGTGAAAAATGGTTAAAATCTGGAATCTCATTAACAAACAATATGCTAATACTTTTTTCTTTAAAATTGTTTTCCAATGTATTTTAACCATGTTAAACTAGATACTGTAATAACATATTTTTAGGTAAGAATCTAGATTACCCCATATTTCGGGTTACCCCATATTTTGGATTTTCTAAGTTGTCCATATTTCAGTTTCAAACTTAGCCGAGTATTACAGTCTTATTTAATATTTTAATAACAAACAAACTTTGTACATGTTGTTTTTGTGGTTGATTGTGCCATTAAGACTTACATCAATATTGGGAAAATGCTGTGAATAACCTTATTACTAGCTGTCTTACAATTGTGGCTATTATTGATTTATATATTTGTGTAATTACCACATTTTTCTTATTAATTTACCTTTGAACGGTTTTAATTTATACAATAAGACCAGATATTACCAGGATAGAATAACCTCAGAGTTTTTGCCCTTGCTTTATTTAATTGGTAATTCACTAATGACTGTGACAATCTGTTAATGGATAACTGTATATTTCCTTATTAAGTTGGAACATCATCAATTTGTAACTCCTCTGACAGCCCGCCTCTCACTGCGTGCATTCGAGTCCTGTTCAGGGTGAAGGACTTAATGTGGGAAGAACCTCCAACTGATCTGCGATGTGCTGGGGATCTTACCCAGACACTTGTCTGGGATCTTCTTCCACCAAAACAGTTGGACATGGCTAAAATTATTATAATTGGTCTCTGTGATGTATTTCAAAAACAAAAATGTTATTTGCTTATAAATACATTTACAGGCAACATTCAGTGTTTTTGTTAAAGCTTGTCAGTAAATAGTGTAGATCCTGATCAGATGTCTGCAGGAGTCATTTGCTTATAAATACATTTACAGGCAACATTCAGTGTTTTTGTTAAAGCTTGTCAGTAAATAGTGTAGATCCTGACCAGATGTCTGCAGGTGTTATTTGCTTATAAATACATTTACAGGCAACATTCAGTGTTTTTGTTAAAGCTTGTCAGTAAATAGTGTAGATCCTGATCAGATGTCAGCAGGAGTTATTTGCTTATAAATACATTTACAGGCAACATTCAGTGTTTTTGTTAAAGCTTGTCAGTAAATAGTGTAGATCCTGACCAGATGTCTGCAGGTGTTATTTGCTTATAAATACATTTACAGGCAACATTCAGTGTTTTTGTTAAAGCTTGTCAGTAAATAGTGTAGATCCTGATCAGATGTCTGCAGGAGTTATTTGCTTATAAATACATTTACAGGCAATGTTCATAAATACATTTACAGGCAACATTCAGTGTTTTTGTTAAAGCTTGTCAGTAAATAGTGTAGATCCTGATCCAATTTCTGCAAGAGTTATTTGCATAATGCCTGATCAATTTGTGGTTAGCAGGTTAAGAGGAAACAATGTAGTGGTTTTATACTGACTGAATATTAGAATATTTAACTTCACCCAAGTCTTCCAACCTGTTAAGTCTATACTCACCTTGGTTTGAGACAAATTGCTTCATGTTACCTGCTGTCAGACATATGACTCAATTAACAACTGTCATCTTAAGTGAATAATCCATTTAATACTTGAAGTGTTAAATATGAAATTTAATATGCACTGTAAGTAATAGACAAAAATGGAAAAAATAGTTGTTAAAAGAGATTTTCATGATCTTAAAAATTATAGATACATTTCTGTGGCAATGAATTGTAATGATGTTGAAATTGTTTATTTATCAACAATGAATTTTCATAAATACATATAGGACACTTTTATAAAATATAAACTAAAGTCATAAAGTATTTTTTCAACCAGAGATAAGGTTTCAGACAGATTCTTACATATTGTCACTGATTTTGGAACTTTATTTTGGATCATTGATTAACATTTTATAATTAATTTAATTAGTACTGCAATTGTATGCTTTCATTTACCTTGTCTTTCTTCTGTTTTTTTTTGTTTTTTTTTACTATACCACATTAGAGGATTTCCCAAATTACAAAAACAGTTTTGTTTCATATGAGTGTAAAAACTGGGTGATTTGCGTATGTTCAAACCTTGAACAAGTACCTGTTGGGCAGATTGAAAGATGCAGTACAAATTTTAAGGACATTTTTCTGCTAGGTGGGTTTTCTAATGGCATATTCTGTGGTGCTGTGCAGTTGTTTGGGCTCTTGTTACAGCAGGGTGGTCTGTGTGTACTTACTGTGTCATGTTTAGTTAGTGATTTTGTTAAAGTTACATCTCCATTGAAAGTTACTACTTTATGTAAATTTACTGCTTCATGTAAAGTAACTGCTTCATGTAAAGTTACTGCTTCATGTAAAGTAACTGCTTCATGTAAAGTAACTGATTCATGTAAAGTTACTGCTTCATGTAAAGTAACGGCTTCATGTAAAGTTACTACTTCATGTAAAGTTACTGCTTTGTGAAAAGTTACTACTTCATGTAAAGTAACTGTTTCATATAAAGTTACTACTTCATGTAAAGTAACTGCTTCATGTAAAGTAACTGCTTCATGTAAAGTAACTACTTCATGTAAAGTTACTGCTTAACTACTTCATGTAAAGTAACTGCTTCATGTAAAGTAACTGCTTCATGTAAAGTTACTACTTCAGGTAAAGTTACTGCTTCATGTAAAGTTACTGCTTCATGTAAAGTAACTGCTTCATGCAAAGTTACTGCTTCATGTAAAGTAACTGCTTCATGTAAAGTAACTACTTCATATCAAGTTACAGCTTCATGTAAAGTAACTGCTTCATGTAAAAGAACTGCTTTATGTAAAGTTACTACTTCACGTTAAGTAACTACTTCATGTAAAGTTACTGCTTCATGTAATGTAACTGCTTCATGTAAAGTAACTACTTCATGTTAAGTTACGGCTTCATGTAAAGTAACGGCTTCATGTAAATTAACTGCTTCATATCAAGTTACAGCTTCATGTAAAGTAACTGCTTCATGTAAAAGAACTGCTTCGTGTAAAGTTTCTACTTCACATAAAGTAACTACTTCATGTAAAGTAACGGCTTCATGTAAATTAACTGCTTCATGTAAAATAACTGCTTCATGCAAAGTAACAGCTTCATGTAAAATAACTGCTTAATGTAATGTTACTTCTGGTAAATTTACATATATGTAACACGTTTCCTTAATATTCACATATTAAGAATGACTTACCACTGAATCAAGCGGATATTTGGAAGTGAGTGTTGTTTGGTCCTTTATAAAGTACATGCAATTTCTGTAGTTTGGGCGTCTATCTGATGCCACCTACTGCGATGCCATGCAGCCTTAAGGGCTCCAGTTACAGGGGTGCTTGCTACATCAAAAAATAACATGCCTTAAGTATGTATTAACAATCTTGATCATCTCGTGAATGTTGATGAAAGTTGCATTATGGCTTTTTCGTCATAATGAATGCAATTTGTAAATGAAGAGTCATATCCATAGGCATAAATAGGGGTATTAAATTTGTAATAATATCATTAAAAAGATTGTTGTAAGAACGGAATTTTTGTAACATCATAAAATACTCTGTTAAATTCCATTCAAATTACAATAATTACATTTATTTATAACTAATACCCAATGAGAGCAGCAATCATAAATGAAAGTGCTGCAAGCGCTGAAGTATTCCCTGCTTTGGATAAGTCACATTTTGAGGGAATGTAAACGTATGAAGATAAATTGCTGTACATTGTTTCTGTGTAAGACAAACAGCCCCCTCTTAAGCTACACAACTTTGTTTTCAATAGAATGGACATATGATAATCAAAAAGTTTAGAGTCAAGGTTTTAGACCTGGAGAGGTGATCTCTATTGTTTCTTGTGCAGGTTTACTTGTACATGAATCATGTTTCACAGGATACTGTATTTCTACCAGCTCTAGATGGTAGTTGATGTATAAAGTGGTTTATGTTGTATTGTCTTTTAAAGTCATATTTACATCTTCATTAAACAGGCTGGATGTACTATTTGGGAACATTTAATGGTTTGTGAAATTTTTAACTGTGCGACTTTCTTTTGTTTCACATCCTATAAAGGAAATACTTGGAACTATTTTTTTCGTTTCATTTTGGAACTATTTCTTATCACACTGGGAATAATTAAACACAGTAAGGTCGGCTGCCTTTACCTGAATGATAACATTCATAACACAGTAAATATAAAAAGAACCTGTTCATAAAGTAAATCTTTGTCAGAAATGGACTGAGTTTAAGCATGGGTATTAAAAAAATGTAGTATGACCAGGGTTAAGTGATTGTATAATTGATGGTTAACCATAGTATCTAACAACAAATTAATGTTTGATTACCTATTAAGTTCTTTTACCATATTATTTTATGTTAAGTAAGATAGGTTAAAGGTGGTAGCTAACAGTTTGCCCATATCTGATTCATGTAACAAAACCTTACCACTGGGAAATTGGTGCATGTTTTCTGCATTAACTCATACTTAAGTATGAGTAAAGGCAGTTTTGACCACTGACTATATTGTTAGACATAAAAAAATGACTTAAAAACCCTTGTAAAATTCCAACATTCCAAATCTATAAATAATTGCAATGGTGATCTTTGCTAAATATAGATATCAACATCCAAGCAAACTACCGAGTTGATGATTAAATGAATCCCAAAAGTGAGTTGTCACATGGTTTTCTTACTTAAAAATAGCTACCTCTGCAGCCTGGCTTGGATAGGAAATACCTGTTTGCAATTAGGAATGGGTATTTATGTTTGACAGATTATACTGATCTAGGGCATCAAGGAGCAGCAATTTGCAGGATATTTTTAGGTAACAATGACTTATTTGGTTAAAATAGAATTATTTTTTTTGTCTATCTGTCAGATACCACCTTTAAGGTGTTGTGATGGTAAAATTACTTAATGAAGACACACATATTAACCCTAAAAAGCTGGTTTTGTTGTGATGCCATTTTTGATAAAATTCTAAGAAACCCTGTTGCACAGTTGGTGTTGAATAAGGGGCCGTTTTATGTGCTCCTGCTTGTAAAAACACATGGTTCTGGTTATGCATATACCAAGTGTTAAGAACTAAAATAGAAAGGCACGTCTTAAATTAAGCTGCATAAAATGGAATATGCAGTGGTAGAGGGTAGGTCATAAAAAGCACCCCCAGTCATGTGTGATTTTTATAGCAGAGGAGTTTTTAAGGAATATTATCAGCCTCATTCAATATTACCTCCATGATGCCAAAAATTATTATAGCATTTTTGTCATCCTTCTAGATTTATATCTGCTATGCATCAAATGCTTGTTGTGATAAAAGTTGTTGGAATGAGTAATAATATAGCAGTAAACCAGTTGACAGTTTGTCTTGTCAATTTGGTAAAATAGAATGTTGCCTTGGCATTACAGCTCCTGTTTAACCCATTTCTGGACTTTTTCTAAGGCACTTGCAAAATGTCAGTCTGTTGTTCAGAGGAGAAAAGAATGTTCCCAGCTTATTTTCTACATGATTTTTTGGTGTAGCAAGGCATCAGATGTTTGTTTTGGCAGTCTTGAGGCTGATCCTGCAGTTAGAGAAATTGGAAATAAGCCTCAAACATGCAGTTGTTGGAGCCTCTGCCGGGGACAGACGTCTGCAGGAAGTCAGATGCATGCTGGGTACAGGAAGATCTCACACTGCATGCTGGGTTAAGGAAGGATGGTTCCCTTCACAAGGCAACTGGGTGCAGTCACATCCAAGACTGGGTACCGGTACTCTGAAACATGTGGCAGATTGTGTGGGGATTATGTATCACAAAATCTGTCAGAATGTGTCAGTATCTAATGCTCAAAACCCCAAAACAGCCAGTGGATTATAGCATTTGCACTTGTAGTTTTGTTTATTTAACTCATGAAAAACTTGCATAACATTCTGGTGTAATTAAAGCCAAACATATGAGCATTATTTCCACAGTTACCTAATTGAAGGTCTTAAAATTGTATTAAGTTTACAGGGTTCATTCCAGACATAAAGTCAGTGGGGTCAAGGGGACTGCTGGTGGTAAAAATGTGGGGGCAAAATGTAGGGGCCATAATGTAAATAGAAAATAAATTTACATATATGTTATATTAAAATAAATAATACATCTAAAAATTGTAAATAACTTAAGTTTTAATTTTGTAAGATTTTCATTTAATTGCAAAAATAGAAGCAGTTTTTAATAATATTTACTTTAATAAATTGCTGATGTTTTAGATGTTTATAGATGAAATGCTTTTGCCCACAATTTTTTTTTTCATCAACAGACCATTTCTCATTTTTAGGTTTTTCAGTTAACTCTTAGCCTGTTATTCACATATTTATAAGGCTTAGGCAAATAGTATAAATCCAGATTGGCCAGATCCCTGCTGGGAGCTCTCTGATCAGGACTTGCACTGTTTCCTGTTCAGTCTCTATTTATACATATGTCAACCTTGTAACATAGATAATATCAAAACAAAAAATCTGGAGAATTTAGCCTGTGTTTTTATCAAAATGTTATAAGCTAAGGGTTATAAGACTAGATTTTTAAGTAGAGATATTGTCATGGCCCACTGTTCTGTTTAACTCATTTCAAAAGGGCATTTAACTCATGATTTTAGAGTTTTTGTACCATTTTCAGCTTAAAATTATTGTGTGTTAAGGCTTTTGATAAGGTTAGTTACAGCTAATATTAAAGTCTAAGTAAGGTGGAGCACACAGTCCACTGCAGGGGCAGATCCAGAAACATTTGGAGGTGGGGTATGAATCCAGATTCATTCATCACAGTAAATACTGGATATATACACACAGTAAGGGACCCTAACTTCGGCCTAAGCAGTCAACGGACAAAATTTACTTTAAAAGCATAATATTTCTTAAGCTTACATGCATGTGTTTTCACAACTCTACCCTTTTACCTGGTTGGATGGCTGTGGGTGGGGATGCATCCCGCCCACCATTCCCCCCCCCCACTGGATCCATCCCTGGTCCAGTGAAGGCTTGAGTTTAAAACTTGTTTTCTCCCTGGGATGGACCAGTAACTTCTCTGACTGATCAGCCTCCAAATACTTGTTATCTCGTCCTGTTTGGGGCATAGGACTTAATGTCTGAATTTCTTCCAGTTGACAAGCTGAGTGCCGGGGTTTCTACCTAGACATTTGTCTGAGGTCTTCCTCTACCAAAGTAGATGGGCATCATTATTATGATTATAATTGGTTGCTGCGATGTATTTAAACAAAATCTTCAGATCTGGGACCAATAAGTTATAAAATTTCATTTTTTTATTTACTATGTTGGGAACTTTGATGTTTATGACAAGCCTCTTGTAGGTCTGGTGTAATGTGTTACCTGCTTTAGTTTGCAGTAATTTACCATGAAAGACAAGAGATAGCCTTCAAAGTGTAAGTTGCACTGAAGCCTAAACTTTTAAGTTTTTTATGCGGTGTAGCCTTCTTGAATCCACTTCTTATTTGTGAGATAGAGTTATTAAATGGGCATATAAACTGTGTGTAGTAATTGCCGCATCCTTAGTACTTATTGCTTATCTCTCGTTGTGATAAAACAGAGCCCTGCACGTCTAGAATGGTCAGTGTTGTAGGCTAAGGCACCAAGCCTTACAGGTAATGAAATGAAATTGTTCTGTTTCCAGACTTTTCCCTAGCAATAAGGCAGAGAATTACTACACAGGAGCGAATTGCATCAAGACACATTTAAATGGCATCAATATTTGGAGCAGTAGGCTGTAGGTTAAATCTCCAGTTTAGGTTTGCAATGTAGATATTAATCATACAGCAGTATCTTAACTTGTAAGGCTTGTGTCAGATTTGGTCGACAAGAAGTTCATTATATGCTCAGTCTATGATGATCAGAATTGTGTCACTGCAATGTATCTCAATAACAAAACAAAACAAACTGTGTAGAACATATTGTTGTAGTAAATGAAGTATACCATCTGCTTTAACATAGTCCTAATCATGCTACCATGTGTTGAAACAAAACTCAAATTACATTGCAATTCTTATTCATCTTTTTTACATCTTAGGCTCCATAAAGAAATTTTTATACCAACCTTTTCCTGGAGATTCAGCAGAAAAGTCAGCAGAAGATGACTGATGTGGATCTTCACTATTTGAAAAAATAGTTAGCTAGACCCTAAAACTGTAAATGAAGGTTAGCTGAAACAAAATTAAAAGAGTTTCTTGTTAAGATTTCCAAAGACATACTTGACTTTTCATTATCATTGACAAATCAAATCTGTTTATCTTTTTTATTAGCTAAAAGGCACATAAACCAATGCACATTATAAAATATTTGAGTTAGAGGGTCATATTACAAAGATAAAAACTATGAACAACCTATGTGTTTGAAAAGTAAATCTTGATAAACGGATGGATATAAACCAAAGTAAGAAAAGAAATAAAGATATGAGATGTTTCTTAGATCTCACCATGATATAACATGTTTATATGTGATGATCTGAACTAAGTGATGATGTATTGGGGGTAAATGTTCCATTTATTACAGTGTTTATACCCGCAGGTGTCGTCACTGTACGATGATACTATAATAGTATCAATGGCAACTGACCATAACCCAGATATGATAACAGAATAAGTGTGATGAAATAGATTATAAAGTGATTGCTGTTTTAGATACTTGATGTTTATGATTGGCTATATTGATCTGTAAGCTAGGTTAGGAGGACTACATCTTTTCCAATTAATAAATAGTGCTGGTACAATCAGCAGATATGTATAGATATAACAGGTACAATGTATGTTGTTGCACAGATTGTATATATTTTCATCAATGAACTGTTGCTTTTTTAAGCAAAACTACTAACCACAATCAATTGCCTTTGAAATTGTTTCAGATTATATTACAATTTATTTATTTTTATAAACAATTTTCATGATTGTATTGCTCTTTATTTTAGTTTATTGCTGTTATCTAACATAACTTGATTGGTGACTTTCTAAAGGAAGACCGGACCTGGTAGCGCAATCGGTAGAGCGTCGGCTCCAGGTACAGGAGGCCCCGGGTTCGATCCCGGGCCCCGACATACCAGTTAAAAATGGTAGTGGTATAGCTCCCTTGCTAACGCTCAAGCAAATATAAGGGTAGTTCCACGACTGGTTGGCCCGGTGTCAGGATAATGTGACTGGGTGTGGTATCATGCCAGGTGTTCACGGCATGCTATACACAGTGAAGGCAGCACTATATCTGCTTCAAGTGGACACCGTCTCCAGATAACTGAAATACTGTTGGTGGGACTATAAACCCAATAAACAAACAAACTAAAGGAAGATAATGATTGGGTGGTCACTCACTAATAATTGGTGGTGATTTACTAATGGAGCATAAATGATTGGGTGGTGATTTACTCAAGGAACATAACTTGATTTGGTGGTGATTTACTAATGGAACATAACTTGATTGGGTGATGACTTTCTAATGGAAAATAGCATAATTGGTTGGTGACTTACTAAAGGAACATAACATGATTGAGTTGTGACTTACTAATGGAACATTACTTGATTGGGAGGTGACTCACTAATAGAACATAGCATCATTGGGTGGTGACTTACTTAAGGAACATATCTTGATTGGGTGGTGACTTACTAAAGGAACATAACTTGATTGGGTGGTGACCTACTTAAGGAACATAACTTGATTGGGTGCTGATTTACTAATGGAACATAACTTGATTGGGTGATGACTCACTAACAGAAAATAGCATAATTGGTTGGTGACTTACTAAAGGAACATAACATGATCGGGTTGTGACTTACTAAAGGAACATAACTTGATTGGGTGGTGACCTACTTAAGGAACATATCTTGATTGGGTGGTGACTTACTAATGAAACATTACTTGATTGGGTGGTGACTTACTAAAGATACATAACTTGTTTGGGTGGTCATTTACTAATGGAACATAACATGATTGGGTGGCGACTCACTAATAGAATATAGCATAATTGAGTGGTGACTCACTAATAGAATATAGCATAATTGGGTGGTGACTCACTAATAGAATATAGCATAATTGAGTGGTGACTTACTAAAGGAACATATCTTGATTGGATTGTGACTTAATAAAGGAAAAGGTGGCTAATGTTTCTTGGTTTGAAAAGCATCAAATTTTTTCTCCATTGTTTGCTGTAATGTGTCTAATGGCAGCTAGTATTGCAGAAGTTGGGGGCATTCCACAGTCTGGTATCTGGCCAGCACTGATATACTCTTCATATTTATCATCATTAAAACATCACAGAAGATAAGGGAGATAAGCACACAGGGGAAACAATTCTTTACATCGACACCGCAGCAACTCTTTGAGTTGTATTCACAAGCAACATGCTTAAATAGCCCGCATATATTTTTTGGTCCGATTTGTTACAGAGGGCAATGAATCCTGATATAAGAAACACTAAACAGATTATTGTAACATATTCGTCTGGAAAAAAGGTGAACCATCTAGTTGCTGTAGATGCTTATTAGAAATAATTGAAAAGATAACAAAAGTTAAATAAATGAAAATCCTAGAATTCCATCGTATATATCATGGTCTGTAAAAGTTCTTTGTGTTTATTTTTAACTTGGGAAAAATTAATTAAAACTTTATTTGAAAGACATTTGGCTGACTCATTTAACTTGTTAGTGTATTAACTACTAACTCTCTCTTGACATCAACATGTACCATCTTAGTGCTTGCCAAATAGAAATATGAATGAAGGTACTCATGAAGTGTCCATGATATTGTCATAGCTTAGAGAATCATTGCATATCCTTTCTATGTAGAATATCCTTTATAGCAGCTCTACATCTGATTAAGGGGACACCTTTTTTCACAAGAACCGAAACAGTTTTCTTTGAATATTTAATTTCAATTAACAAAACACCTGATGTATGATTAGTCTACTCTAACTTGTAACAGTTTCTGGGGTTATGTATTTCCTTGTCATCAGTCATGTTTAGCAATATACAGCATATCAGTATTTGTCTGCTGCCTCCAGTAACAGTGCCCCCATTTTGACATCTCGGCATGATTTTACGATGGCAACACTAAGGCTCTTTGTATAATCATGATCAGTCATAGCTGCATGTAAGTTTAGAACTGGGATAATACCGGTACTTATATATTTATGTTAAAATGATCTTTGTTTATATTTACTATCATTTACATTTCACAAACATGTAGGTTATATTGTGGTGATAGAACATTTTAAGGTGTTCTGGCAGTATCAATGAAAATATAATGTAGTTAATGTAGGTTGCTTAATAGTATTTTAAAGGATTTCCCTGCCAGAAATGTTGGCTCTGTTTTGTGTGACATTGCAGACTAAATATCGTCAGAGGTGTTATTTGTAGATATAAATATCTCTATTTTGAGACAACTGCGTGCAAGTGATTTCCAGTACTCACACTATAAGCTCATTTGGGATCATTTGAGCACATTATTTTGGGAACATAAATTTTTTCATTTTCTTTCTGTACCAGCAGAAACATAAAATGTTGTCTAGCATTCTGCTGCATTCTCAGGGAAGCTTTTCTTGCATATCACTTGTACACAATCCTATACTTCTATATGACATTTTCTGCAACATAACTGAATCCTGATAGTGATATTGGTATTAATTATTGAGTAAAAAAGCTGAGAAATTAGTGGTTTGGATTTCACTGAGCTGGCATTTCATCTGCTGATGTGTTTTTAGATTGTAACTAAGCTCTCCGCTTGCTCCATGACACTGAGTCTCGCAAGATTACTTGCTGACAATTATAAGGCTACATTTTGTTACAAGTTACAAATCTTTCTTATTTTTGGGGCTTATATACCTACAAAGAAACATAAAAAAGTCATACTGCAAGAGGTTAATTTACAAATAGTGTAGATCCAGCCTCTCTATGCAGATATAAACAATTAACTTAGAGCTACATGTATTAACTTTTATAATAAAAAATTAAGATATTGTTATTATTCATGTAGTTTACATTGTAATTATATGGCTTTAATGTTAGGATTGGTCCCGGAGTGGTGGAAACAAGTCCTGATTTCTACAACTGCCTTTTGTTTTTGCATTTTCATACCATGCTGGAGCAGTGAATGTTGAATGTCTTTATTCGTTCCAAGTGTTTCATAACGGTATTACTAAAAGGTTTTTAAAACTATCAAAAAACATTGGCATTGTCAATACAGATATAAATTTAATATTTTGTGATCCTAATTTGAATCTATTGACATGAGCCACTCGTCAGTGTCATCAGCTTTGGTTAAACTTTTCTTTAACCCTACGCTTGCTATATTTTGTTAAAAACCCATGCTAAATTCTCATGATTTTCTGTTATAATGTTATGTATGTTACATGTATAAATAGAGACTGAGCAGCAAATGGTGTAGATCCTAATCTGACAATGCCAGCAGGGAGCAGGCTGGTCTGGAACTATACCCTATTTCCTTAAATTTTTTAAATGTCCAAATAGCAGGCTAAAGGTTAAGGTCCATTTCCCCAAAACAATCAAGAATATTCAACTACTCCCACATAACCAGTATGATTAAACAACATCTGCCTCTGATTTGTTTTAATTTTTGAAAATGAGTTTGAATTTTATCTCTTTTACATTGTTTCTGTTAGAATTCAACATTAGTTTTGATATTTTCGTTATTTTTATGAGAAGTTTTATTAATGGAACTTTTAATGTTTGGTGACAAATATGAATTTTCCTTTTGGTAACTTTTTGTTGTTGTTTTTTCAAAGTACTAGAGTCTCAGGAATTAATAAATGTCAAAATTTGAATATTTCTGACATTGAATCTAAGCCTGGTTAGCCAGAATATAACATAAGTAGAAAAATAGCTACGATCCAATTGGGACCTGTCCAATCAGAATTGACACTGTTTGCGGCTGCGTGCTTAGTATTACGTCACGTAGTTTATAGCAAATAAGTTAGACTTTGTATTGCTTATTAATAAAATAAAAGTTGCATGATAAAGGTTAAGTGGTGTTTCCATGTCAACATGTAAAGTTCTGCAGGAAATACTGCAGGAATAATCATCAGTCTTGTCAGAGGCAATCATTCTCATAAGTGGTGTTTCCATGTCAACATGTGAAGTTCTGCAGGAAATACTGCAGGAATAATCATCAGTCTTGTCAGAGGCAATCATTCTCAGAAACACCTTGGGCAAACAATGGGATAAATTGTCTGGTTAATTTTCATTCATTAACAAGTCTTTCAAATGATAAAAAACACTATTTGAAAGACTATAGGAAATAATAATAAATTGATAAGATAATGATAAGATTAATTAAAAACTTTTACATTGTAGAAGTATTTTTAATATACAAGATTTAAATATTATCCATTAAAAAATAACAACATGTTTTACTTAAAAGGTATTTGTACTTTAGATTTTTGTCAAATGAATTTATTTATAATTCTAAGTATGGTTATTTCAAAATTATGAAATAATTTTGGCTGTAGTAAAAAGAACATTTATAGCACATTGTAAAATATAAATCAGGTAAGGTAGAACCCTGTGTCTAAAGTCTAATTATAAAGTGTTCAAATAGATATTTTTCATTTTGTTAAAACTTCATGCTTAAGTCATTGACCTCACAATGGCTGCTGGACATTTTGTTAAAACCTCATGCTTAAGTCACTGTCCTCAAAATGGCTGCTGAACATTTTGTTAAAGCCTCATGCTAAAGTCACTGTCCTCACAGTGGCTGCTGGACATTTTGTTAAAACCTCATGCTAAAGTCACTGTCCTCACAATGGCTGCTGGACATTTTGTTATAACCTCATGCTAAAGTCACTGTCCTCACAATGGCTACAAACATTTTCTTTAAACCCCATGCTAAATTCATTGTGCTTAAAAAAGCTGCAGAGCATTTATCTTCTACAATATGATAGACACACAAAAATGGTTCCCATAAATCACAGATGTTGAATGTGGTGTCGTAAATATTTTATTGCTCAAGTCATATCCTAAAGCTCCTGACTCGTGATTGATTTAAGCACATTAACATTCTGGTGGAGCAACTTATGGGAATGTATCATACTGTCAGATTGTATGATGTCTGATATATATTTGATATATTTATGGGTTATCAGACAAGGTAACTCCAGATCGCCCCCTGGGTGTTACATCCTGTGACACAGTCTGCATTTCCTGTACACTACCCCACCCACAGGGTGAACATGGCATGGAGGGTGTTGCTTATTCTGGTAAACCACATTGACCACACTCACTTTAAAATGGATAATATTTCCCTTTTTGAAAAGTGTTTATATATTATAGCAAAAGTTAAATTTTGTCATTTGTATTTTTTCAGCTAAAAGTTTATGATGAATATGTACAAAGACAATATTTATCTTGCACAGATGTATTTAAAACCACTGTGAAGCACTTGCAGTCATTAACTACCATGTTAAGGCATTGAAATGGTTAAATAACAAAAAAACCTTGTCACAACTTTAAATCATGTATATGGAGGTAATAATATCTGACATCTGGACATAATATTAGTTAGAGCTCATAATTGTCTCAGCAAAGTGTTTCATTATATGTGATGTAACATAACATACATGTAGACCAGACTGACAAATTATTTCGACATGGAACATAGACTCGTAATTGTGTTGAATTTATTGCATTGTCAAATATTCTGATGTGCACTTTCTCATTTCATCCATCCAGCATGCGCTTATAAATAATCTACTGTCATTGGATATTTAGAAACATTTGACAATGACTAACAATAGGGAGTAGTTCATACACCAGTACATTGTTTGTTGAGCAATATATCTGTTCATTTCTGAAAAGGCTGCTACTGCTGCCACAACTGCTGCTGATAATAACACAAATTCCTGGAAATGCTGCTACACCTGTAACTAATGCTGCTGCTGATGATAACAAAATTTATAAAGGGGCAGCAGCGATGACACTGTTGATGCTGCTGATAATAAAATTGCCAATACATTTGTATGCATTAACTATTAAAAAAACCGTTTGAAAACACTTACACATATTTACATCCTTCGATTGACTTCATGTGTTTATTTATTTCTCAATAATCATTGTCCAAAGTGGTTTCAAGTACCATTTTATTCAGCTCTAACTATTTTGTATGTGCAATGGGCTGAAATTGTTGAATTTCCTTAAAAATACCTCTAAAAATATTCCCATTCTGCTTGGGTTTGTTTAAACATTCTCGATGGATAAC
Source organism: Sinonovacula constricta (assembly GCA_007844125.1). Lineage (NCBI taxonomy): Eukaryota > Metazoa > Mollusca > Bivalvia > Cardiida > Solecurtidae > Sinonovacula > Sinonovacula constricta. Next base: position 70,927,279 of record CM017557.1, read on the forward strand.
ATTCAAACAGCTCTTGGCTAATTCTCTGATTGTTTACTTCAACAAACCATCCACTTAAGATGAGCACATTGAAATTGTCCATGAAGGCAGCACTGTTTTACATCAGCTGACCATGGGTTAGTGCAAAATTGTCATATTTTATAGTATTTGTTTTAGAAGATACAGCTTTTATGAATCCAGTTGGTTTTCATTTGAATCATTATCCTTTCTGATATGATATAATTTAAACCTTAGACACTTCATCAGACAAATTATTGAGAATCCATATTAAGCTAAATGAAGTTCAGAATGTTAAGTGTTTTCTTGTTTATTGATTTACATGAAATGACTCTGTAATAATTAATTAACCTCTAAAACTATAATTAAAATATTTCTCTTTTTTAATTCTCAGTGTTTCATAAAATTCACTTAAAATATTGAATCAATAATCATTAAGTGGCAGTTTTTAGATAAATTAATTCAACATTGTTAAATTAAATAATAAAAAAAATAGAAATTGCCTTTTAATTTAAAATGTTTTTAATCATATGTATGACTCATTGATGACTAAATACTATTAATTACTACTCTTTTCTATGCAAAACATGCAAGAACAAGATGGAGCGGATGCTTCATCAAATAAAATGTATGAAGCTGACAAATTTGTTTTAAAGTGGAACTTTCTCAATGTTGTACAGATACAAGAATGTTTGCGCAATCAGTAGAACGTCGGCTCCAGGTATGGGAGGCCCCGGTTCAATCCCGATTCGCGACATACCAAAGTCGTTAAAAATGGTAGTGGTATAGCTCCCTTGCTAATGCTCAAGCAAATATACGGATAGTTCCACGACTGGTTGGCCCAGTGTCAGGATAATGTGACTGGGTGTGGTATCATGCCAGATGTTCACGGCATGCTATACACAGTGAAGGCAGCACTATATCTGCTTCAAGTGGACACCATCTCCAGATAACTGTAATACTGTTGGTGGGACGATAAACCCAATAAACAACAAACAAACAAGAATGTATGAGTTTCTTTGAAAGAAAAATGACCTCTCATCCTTTGCCTCTGTGATACCACATTTTGTCATTATGGTAACATGGAAGACGTGAGTCATTATTAGTTCTAAAGTTTTAATGAAGAATCTGATGTTTGGTGTTCATTATATTTGTGTAGCTTATGCACGGCGATCTCTCATGGAAGAATATGAAATTAAAAAAAGAAAGCCTTTTCCATGGCGACAGATGGTTGATCTTAATCAGGCTCATCTATGGATAGTAAATCGTGCGCATTTCCCTCCAAAACAAGAGGACGGACAGTAATTGTTTTACTGACAGTCAACCAATTGTGTAGGACAAATAATTTGTCTGTGGCAATGATAATCTTGCTTGTGAATCTTATTGTCGCTATGGTGAATCTCATTGTCCTGTGGCGGTCTTGTTAAAGATCCCCTGATGACTTTCCGTCCCACAAATCATCTTAAGATCTGATTCCTGATGTAGATAGCATGGTGTTATTGGAGACAGCTTTCTTAATATATTATGGGGCTCCACATGCTTTGCTCCCTGATTTGTTATTCATTCTGTCCTTTTTTCTTGTGGACAACAATTAAAGTCAGTGATTCAAGACATTTGCAAGCAACTATGTGCAATGCATTCTCACATGCTATGGAAATATTAGTGATGTTTTTTTAATTGAATAGTCCTCAGAAAGCTTCCATTATTAGTCTAGCTGGTCTTCATTTGCTATTGAAACATTGCTTGGTATTCAATTGAATACTAATCACAAACTACGATCAATTAGTGAGGTGTTTCTGGCATGCAATGGAAATATTTAATAAATGAGTCTCGTTGATTCTGATTTCTATGTAATACTTTACACAATAATTAATCTTCTAAAAATTAGAATTTGCTGCACTGTTGCCAATAAGACTGGCTTTCTTAATTGAACACAACTGAAGTAAGAGCAAGGGTAACCCTTAGCTTGCTAACATTTTGTTAAAAATACACCAGGATTTGTTGCTTTCGTTGTATATGTGTTACATGTCAGGATTGATATACTTATAAACAAAAACTGAACAGCAAATAGGGTAGATCCTGATCAAACAGCTACCAATAGGGAGCTTGCTGATCTGGATCTACATTATTTGCCTCAGCTGAATTAATAGAGTTGATAGGAAATTGTCATTGGTGCCATAATATCATTATAAAATCTGTAAAAACAGTAACATGAACCTGTCATTAAGGTATTGGTATAAATAGATCTGGACTGTAAAAAACTTATCATAAAGTCAGTTAAGAAAAAAAAAAGAAATGAGGTAAACAAGTTCAGCATGTGGTTTAGTTGTCACCTAGTAGAGAATTTCTAAGTGTAGATTCAGGCGCTCCATGTCACATTCTTAACGATGACCTGCATAACTCATATTATATTTTTGTGCTTATTGAAAGAAAAAAAATTACATTGTAATGTGCTGCTGTTTTTCATTTTGAGATATACAACCTTCTTGAATATGTTGTGAGATTTTAAATATAAGTCCTGTAAGAGTTCTCAACCTTGATGTTATGATGTGTACTTTGCATACAGCAATACTATATTTTTTTCCAAAAAAATAATATCTTTTTATATCCAATCATTTCACAAATAACATATTTGACATACTTGTGAAAATTCACAAGTATGCCAGATATGCTATTTATGAAATTATTCTGCAAAAAAAGACCAAACCTTGCCATTAATATTGTGAGATGAAAATTCTGCCAGATGGTGTTGAGGAGGAATGCAGCATAAACTATCTTCAGGGGGTCAAATCCATCGTAGATGGTCCCTGATAGCAGTCTGTCCGTGCTATGTATATGGACAAGGACCCACTGGCGGAGAACGTTAACACATTGGTCTGAACTTCCTTAGTGCTCTTTGTTAACTCTTGGTCTGCTAATTGCAAATTAATTAGGCTCAGCAAAAAGTGTAGATCCAGATCAGCCAGCTCACACTTAGATCTGTCCAGTCAGATCGATAGCCACACTATTTGCTGCTCTGCTGAGTCTCTGCAAAAATTGGCTTTAACAAATTGACCAATGTTCATCAAGAAGCATATTCAATACATTGCTTATGCAACTGCATTTATTAAATGACTTAAATAATCAATATAAACTAAATGATTACATGAAACATAATTATATAAAACATGATTTTTTTTTAGAAAGAAACTAATTTAAAATAAGCAGAAAAAATTACATGAAGTATATAACTATTTACATAAATTTATTACTATATAAAAACTAATTAATTTTCAACAGCAAATTTATCAATTCCATATTGTAAGCTTTTTCCCCTCTAAAACCTACACAATTTATTAGCAAAGAAAGAAAAGACTATTCCCTTATCAAAAACAAACACATTTGTGACGAAGTATGAGTAGGGCTGTAGGGAAGAAATGTATACAGAAGAGAGTCAGTAAAGAAGGAACCAGACTTAAGTACTGCATGTTTTGTTTTTTTACATTCTGTCTTCTTAACATGTTTAAGATACCTCAGTTACCTCAGTATTTTCATATTTATGGGACCAAGACTAAATCTGATATCAATTTATTAATGTGTTATGACTTAATGTAGCCTTTTGTTTTTTTAAAGTTTTAATTGACAGTCAGTCTAAAATATATGATACACACCTTTATATATATTTCATGACTTGATTGGTTTAGGTAGAGACAGAGCTATTATATTTCTCACTGCAAGTCATTTTGATCATAATACGTCTGACAGCACTGAGATAACGTCATATTTAAAATAATATTTAAACCAGTATTATATAAAACTTTTTTTTTTTAGAATAAACATCTCATCTGCTGTAATCTTTAACCAATTTCCATCTGGGCAGCACTGACAGGAAGATCATTATTCTTCCTGAACAAGTTCTTTAATCAGTGTAGAATTATTGTTATCGTTTTCTGTGATTTAATACAAAATATATTTGAAAAACAAAATTAATCGAGGGTATAAATATTGTTGACTGAGATGGTAATTTTTCTTGACGACCACCCACTATTTCCAGTATCTTTCTTGAGAAGAATGTTTTCTTGCATAAACAAAATGTCACGATGCTGAAATTTAGGGTAAATATTTTTTGAGTCATTGACAATGAGTTATTATGAAGTATGAAATATGAGAAATAAAAGCAGCCTTTTTTTTCTATAATGTGATGGCTTAGTCCTTATTCTACTGTGCATTTACTGATCAAACCAACAAATAGTGTCGATCCATGAGCTATCTGATCAGGATCTGCACTATTTACTGCTGAATCTGGTAGGTCTGTGTTTGGTTACCATGGTTTCTAGATGTTAGAACATTATGAAGAACCAGTATGGGTTACAATTAAAGTGATAGGAGTTGGGATGAAGAATGACTAGTGAGATGGGATGATAGACATGGTGTTGATGATCTAAGGAAAACATAAAGTGTGAAATGTCTGCAAGTAATGTATGGCTAGTGCACTTTTATTCTACAGGATGTATAATGATGAAAAAAGTTGTTGGATTTGTGGGGGGTAATTTTATTTTTTTTATTTTTTGTAACAATCCTGTTGAGAAAGAAACCATAAGGTATATACAGTTATTAAAGAGAGTCCTTGGTTATGAAATTAAAAATAAATAATGATAATGTCATTGATGATGCCAGCAAGGATGTCATTGATGATGTCATTGAGGATGTGTGATGATGTCATTGAGGATGTGTGATGATGTCATTGAGGATGTGTGATGATGTCATTGAGGATGTGTGATGATGTCATTGAGGATGTGTGATGATGTCATTGAGGATGTCATTGATGATGTCATTGAGGATGTGTGATGATGTCATTGAGGATGTCATTGAGGATGTGTGATGATGTCATTGAGGATGTGTGATTATGTCATTGAGGATGTGTGATGATGTCATTTATAATAATGATCCTTAAGTTGCTGATTAAAATATTGATTTTTTTAGCTGGATATGTCATTGGTGATGTCATTGATTATGTAATTAATGACATCATTGATGATATTGTTGATAATATCACTGATGCTGATGATGCAGTGTTGCTTTTGAACTGGGTATGAAGATACCATTATTGATTTTGTTAAAACTACTAACATTATCATCACTATTGGGCATCTCATACCAGTAATCATGATTTCTACACTATGTTTAAGATTAAGTAAATTACTTTTGCTGTTATTATTTCATATTGACACTGTGATGTACTCTTTCATTTACGGACCACATTGATTTTGTAAAATTATTGTTGTTATTTTGTGTAATTGTTTTTTATTTTCAGATTTGGATGATATCACAATGCATTCATTTGAGCCACGGCTGATCCCCAATTTCCCCATGGTAATCCCACTGGATAAAGAGTTCCTAATAAAAGTCTTCCTTCCTGATGGCAAGCCTAAACCATCCTATAGGTAGGTACAAATGACTTTTCATATAGACAGAGAGGGCATCAGAGCTAAAAAAAGTGAACAAAGACCATATTCAAAATAAACCTAGTACCTCATCAAAAGTTGCGGGATGAGGAAAATAGTGATCTTTTATTTAGAGTTAAAGATATTAAAAAGTATGTACTATAATAATACATTATACCCCATGTCTTGGTCCAATACCAGGTGAAAACAAAGGTAAAGTATTGATAAAGTCACGCTAAGACTGTTACCAAAAAAAAACAAAAAAAAAACAGTTAAACTGCCTCAAAATAGATAATAGTGAAAGCGAATGTAAAACATGTCGGGCATAGAGTTATGACATAATGTTTTAATAGAAAAAAATCTCAAAGCAAACGAATAGTTTTAAAAAAAAAAGAATGAACTATCGTTAAGTGTACACAGAACTCACAGGGAGGTTAAGGAATCATTTCCACACCTGTAAACCCCTTCACAAGGAAATCCAAGCCTCATTTGTGTTGCTGTATAATGCAGCCCATGCATAAGCTGGGAGTCTATGAAGGCTTGTTACAACATGCTATGCCTCACTTCCTATGATTGGTTTTCAGCATGTTTGCTTTCGTAAGAAAATTATTCATCTTTTTAGTTGTTTTTATGTTTTTTGTTTTCTTTTGTGCTGTCTGTTTTCTTTAGTGCTGATAGCTTTTCCTATAACATTCGAAATTGTATTTTCATGTTTATTTTTCTGTGCCATTCACCACCAAGGGATTTCTAGTTGGTTTTATTTTTTGCTGATATTTTGACAAGAAGGTGTCTGGGTGTGTGCACTTTAACACAACCTTGTGGAAAAAGGCATCGGAGAATGAAACCAATGTAAATAGAAAGGTGGATCCATGTTTTTATATTTAACCTAGCCACTACATCTGGGTTTTTAGTCATTTTTCAGTCTCAGAGTGTAATTGACTTGCCTCATGCTTATGTAAGATAAACAAAGTTGGAGAGTATTCTACCTCCACCTCGGGAGATCTATAAACTATTGTAGTCTGGTTCTCTGTTTTGATAGCTGCCAGCCAATTTCTGGAAGAGCACACTTATGGTATGGCAGCAATTTTGAAGAACATCCATGTGCTGGTTCCACATCTAGACCAACTAACCTACCACCCCTTGGTTAGGGATGATAGGAATGACCAGCCTATTAAGTTTATGTTAACAAAATTAGAAAAAGCTATTATAAAGGTCCAACCAAGATTATGAGCAAAGGTGAGGTAGACAACTGGGTTTTTTTAAGAGTGGTTACAGGATCTTGGTTTTTGAATGGGGGTCATCCACACCTGAAGTAGAGCTAGTGTAATTCTAGTAAATAGTTTAATCTTTATGGCAGAACCCCCTCTTAAGTATAACACTCCTGATAAAGTCTCTCTGGATAGAAGCTACTTACTGGGAAATATTTTATGATGAATCGTGATTAGCATTATTAGTTGGTTTTTTTTCTATACATCTGTTGCCTGAGATACTTAGAGTAAATGTAGGCTTATAGTGTTAAGCACTCTGGTGTTATACTAAATTTGTTGACCTACAAAGACAATTTATCTATACATGATGTTTTTCATATATAAGTTATAGAAGTTATAAATATGATTCATGTTTTTCTTACACATGTTTCTATAACATTACAAAAAATAAGGTCACCCCTGGTGTAGGGGTAGAGTTGCCCACCACTTTATGCTCGGGGGGAAAATGGGCACCCCTGGTGTAGGGTAGAGTTGCCCACAACTTTATGCTCGGGGAGAAATTGGGCTTCCTTGGTGTAGGGGTAGAGTTGCCCACCACTTTATGCTCGGGAAGAAATTGGGCTCCCCTGGTGTAGGTGTAGAGTTGCCCACCACTTTATGCTCGGGGAGAAATTGGGCAGCCCTGGTGTAGGGGTAGAGTTGTCTACCACTTACTGCTCAGGGAAAAATTGGGCAGCCCTGGTGTAGGGGTAGAGTTGTCCACCACTTAATGCTCAGGGAGAAATTGGGCTCCCCTGGTGTAGGTGTAGAGTTGCCCACCACTTTATGCTCGGGGGGGAAAATTGGGCACCCCTAGTGTAGGGGTAGAGTTGCCCACCTCTTTGTGCTGGGGGAGAAATTGGGCAGCCCTGATGTAGGGGTAGAGTTGTCCACCACTTAATGCTCAGGGAGAAATTGGGCACCCCTGTTGTAGGGATAGAGTTGCCCACCACTTTATGCTCGGGGAGAAATTGGGCAGCCCTGGTGTAGGGGTAGAGTTGCCCACCACTTTATGCTCGGGGAGAAATTGGGCAGCCCTGGTGTAGGGGTAGAGTTGCCCACCACTTTATGCTCGGGGAGAAATTGGGCACCCCTGGTGTAGGTGTAGAGTTGCCCACCACTTTATGCTTAGGGAGAAATTGGGCAGCCCTGGTGTAGGGGTAGAGTTGCCCACCACTTTATGCTCGGGGAGAAATTGGGCACCCCTAGTGTAGGTGTAGAGTTGCCCACCACTTTATGCTCGGGGAGAAATTGGGCATCCCTGGTGTAGGGTAGAGTTGCCCACCACTTTATGCTCGTGGAGAAATTGGGCAGCCCTGGTGTAGGGGTAGAGTTGCCCACCACTTTATGCTCGGGGAGAAATTGGGCAGCCCTGGTGTAGGGGTAGAGTTGCCCACCACTTTATGCTCGGGGAGAAATTGGGCACCCCTTGTGTAGGGGTCAAGTTGCCCACCACTTTATGCTCGGGGAGAAATTGGGCACCCCTGGTGTAGGGGTAGAGTTGCCCACCACTTTATGCTCGGGGAGAAATTGGGCACCCCTGGTGTAGGGGTAAAGTTGCCCACTTGTAACTCCTCTGAATGACAAATATCAAACAAAACAAAATTTCTGAATGCAAAACCTTTGATTTTGCATGTCCCAAACTGACATTTGAATGTTTTTAAAAATCTTTAAATAATTTAAGATTAGCTTTACACATAAACACAAAATACATCTTATTGCATTTGGGAATTGCAAGAATAAAATCATCATTATCCTACATTCCATTTCAGGAAAACTTCTGTTGATCGCTTTCAGCTCATTTTTATCCAGTTTATTTTTGCTACTTAAACCATAATGGCAATCTCTAATTTCAAGAATTAATAAGAACATAACAAAGAATGATCAGTTGTTCAATTATACCAATTTTCAAGATCTTTCCTTAATTTTGATTACATTTTATGTAAATATATACGTTAAACTCCTATAACTCTACTTGCTATTCTTGCTGTTTTAAATCTTAATGTTGTTAATACAACACTTGGATACACCTTAAACATAATGGGCCTGTCTCATGTAACATTTTATTGTCGAAAAGCTTCTCATTCCAGAAGTTTATGTGGAGCATGGCTTTTAACTTCAAATCAATTCCGCATAAAAGTCTAGAGCTGGTACTCAATGCAGCTTCTGGAAATAGACACCTGTAAAATGCTTGTGTGTGGTTTCATGATCTGTGTGTGACTTAGAGTATCATTATTTTTATAATGGGCTATAAAAGCACTGAAAGTTAATATATCTGCAATATATATATATATATATATATATATATATATATATATATATATATCCCAAGGGGATTTAACTCTGAGCCTGCTTAGCTCAAATTTGTCAGAGTAAGGCAAAAAGTGAAGAACAAAATTAATGTTCCTACTCATGCCTCAATATTGGATCAGGATATGCATTACTTGATACCAGGTCTCTGTGATATAGTTCATCCTATGTGTGAAACTGCTAGAAAATGTTTAAGAATTAGTTTGGGGCAAAAATAGCATAATAATGTTTGAAATTTCAATTCATGTCCCTTTTCTTACCTTTTGTCATTATATAATATAATGGTTGTCTCAGTCCTTGTTGACTGAGTTGTTACTCTAGCTTAATTGAAGGGGAGTGTTGGTTGGTGTAGCATGGCGGCAGTCTAAGGCATGCTAGCATGGTTAAACACTTCTTTTTGAAATAAGTTATTGATTGGCTGCATGTACACAAGGACAGTACACTGTTCTGTTCAAAATTTAGGCGCATTTGTATTTGAAAGTTAGGACCAGAGATATTTTTCTCAAATTACCAAGAAAGACATTGTTACCTAAAAAGTTCCTGCAAAATGCTGTTTATTGATGCATTAGATCTGTGTGAAGAGTGAAGCATAAATTCCTACTTGTCATTGCAAACAGGTATTTCCTATCTGAGCAACGCTGCAGAGATAGCTTATTTTAAACTTAGAACTTAGAGATCACGATGTATCATCATTAAGGTAGTCTACTCTGCTGCCAATATCTATTTCTAGAAGAAATTGTGGTTATTTATAGATTTTAAAAAAAAGGACATTTGGAGTGATGTTTTTTCACATTTTGTACTGTCTTACAATATAGGTAGTTTTCAAAATCATCTTTTCTTAGGCTAAAGTATGACTTTATACCTAAATTTATCCCCCCCACCACCGAATCCAAAAAACAACAACAACAACAAAAATAGTGGGGAAAATTTGTTACATGTGTCTGATAAAGGTAAACTGTTGGAAACCACCTTTAAAAATTAGTGACCTGTTGTAAACATGTGTTTGCCACAGCTGACAGATATTTCTTCCTGAATTTATGGATTGCCTGGAGGTACACAATAACTTTACCCAACATTTCAGATATAACAGATTGAGTATGTATTGTAGCACTGAATTATGTAAAAAAGTGTGAATCATTACGTCAGTCATAAGGGAGGTAGAATGATTGAGAGGTCAGAACAGTACAAGTGGAACAAAGAACAGCTTTGATTTTAGGTCATTACACCTTAACAGCAGACAAGTTTTATGAACTGGGTGTGTGTACAATCTGTTAACTATTGATTTTTGCCCAAAATTTAAATCCCAAAGTAGGGATGTGCACATTGCATGGGCACGCGTATTCTATAGCCCTTTATGGTAATATGGGCACGCATATTCTATAGCCTTTTATGGTAATATGGGCACACATATTCTATAGCCCATTATGGTAATATGGGCACACATATTCTATATCCCTTTATGGTAATATGGGCACGCATATTCTATAGACATTTACGGTAATATGGGCACACATAACACAAGGTTATTGGTGGGATTTGAAACCCAACAAACAACATGTTTGGGGCATGTGTTGTCGTCAAAGTTGTGATACTTCATCTCTTAGTGTGTGGATTTAACACACACACACACACACACACCCCCCCCCCCTCCATTTGTTAGGTGGAGACTTTATATAAAAGCCGGCTCCCCACTGTGTTTTAACTGTGTCTTTTCTGGCAAATACAGCAAAAAACTATTGCAAATAGTGCTGAAATCAGAAGATTTCTGGCCACTTAGTGTCATTTGTTTAAAAAAACAAACTTAGTAGATCTAGATCTGCAGAAACATCAAGACAATCAGCTTTGAAATGTGGTCATTGATAAATCTTGCACCCTAGAGTTGAATTTGAGAAGATATAAATAAATAATCTTCCTCATTGCTCAGGGCATGTCAATTGTAATGCATAAAAACCATCAATGATGTATTAATATACTTTTCTATGCACAATCTGTAAATGATACTCAATGTTAATCATTCTTTCCAAGGCTACTGCTATTAGTTTCATATTATAGTAAAAGGAGACTTAAGGGGTATTACCTCTTAAAAATAAATAAATTTTCTGACATCCAAATTGATTTATAGCACAGAAATGCAATGAGCAGGTTTTTAAATCAGAATGCTGTAAATAGATCTAGATGGAAACTTTGATTAATCTAGATTTATTAAGGAGGTGCAAAATTGTTGGGAAATGGTTGGGAAAAAAGGCCATTCTAAAATAGGGAGGCTGTAAATTATGCCAGTCAGACAAGTAGAGAAGACTTAACTTATAAAATCTTTATCAGATAATAGTGAAGTCATGGTGTTTTTCTTTAAAAAAATATGTTCGACACTAAGCAGACCTCCGAGGCAGCCAGCAATAAGGAAGGCTGAGGTGAGAATTATGTGCATCACCACAACTTCTGACATATCTGACTTTGACTGGGGATTTACAAGTAAGTTTCCACTGAAATGATATATAGTGGAAATTATAAAAGCGGAATGTATTCACAAGATGATGTGTACTGTTTATCTTTAAATCTCACTCAGAAATCTTGAAATAAAATATAAGTTGACAGTGTAATTTACTGACATTAAAAAATGAGGCAGATAACTACACTGGCAAGATGATAAAAATTATAACATTGTAAAGTATTGGTGTATATTGCAATGGAACATTCTGTCTTGCTTTTTATTTATTGTATAAACACATCAAGGTTTTTAAAGCTAAATAGACAATCTTAAGATATTAAATGTTAACTAAATTATTTATATGAATAATAAACTTATTCAGGAATAATTTTTTTACCACTTGAATTGGATAAATATTGTTTCTGTTTGACAACAAATGATAGAATAATGCTGGTATTCACCAACAATTCCTAAGTCTAAGTCATGGTTTAAAGTACTAGCTGTCCTTTTCAAATCTGTAAAAATAAAACACGTATTTTATGAAGTTCAGTTGTTATTTTCACCTCATATTAGCACAGCTAAAGTGTCCTGAGAAATATGAGACATGTATGTTAAAATACAATGACGTTATGGTGTTCTGAAATCTATTACTTAGGCAATTCTTACTTAAGAATGATAAATAAATACCATCCTAAGACAAGCCAACCAAACACATTAAATAATTGGTTTGACTCATACTATCCCAAACATGAAACAAATTGTTTAGATATGCAATACATTGGACAGACTGATTTTCCCATTGTTTTTGCTTAAGAGTGCTTGATTTAAAAAATCACTGAGCTCTAGATAGCCATATGATGTTTTCAAATTGGTCCAGTATGTTTTATACAGTATTTTGGTTGATTCTACCAATTTTTGTTTAGACTTTAAATATATCAGGTGACAAATTTGTTATAAAATTTAGCAAAACCATAAACAACATTTTAAAAAAAAACTGGGTATTGAAAAAAACACTGGTTTTCTTCTAAATCCTGTATAAGTGATAAAAAAATAATTCGAAGAGTGAAAAAGTTGGAAGAAAAAAATTACCATGCATGCCTATATGGGGATTCACAACAGCCAGTTTAGATATATTTTGGATACTCTTTAATTGAAGATGCAGCATAATTCTTGTTTTACCTTCGGTAAAGCCCATTAAACTTAGTTTTTTTAATTGACTGCAATCATCCATTTAATTTAATCTAAGCACTCTTTAAGCTACAGAGTCAGTGGTTCAATTTCAAAATCACTTTTAAAAGTAATCAATGAAAACAATGGAATGCAATTACAATCATCATAGCATCAGTTAGTTTAGATGAGGAAGTATCCCTTCTAAAGTTATAAGTTCTTGACAGCAGTGGCGTGATCAAGGCCAAGAAAGGCTAAGCTATTTCCAACAGTTCCATGCAAGAGTGTAGGTCAAGACTTTATCTATCTCTATTCAGATTACCCCACCCCTTGATACATGGTGGAGAATGGGCTGCTGTATTCTTATGTAAATGGTTTCTTCATAAAGTATTTTTATTACAATCACTTTAACATCCAGTTATACCATGCTAAACTTTAACACTTTAAACAGGTCTATCACAATGGACTTATCTGGTCTGTTTTGTCAGCTACCTTTGTGTCCATACACATACCGGTATGAAGAATATAGAGTCATGCATCAACTGCAGGCTAATTCTAAAGCCATCCTATGTGCCTCCATTGTCACCTTTCTTCACCTTTCATCCCTGTGGTGGTCATTGATGCAATCGTCACATCCCCAAATAAAAACAGGTCATTAAAATTGCAAAGCTCAAAGTCCTTGAAAAGTCCAAGATATGACTGCATTAAGTGTAATGACAGAAAATATGGAAGCTTGCAAATTGAAATTTTAAAAATATTTTTCAGTATGCATGCTCAGTTTACAACCTGATCCAAAACACTTATATAATGCTTTTATGATAAGCTTATCATTCTACCCATTCTTTAGACATTTGTCATGCGGCCTGGTTTGTTTTTAGCCTGGTTCTCATGACTAGAATTTTCAAATTATGACAGCTTACAATACATCACAGTGTGTCAAAAAAAAAAAAACCTGTCTACAGTCTACAAAGACAAATGGCACTGATAACATTATTATTTTTCATTGTTTATTTAAGTTGTAAACTTTTTACAGAAAATAGGACGTAAACACCAAGCCTTTTTCTCATGCTTTTAGAATGCAACAGCATTTTCACATATTATAGCAGATATTTTGAGTGCAAGCAAGTTTTTTAAGTTCATGTTTCTGTTAGGATCTCCATCAATGTTGTATATTTTAAAGCTATGCTTGCATCATCACACGTGCAAAGCACAAATCTTTGATAATCAAATTCAAGATATGAGTGCATTAAGTTTAATGACAGAAAACATCCAAGCTTACAAATTGAAATTTATATTAGTGTATCTATTTATAGTGTAGATATATGTGACAGACAAAAGCAGTATTATTTTCTGAAAATGTCTCAAAAAACTTTCATCTTTCTATCAATCTGTGTTATGTCAGTTCTGTCCTAAAAGATTGCTGGAAGTCACTGTCAAGACATTGATAGTGCCAGTACATCATACGTCAAAATAGTTGCACATAAGCCCCAGGGAATGTCTCAACACATTCATTAACACTAAGTATTCTCAATTGTTTTACTACCCTTAAGTGGCACCCATGGCGTATTGGTAGAGTTATCGACTTGTAACTCCTCTGACAATGTGGGTTCGAGTGCCATTCTTGGCAAAGGACTTAATGTAGGAATGTCTTCCAACTCACTAGTGGTGTTCCCATGGTTCTACCCAGACATTTGTCAGGGGTCTTCCTCTACTCTCATAGCTAGGGGTCGCTATAATTACCATCATTGGTTGCTGCGATGTATTTAAAAGGAAAAAAACTAAACAATTACCCATACTTAATTATTCCTTATAACCTTAAAACTTTAAGCATAGGTAACAAGATCCATTACATAACATGCAGAATGTCAGACCCTGATGACACAGCTCCCTAATCAAGCTAGCTGATATTGAGACTCCACTATTGGTCAAAGCCTGAACAATATGTGTATAGCAGACATAGAGTAAAAAAATATAACAATTCCTAATTTTTACGATTTACTGCTTTTGTCTTCTTCAGATGGTTAAACAAGAATGATTTGTTGGTGGGAGACTTGGGTCCAATACGAGCTGTTGAGGCAAACTTATACTTCGAGCAGCCCCAGGAGATAGACTCAGGCAACTATACACTGATCGTGAACAACACCGCTGGTGAAAAAACACAAAGCGTCTGGATTATTGTTTCAGGTATGTTAGCTCGTATTTTCTAAAACAAAAGTTTTAATAATATTTCTTTTTTTGAAGGGATTGATTTAATTAATAATGTTTCTTTTAAAGATGTTTTGTTTCCTCAAACTAAAGGAATTATGGTTGAATGGAAGGATCCCATGAAATGCTGTGTATTGATATCCTTCATATTTGTAAAAAGTGAATCATAACACTTGAGTCATCATCTGTTAACCATTATGTAACTGGATAAAACAAAAACAAAAACATATTCAGTATAATACTTATAATTGGTCCTTTATGGATAGCATTTGGGTAACCGATACAAAATATGTTTGACATTTACCATAATATTTACCAAACATGTAAACCCATATCAAATATAAATTTGTCATCTGGTTCAGTCGGTTACACAAAGCTGAATGACTTAAACTGCCAAAACTGCACTTAAAACACATGCAAACTACAATGCCACCTAGTGGTTACTTTGTTACAAACAAGGGAAGTTTATTTCCTACTTATTGGTCCCTCAAACGTTGGAAATATAGATACCCTGTCCCTGTTGAATTAACTCTGTTTGGTGTAAGTCTTTAGCAATATATCGCTGGTTGCAAGTATGTGCACACACTTGTATTATTATATAGATGTAATTTAATATGTTTACTTTTATCACATCAGTCCCGCCTAGGATCAACAGGGGTCCCCAGCCCAAGGAAGTTTCCGAGGGAGAAAGCGTGGACTTCCGTTGCCAAGTGTCTGGGACAGCCTACCCAGTTACAACGGTGATGTGGAAGAAGGACAAGGCCTTTATTAAACTGGTTGGTTCAAATTCTCTCCAGGGTTTTATCTTTATATATTATTATTTATTTGTTTGTTGTTTTCTTTTGCATGAAAAAAGTGTAGGAGTATGTCAAGTTTATATGGGTCTAACACATTGAATAGTTAGGGTATTGTCAGGATAATGTGACTGGTTGCGGTATTAAGTCTGGATTTCACAGCATGCAATAGAATTTCAGTGTAAGCTCTGTCTGCTTAAAGTGAACACTGTCTGCAGATGCCTGAAATATTGCTGGTGAAATGAAAAAAATGGCAATTTTTGCAATGCACAGAAAATTATTATTTTAAAGCTAATGGATGGCTTTAGGACACAAAGTGGTTGTTAAAGTCATTTTGAATAAAGCTCAAATTATTTTCTTTGAGATGTTGCTTGACTTCAGCCAGAATGATATTGTAATGTATAAAAATGAAGGCTCAGCTGTTTTCATTTTATGATGACAGAGTATAATTTTATCTCAGTAATCATTAGATGGCCACCTAAAACATGAATTCTCTCTAACACAACTTTCTGCCAGTCAACAAATTATGAAACAGTTGTACTTATCATCATCATTATGATGTGGGAAGAGATATGGTCATAGCTTCAAGGGTATATTGTTTGTGTATGGCTTGAAGGGGATGTAATATGGAGTGTTAACATGAATGAATGCTTAGCAAGCAATTCATAGCGCTTTACTTTGGGACAAAACTTCACAGACAATGTGCTCAAATTTGCTTTGATAATTTGCCAAATCTTCAATGGTTATATATTTGCCCTTGCCAGCTACATGAATTGTTGATATATTGTATATGCATTTGGGAAACTATTTTGTTTCATCACTCTTTAGAGGTTGATTTAGTTTTTTGCTTGTCGAATATATGCCAGCTAAACATAGATGTGATAAATGCTGTTGTGTATTCTTTATTGTGTTGTCTTTATTTAATAACTTTGTTTATCAAAGCAAATGTAGTATTTTTATATAAGGTAATGTATCTACTGAATCAATTGAATCATGGTGATGAGAATTTGTGTTGTTGTTTGATTTGGAGAAACATTGCAGCAACATAACCATGGTCGTTATAGAGATATCCGGCTATTGTTGGTCCAGGAAGGTACCAGACAACTATCTGGGAAGTACCTCAGGTCAACTGGAGTATCAGCTCCCATAGAAAAAGTTTTTGTCTCAAACAGGTCTAGAACCCATGTGATGAGGGACCATGGAGTCCGAGAAGTAATGATTTATCATCTCGACTGACTTGGCCATGAGACCTTTAGAATATAGTACTGTTTCCTTAAAATTGATTTAAGATAATATAAACATCATGGTTTGCATGATACATGGAAAATTAAAAACATATCTGCTGAGTATTTTCCTGACAGTGATACTTGTTTGTGTATCTGGACGTGACAAAATTTTTTTCCATCTTTAATAGAAGACTAGAACATCATTAAGTGCTTCTGAAAGTATTTGATATGTTGCCATTATTCCTGCTTTGTACAATATTGTCTTATTGAAGCATGTCACCCATTAGAGTCTATCTGTCCAACTGCCTTCACTTTAAGCAAGGGCGGATCCAGAAAATTTTGCTTGAGGGTATGAATCAAGATCCATTTAACTTTATCACAGTAAATACTAGATACATATACGCAGTAAGAGATCCTAATTTTGACCTAAACAGTCAACATGCAAAATTTACTTCAAATCTTAGTATATTTCAACTCTACTATTTTACCTGGTTGGGGGGGGGGGCTGCATTCCTTCCCCATCTCCCCCTGGATCCATCCCAGAATGTCAGCATGCTAAGCCAAAATTGATCAGGTTGGGGCAAAATAGCTTAGATCAAAATAAGCAAACTATCACCCTGCTTTAAAGTATCAGTCAACAGGTCTTGTTCATTTTTCACATGAGGCTGTAAGCAAAAACCAACAATTCCAATTCAGGTATTAAAAAATGTTGAATGCTGAGGGCTAAGAATCAGTCTGCAAGATGTTATAAGGAAGTTATGGAAAGATTTATCACTCTGTGATGGACATAAAATGAATCTGTCTGGATAGAGCGTCTGGCGAGTTGTACCAGACAGTTATTATCTTCTATTCTTGGTCCAGCGAAGTATACAATTATATGGTATTATCCCCATCAAATGCATTTAGCACTTAACACATCTCAATCTTATAGATTTCACAAGAACTATGCTAGGGTTCATGCAGAAAGCTTTAGTAAGATTATATATGTAAAGGAAAACATTTTTGCCCATAATCTTTATTGGAATAAAGTCCCATAAGGTTGTTAATTTTTCTGTTGAGGTTAATGAAAGAGAGAAAAAAAAACAGCTTCAGATTTCATTGGTGATAACTTGTATTTTCCAGCTGCTGTTTATTACTTGGCTCTATATTATTATTACAATATGTCCTCCTTCAGGCCACTAATATTTTACATTTGTTCCCATCTCATTTACTTTCCTCAGTAATACCCTAAGCAATGTCAGCAATCTTGTCCTCCGTCTGGGTGTACAGTAGGGATGTTGTTACAACACAATGTAAGAATGTTGTTATCAATGCAAGTGATTAGAGAAGAACTGTAGAAATGTGGTAAACAGTTTGTATTAAACATGCAAAAAAGATAATGGGTGTTAAGTCAGGCTTAATTTCAAAGCTGGTTTTCCTAGATGATGCAGTAAATGTCTGTCAAAAAACTTAAAAGGGTTTTGTCGAATCAGAAATAGGATCACTACACGCTGTAATTAGACATACATCTTCAGAAGCTCCTGAATGGGCCCGGTATGGTCCTGAACCCCCCCACCTCACCCCCCTCCCCCCACAATCCACCCCAAGATAACATTTACTTTGCTTTTTCCTTTTTTTTTTTCTTGTTTTCTGTCTCACTAGTTTATTATGGGATGGTATGTTTAAGTCATTAAAACTAAGCTTGGGTGCAAGAACTGCAAAGAATCTACACATACAGTAACTCAAGCATTTGTATAACCATCAGCAGTATATTTCCAGCATGAATATTATTAGGATAAATGTTTTGCAGCTTAACTTAATTGACTTTCAAAAGAAACTTTTGATCACTTTTGTCTTTTTCTCTTTGAGAGGTAATATCATTCATCTTGAAAATAAATTAATTATTCCCAGCCACAGGGGAAGCTTTACTACAAGAATTCCATTGACTCTGCAGAATAGTTGAGATATTATTGCTTTTATCTCTTAAATCACTTCAGTATGATACACTAGACAAAGAGTGTAGATCCATATCTGTCATATCCTTCTGGAAGCCGTTGGATCAGGATCTTCACTGTTGGCCGCTGTGCCTCTAGGTGTATATCTTGTTAGTTAAGCCATGTGAGTTGTTAGCACATAGGTATAGGGAGGGGATATTCACACATGTAGCAGGATATGGGTCAAATAAAATGGTTAATATAGAAAAGATTTTCTCATACTCAAAGAAGTGTTATGAGATAACCCTTTCCCTGCAAAGCACTAATTGATTATGATTAGGCAATTAGAGTAGATCCTGATCAGCTGGCTTTTACTTGGAATTATTGGATCAGGATCCACACTATTTACTGCTGACCATCTAGCTTTGTATTTGTAAACTTTACGTGGAGTTTTCAGCAAATACAGTTCTTAATGTTTTGAAATGCTTTTTCATAGGAAGAGCAGTAAGGGATAATATGTTTGAGCTTAGGATGGCACATTCAAGTATGGTTGCCGCTGAGGCTCATTGGTCATTAGGTGGCAGCCATGATTACATAGCATTCTGGGTAATATGTTTGGGAAATGAACACACTTCAGTTTTATTGCTTCCAAGTATCCACTACTCCTTGAAGTATCTGTGTCAACTAATTTTCAAGTTTTGTACTTAATTTTGGGTTGTGCAGTATCACATATTTGAACGTTGGTGGTGTGAAATGCTAAAGAATGCTTATTCCTTATTCATGCTGAAGCTTGTTGTTAATTATAGAGTCAAGTTAAGGTTGAAACACTCAGACAACCCAGTACATTTTAATTAAATAACTAAGTAAAATTTCTTAAAAAGATTTTTTTTAATTTTTAATTTTGCAGTAGGCAATTTAGTCACCAAATTTCTAACAACTGATTCTAAGTCTTAACAATTATTTTTCAAAGTAGCAATCAATATATTTAATTTAAGCAAAAGGTTAATCTGTTGTTTAGCACAAGTGTGTGGAAAATCATGTATGAGTGTACTTTTCATGAAATGATGAAGAGAATGTATTTTAATGCCAAGACTGTTTCATTTGTTAATAAAATTCTAATTTCTACAATACTAAATTCTTAATTATTGGCTAAAAACTTCATGACAGGGTCAATAGTCTTATTGCTAGAGACTTCGCAGCAAATAGCGCAGATCCTGATCAGAAAGCTTCCAGCAGGAATCTGGCCAATTTGGATCTTAACTATTTGGCTAAGCACTGTATATACATGCTTAACAAATAAGGGGTGTACAAAGTGATGACAATCACAATGGTATTCTTGGACCAACTTATGTCAAATGTAAATGTCTTACAGTTCTTGTTGTTCATTATGAGATAGGTATGGTACCCTGGTGCTTCTTCAAATAATTTTTGAAATATTTCAATCCAAATAATGATTGCTTTATGTGGCAATAAGGACTGTCTATGCATCATGTTAGCAACAAAACAAAGTATTGCTGTTATTTTTATCTCATAAAACTTCTGTATTTTAAAATCTTTGTATCTTATAAACACACACATATATATATATATATATATCCATAAATGTTGCTTGATTTAAATTTATATATGTTTGTCATTTATTTTTTTTTTCATTTCATTAAATTTCTGTGTTTTGATTGAACATGTATTTAATTTCCTGCAGGGATCGTCACGGCACAAGATCGATGAGGAGGTTGGTACCTTAGTTATAGAGGATGTGCGTTCAGAGGACCAAGGATACTATACATGTGTTGCCAACACCACAGGCCAGGAGCTTGTTACATCAGCCTTCGCCTTCCTCAAAGTGAAAAGTAAGTTGTATCAGTAAAATGTTGGGTATTGGATGATTTGTAAAAATTTATTCCACTCAATAAAGGAGTGTCAAGATGTCAAGTAACCATAATATGCTTTAGAGACTATGTTATAGTTAGAGGCTATTCCTGATACTCTTCTGCATAAAGGAGCCAAAAGCACATGGTCCTAGTGACTGAATATGGTGTTTCTTGTGCCCAGGAGAACAAAAAATTGATTCTTAACTTTTTAAGTTTTTGCTGTACCATTTGCGCTGTTTAGATGTCACTACTTTATAAAGAGAGATTGATGAAAGAGCCTCTTCACTATGAAGAGCTAAATTCTTGACTCTGCCAGCAATAAACAGCTTGTTTCCTGAATTCAGGCATCTGATAGGGGAAAAAAGTAGGACAGACACTATTACTTTTGTATTTTATGAATTCAGTATGTGTGCATTCATGTTCAGTAGAATGTAATGATGTAAATTTTCTCCAAACCTTCACAACTCTTCACATATTTAATGACTTGCCGTAAAAAAAGATTTATCTGATAAATGTCATAGTGTAAATTAATTTACTTGCATATGTAATATTGCTAACATACTGTGAAGGAATGTAAGTACAATTATGTGTTTTTAAAAAACAAAAACAAATTAAAACAAAATTACAGATATTATTGCTTTTGTCAGAATTAGCTCAACATGTGTAAACATTGGTGCCCTGTACTCATGGAAATATCTCATTAACCAAAGACTTACTGGATATGGATTCTGGTATAAGAAATCTTATTAATGTATGCTAGTTCATATGTTGAATGAATCATGCTGATAGGAGGATGAAGTGATATTACCTCAAGTTGTGAGGTTGTCTGTAATAGTCCATGTTGAAATTAATGATGTGCAGAACAAGTGATGAACTAGCTGTAAGGGATTGAACAAGGATGTATAAAGATGAAAAAAAGCCCAATGACACAAAACGGAAGAAAGAGATAAAAATAATGTGTTTCATATGCAAAGTTGCTGATAAGGTAATTAAGTCTCCCCTTGTATAATAATGACATTGATTCCCCTGTATTATATGGGCTCACACAGCAGCCGTCTGAAAGAGGTATATTGAAAATTGATTAGAGCTTTGATCAAGTTTATTATTTTTCGTTTGCTTCTATTAATAGTAGAGAAAGTGGTAGTGATGATTATGATGATAAAGGTGACAATGATTATTATGTTGAAAATAAGAATTATTGAAGCATCAGCTAAAATGTAGCTGTGTCAAGTGATTTTGGTCCTTGTGGCATTTTTTTTTAAAGATTTTTATATTTTTGCAGACCCGATCTCAATAGTATATAAATAATGTTTCTCTTTAAAATGTTTCTTTGATTTCTTTTTTAAATTATCCATATTAAGATCATCGTGAATATCTTTATGCCACTCCTTTTTCATATTACACATTACTAAATGATATTACCCCAATTAGTAACTACAATATAATTACAAATTTGCCCCTTTTACAAAAGTTTTATGTATATTTATACACCTGCAGTATGCAATACAAAAATATCTAAGATTTTAACAGAATTTTACTCACAATGTGAAAGTTATTTTGTTGAAATTAGATTTAATTGCATAAGGACCAAAATCAATAGTTAGGGTTCAGTTATATATATATATTTTTTATGACTTACAACCCTGTATTTTATTACATAACAGAAAAACTGAAGTTCAACCCTATGCCCCAGAATACATTCTTGGAACTAGATTCTGATGCGGAGGTATACTGTCATGCTGAGGCTGAGGCTCGCCCACAAATACACTGGATTAAAGGCACAAGCTGGCAAAATGGTGCCAGTCTAAATTTTGATCCTCACATCATTGATGCCGAGGGAACATTATATTTTCGTGGGGTGAAGCGGTCAGACACTGGCTATTACACCTGCGTTGCACATGTAACAAATGGACTCACCCAACAGTTGATCAACAAGACCATTTACATAGATGTAGTTGGTGAGTTTGTAAATAAATAAATATATAGTTTACATTATATTTTTCTTATTTTCTTTATATGTCAAAATTACTGTGTTTATATTTTTATTTCGGTGCTTTATGACCTTTCAAGTGTCTGTGTGCCTATATTTTTATGTCTTTTAGACAACAATGTAGGGTACTGGTCTTAGCTGATGCTTCTGTTAGTGTTAAATTTTTTTAATCAGATGATTTAAATTACTTAGAAAGAGGACAGATGCCATCCCTATGTTACAATTCTTTATTTTTTAAAGCAATTCAGAAATGAAAACTTACAAAATACGAAGTACATGCTTATTGTATTTGATCTATATATAAAGATTTACTAAAGCTGACCTGCCATATGCCATTGGTTCTACCCAGTCATTTGGTTTTGGTCTTCCTCCACTATAATGATCATAATTAGTCATTGCAATGTATTTCAAAAACATTAACCAAAACAAACATTTACGTTTGTATTATTACTTGCAGAGCGTCCAAGATTCCGAATCCGTCCGTCGAACATGACAGCCTATGAGGAACATTCCATGATGCTTCACTGTGTTGCTTACGGCGATCCACGACCTACTATTACTTGGGACAAAAACCGTGTCGTTGAAAACTGGGACCCCAAACGGTTCAAAGTATGAGGACGAGCTGCATAGTCAACTCTGTGCTTGCTGTATTTATTAAGATTCTGTTAAATATTCCTAGTTTATAGCTGACAACTCCACACACAAATGTAACTTGTCATTATTGTCCAGACCCAGAAGTTAATAATGTATTTCCTGATCAGAAACCTTCCAGCAGGGATAGCGTGTATATACTCAAACAGTCTAAGCTTTGGGGGATTTTTTTTTCAATAAAATGTTATAGTTGCTAAAGTTTTCCCTAAAAATCATATATTGATCATATTCTACAACACAAAAACTTTATGATGCAACCAACATTTATATTATCATGCTTAAGTTAATCTTTTAATAACTCATACAAAATTGTTCACTTTTTGCTTACAATTCATGCAGAGGTACAAAAACACAAACTTATTGTGGCTAGGAACCAGGCTTTTTACTCATACTTTATTTTACACTTAAAGTGGATTAATGTTTAGAGCCAAGCTTTTTACCATTACAACTTTATTTAACACTACTTGGTCAACACATGCTGTGTAGGTAAAGTGTACACTCTATGCCAGCTAAGCTTGAAAAGATCAGGCTACATATGTGTAGATACAGGCCTATAAGGATTTACACATTTTGCTGTCAAGTATATGTCAGTGTCTTGTGACTATATCTTGAAGTTGTTAGTAAATAACTTCAAATTTATTATGGGTTATTTTTTAATGCTGTTGCAGCATATTGGTTTGTGTAGTAATTGTAATGGATTACATAAAGCCACAAATCAAAGTTGAACTTCCAAGATTATATTTTCCTAAATGTAACAAATTGCAACTTTAGGTTTATTTTGCCATATTTGAAAGTATTTGATGCTAAAGTTATAAATTAATGTTTTTATTTGTTTGGTCAAGATAAATTAGGACTAATAGTTATAGGGTATTTGGATTTTTTACTTTGTTAAAGCAGATGTAAATTCAGAAATACGTGTGATCAAATAGATTATTTATATAAGATTTCTAGCATGCGAAATACTTATAAGAACCAATAATTTATGTGTGTTACAAATTAAGGTTAAATTCTGTTTCATTTCATGTAATAAAATATTTATAGATGTGATATAGTAAATAAATATATATATATATATGTTACTTATACATTTCTTGTGATTGATTTCAGTTTTACCCGAATGGAACTCTGTTTATAAGCAAAGTGTATATGGAGGACCAAGGCCTGTATGGATGTACAGCCAACAATAGTGCTGGAGCTATCCACACCCAAGCATACCTTTATGTAGCAAGTGAGTACATATCACCAACTTGTATGCTGTTCATACTGTAGTGCTAGACTGTCTTCTGGCTACCGTTTCATCAAAAGTCTTAGGACCATAGGTGGATCTGAATGGGGGTATGGACGTCCACTGAAATTGACAAAAAATACCTTCTAAGTTTGTTTTTTTTTAAAGATTTCAGGGTGTCACATTTTTATGGTACTAGTAATGTTATTGTCACATGTGACCAATGCTGCAGATAAGACAAGTAAGCATGTATTTATGCCTAAATGTCTTGAAAAAACACATTGAAATTAAACTTTTAGTGTCAAAACATACTTTCTATGAAGGTTTCTCAAGCATCTGAAATACAGAAAATGGCACTATTTGGCTTCAGTGAACTGAATAGATTGCTTAAAGGGATTTAGTTAGTAAAACAAGAGTTAAAAAAGTAAGTCATGTAAAAAATTGTATTCCTTTGATAAAACTTTTTTTGCAAGAGTAGCAATAAATTTTAAGAAGATATATCTGCTAAACAGTTGGTATTTTGTGTGTGTGTGTATTTTAAGAATTTAATTTACCGTTTAAAGTTTAAAAAGTACAAAAATGAAAAATTTAATAAAATACTGTTTGTTTTTTTATTGGAAGATATATATTTTCGTATTAAGTTCTTGTTGCAATTCCTGCACTGTTGGTGATCTGCTACCCAGACAAAACCCCTACATTCTATTATAATCACAAAGTATCTAAATTAGCATACAACATATTTAGTATGCTTATAGAATTGTTAGTAAAGCTTGTGCTTAAGTTGGAATATAGTATATAAGCAATGTAAACCATAGCATACAAATGATTGTATGGTCTGCCAATGTATATGCAATATTGTATATAAATATCTTCCAAAGTTACTTTTGATTATACGTTCTGAGTTGAATTTTGACATCTTTAATTTATTTATGAAATATAAAAAGTTAAAAGGAGCTTTTTCTTTTTCTGCATGTAAGCAACTAAATATTATCAAATCCAGAGAACAGGAAGTATATTTAGACACAAATTTAACATTAAAGACAACATGCAGTTAAGGGTTTGAAACTCAGCATTTTCCTTTGCTGTTTCTTCCAAAAAGGATGCCAGTAATGGCATCAAAGGCGAATAAAGTTCTTGTCTTAGTTTAAAGTTTATTTCTTGTCTCATTTTATTGCAGTCTGCTAGAATTTAAACAATGTTATAGAAAGAAGGGGTTAACTGTAAAGAAAATCTGTCAGATGAGGTTAAATTATCTGCACACCGTAGATCAAATGTTAAATTTAAAAAAAGTATGCAAAGATATTGCTGAGGATTTCAAATTGAACACTTGATGAACAAATGTAAATGCAATTTGATTGAAAAACCTATATAATGTACAAGTCATGTATGTGGCCAGTTTAACAGTTTATATAAGACATGTGTTATATGAGACCTTTAAAGATGGTGTCCTTTACTTAAAACAGCAAAATGATGATGGCATTTACAGATATTGTTGCAATTAAAAAAAAGTGAGAACCTTCTAATGACCTAGATTTAAAAATGATCTACTGATACAAAAGGACCTTTAGAGATGGTGTGCCTACTTGAAAGCAAAATAAAGATGAAATTTATAGATTTTGTTGCAACACTGACTAATACAGGACAGGAAAGTTCTGTTTACCTAGTTTATCAATTGTGTGCTACAACATTTTGTATAAAAAAGATCTCAAGTTATTTCATTGTAATTCAGCAACAAAATATCTCTGGAATAATTCCTTTACTGCTCATTTTTCTAACCTTCAATATATAAACAAAAGTAATTATATATATTTGAGATGGTAGTGATCTTTCACTGTGTGACATTTTGCTCAATTTTTTTCCTCAATATTTTGTGGAAGTCTTTTATGTCACATTCAAATGCTGCCCAAAAGTCAAGGATACCATCTTTAGTGACAGCCCATAAATCATGTTCATTTGAAGTATGAACAAGTGTTCGTTGTCTACTTTCAGATGACTATATGTATAGACAATATTTTTCCGCTGGGTCTTCGGTGCATCTCTCCACTCTGTCATTCCGCACCACATCCATGCAGTGTGTCATCCGCCTTCAATTACTTTCCATCATAGTGTTGTTTCCATTTTTGTGAAACTCATGAAATTGGTCGCTCTGGCATTCGATCAGGGGTCCAGATTGGTCAAGGACCAAGGACAAGCCTATGAACTCGTTGCCATAGAAACGATAAGTGTAGAAGCTCTAACTCCTCCCCCCCGTAGAAACGCTTTCACTGCATGGATGGAGTTGCGCATGATCAAGTGGCGAAGACATTGTTGCTGTATCGCTTATTTTAATAAATAGTCTCATAGTGTTACAGAGTTGTTAACCATTATTAACTTAGGTACTAGCTTCTTGCGCTGTTGTTGTTGGTAGCAATATCTATGCTATACACTGCCTCTAGGAGGTATGCTCAGCTAACTCTACAGCTTGGTATTATTTCTTAACACGCTAAGCACAGTTTGCTTGGGCTTATGCAAATAGTGTAGATCCAGATCAGCCGGCTCCTGCTGGGAGTTGTCTGATCAAGGTCAGCACTATTTGTTGCTGAGTGTCTAGGAATAGGTCTTGCTTAATTGAATGCAGTTGCAAGCTAGTAAGACATAATAAGTATTAATTATTAATAAATGTAGCACAATTAGTGTCCTGTAACTTGCAATGACATGCAGCATTTACTGGTAAGTGTACCTAGCTTTTGGTCAAACCAACGTTGGATTATTCAGTGTCTTGTTAAAGTTGTTGCTTGTTGAAAGTTTCAGAGACTTATTTCTTTAAGATATGTCAACATTTAGTTTGAACCGTACTTAACTGTAAATCAATGTTAGGTACAGTCTTGAGTGAATCTTGTGTTACAACTCATTGTTATACCTAGAGTATACAGATTTTTGTGTATTGATTCTTTTCTGTACTATTTTGTTTTGTTGATCTTATGACATTTCAATATGTTTTAATCGGATATACTCTTTGTATAGGCCTAATGTATTTATTTCAACTACAACAGCTTGTATATCTATACATATATGGTTAACTGTGAATATGTTTTTTCTGTGAAAGAAGCTTAGATTAAAGATTCTAATGAATGTCATACTTGACTGTAAAACTTGAAAAATGTACTTCACCTTGTTTTTGTGTTCGTGATAAATTTATGTTTTTATTACTTGGTCCTCTAATAAAGGTTATTTTAAATTTACAATTGAGTCTGATTAGATCAGATGTGATAGAAATTTTTCACTGTCTGTTCTCTTTAATTATTATTTGTTTTTATTTTAAATTATTTTTTTTTACCATTCATTTTTGAGACCTTTGAAGTAAATGTATATCATTCTTATTTTTTAAATTTTTTATTCTTATTTATGTATCATAATAAAGTCCTTAATGAACTTGGACTCCAGCTGTTATTTGTAAACATTTGAGATGGATGTGTTTTTTAAGGCATTAAGATAAACATAAAAGAGGGAAAATATTTTTTATCTAACAGCAAGTGTTTAGATTTGCAATAAGCCAGATGACTGGGGTTGAAGGGATAAAAAGTTAGGTGATGATGGTATAAAAGCTGGTGACGATATGCAGAAATACTGGTAGAAAGGTTTAAATGAACAACTCAAAGCAGCTGGTTCCCTGTCTCCTTCTTTGATGTGCTGGGCCAACTTTAATTCTTTGGACTTTAAAAGAAACGTTTGAACCACTTGTAAAGTTAGATTTGTCGATTTTTTCACTGTCAAGTAGTTTTTTCGAATGATTCACATGTTTTACTTTTTTGATTGAATAAAACACTGATTTTGTTCATTGTCATTTTCAGATTCTTGTTTTTATAATTAAAAGCGTTCAATTTTTATTTCAAGCAGTACAGTTTGAGTCTAACGCCTGATATTAGAGTTCTTACAGTTTTTTTTCTTCCAGTGTATTTCTCAGCCTTCCAAGGACGATGTCATCAAGTTTATGAAAATAGAGAAGTTTAAGATCAGCAGGCTTCTTGTAGAGAACTCTCAATTCAGCATCTGAACTATTGGCTGTTGACTCTCTACAGATACTACTGTATAGAAATTTGGCAAATAATTATCAAGTAGTTTTTTTCTTTTTTTAATAAAGCAGTCTAGGTGAGGTTATGTTGACCTTTTGATTAAATGAGGTTAATTAAATAGCCAGGTCAGTGACAGGGTACTTTGTTTAACCTTGTCAAAATAAATGTTATAACTTTATAGACTCCTTTCTTTAGCTGCTAAAAAATGTATGACTCTTGACTGCATTTTAGTTCTATAAAATAATAAAATTACTCAAAATTTGTATATTTTAATAAATTGTCTACTAACTTTTAATTTCTTTTTCATTTAAATAAGCATGAAATTTATATAGTATGTAAAATTCCATCTAACTAAATACCTGACATTATACATGTTCAAAATATACAAGTCCTCTTGTTGGGGGCTAAGTTCAAATGTCAAGTTTAAGCAAATAATGTTTATCATTTTACGCCAAGATGTATTCTACACCCTTGTATGCCAAGTATATAATGAAGGAATTATTTATTTCTAAAAGAAAGAGGTCAGTTGCCCACAATAAAGACAATTTCATATTTCAAACACATGAACCATTAGACTGGTCCAACTAAGGACCAATTACATGGTGTCTTAATGAGAAATCCCTATCCCAGATACTCTAAGTACTGTTTTCCTGACAAGCAGTTGTTTCCAGTACTTTGCACTTATTATCCTGAGTCAGGGCACTGGCCCAGGCAGCTATCTTGCCTCTAATTTACCTGGGTTTCATCTCACCTTAATTACACTTTAATTTCTTCTAATTGCCCATAGTTAGCTCTTTAACAGCTTTTTGTACCCCATCCCACTATAAAGCTGTTAGGCCATGATTCTCAGGTGAAATCTCTGATACAAGTATGAGTAAATGTTCCAGGGAGCAGAATAAGATCCTATAACATTCAGCCAGAGAAATGGAATATGTTAATTAACAGATGGATGGCATGGAAATCAGGAAATTAAGCATTCTACCCACCCTCCACAAGGGTTTGGTTTATTTGTAAATAGATAGGTTGTGTTTATATGCGTGTGATTTAGCTAAATTAATATTTAGAAGACTTTTTATTTTTTTTTATTTTTAAAGATCGTCAGGATGCAGTCTGTGTGTGGGCCTAAAAGAGATAGGATTTGTTTATTTACCTATTTATTTTGACCCGAGATGCAAAATGGATTAATTCATTTACTCTGCCAAAAATGTAGTGTTCGCCTAAGGGTTGGTGTATGTTAAAAAACAGACAAGTGCAAATGGCTAATTTCCTGAGGACATAATTCTCTGTCTGCAGCTTTAATCTCTGTCGGAAGCTGAGTGTGCAAGTTTTCTCCAAATAGGGCCAATTTAGCTGAATGTTTGTTATTTAAAATATAAAAAATACAGAAAAATAAGGATTTTTTTTAAAACACTGCCATTTAAACAGGCTTATTTTTGTCTCATTCTTTTGTTGCTATCTCCAAATAGTTAGGCTTTTAATAAACATCATCTTATTTAAGCGAGGTACTAAATAGCCCTAAATATTTGTAAAACTGTTATCAAAGTTAGATGCTTTTGTTGCATATTTTTACTAATAATAAACCAATCTATGATTTTTGAAGTGCTCAAACTCCTGGTTGCAATCCATTTATTAACATTTACCAAATCATAAAACATTTGTGAAAAAGAAATTTCACATCTTATAAGTCCTTTATCAAAGATTGCACAATTAAACAAATTAATGATGTTTTATGCTGTTTCTAACAATAATATATAATAATAATGTTTCTGTTGTATAATGGTGGGCAGCCAGAACTACATTGTTACCATTGTTGGCAGGAAGTTATACTGGCACGCTTGCTTTACACATCACAGGACCTCTTGGCAGCATGCTATGACAGTGAGGTCATCTGACCTTATCTGTAATCAGGGTCCAATCAGGAGCATCAGTGCTTTATTGTTGGAGTTATCTGTGGCCATATGATAATGTGTACCAAACATAAGATGTCTGCCATTGGCAGATGGTGGGAATAGATTCTTTGGCATTCTACTGGCAGGAAATATTATGCTATGATAGGATGTGCAGCATTCCGATACAGATTTTTTTTAAATAACATGTAAATTGATATAATATTATGCATCATCAAACATAAAAATACTTAAAAGTTACAAGTTTCTGGGGTATTTTAAAGATTAATTGTTTTTATTTGAGGTAGATCTAGTGTTGTTTTGTTTTTATGAAACAACTATACTATTGATAACACAATATATTGTTGACCTGTATGTTGATATGTTTTCTTAAAGTGAAAGTAAATTACATGTGTAATTTTCTACACATGAAAATAATTTATTAGTCTGCTTTATTGTATAGTATTTTGAATTATAACAGTTAAAGAAAAAGTTTTCCTTTATCAGAACAAAAGTGTACAAATCGTAACTAACTCTATACCAAGAAGGATACACATCCTATCAAACTTTATTTATTCTTTAATTTTCCATTATTTTGAACTTTATCTGAAATCCTATATTATTGCATGTGTTAAGTACAAAATAATTTAGATTGAAAAACTTTTTGTACTCCATGTTGGTCATATCTGATAGGGTTGTTTTAGACAGAACATTGATGCTGACATCGGAGTAGATCGACATGTGTGCTGATAAATTACGGTCCAAAGGACATAGAAAAAACACTGTCATTTATTTTTGTTAAATGTATGTAAATGCAGCATTGTATATTGCTTTAAGTGCCAAATTCTTGACATTTTGTGGTAAGGTTTCTGTTATAAGCTTTTTAAAAAAGTAGCTGTTAGATTTTTTTACATTTTTTTTTACATGTACTTGATTTTATTTCATAAAAGGATTTTTATTTGTGTAAAATGATGTTTGTTGTTTATTAAAATAATTTCTTCATATATTCTACATTTATCTTTTTGTGCCCCAAGTGATGATCAAAGTATAAGTAAAAAAATGCAAGAGAGATAACCATAGCTTCACAAGTGAATGGTTTTTGTATAGGTAGTTCCCCTTGACTAATAAAAAAAAGAAAGTTTTGTATAAAAATGATCACTTATACCTTTATTTTGTCAAAGAATAAAATAAAATTGTAAAATGTTTGTGTATCACATAAAAATATTTACATTCTATTCACTATTGTATTCCTTTTATGTATTTCATGTAAAGTGGCCACTTGATTTTGATTTTTAATTTCTTAATTTTATTATATTTTCTTTGTGCTGGATTCCAACTATAAAGTGAAAAACAACAGACATTGCCAGTTTAGCAATTAACCAATAATGACTTCAATTTTCCTACCAGGTGGGTCCGAGTACACTGAGATGAACCAGCGTGATGATGATGAGGGGTTTGACATGATGCGTACAGTGATCATCGCCGTGTGCAGCGCTGGGGCGTACCTTGCCCTGGTCATTGGTCTCACAGCTTACTGTAGCTATAGGCTTCTCATGCAGCGACGTAACAGGAAGAATATGAGTAAGTGTTTTGTTGCTTCCTGTTTAATAACCATTACTAAAATCTTTGTTATCCGATTACAAATTCATGCCAGAGTAAAAAGATGTTTCATAATGACTTACAAATGGTTAAGGACATGATCAGATGGCTTCCTGTGGGAGCTGGCTTATCTGAATCTACACTGTTTGCCAAAGTCTGATTAATTCTTGATTATTGGAGCGGGGAATGCCTGTGGCATATTGATAGAGTCACCGATTTATAACCCCTCTGACTGCTAAGCCTTTCATCGCATGGGATCAATTCCCATTCAAGATAAAGGACTTAATGTGGGAAGGTCTTTTAGCTGACCTGTGGTGTGTTCTGGTTCTACCCAGACATTTGTCTAGGGTCTTCCTCTACAAAAATAGCTGGACATTGGTATTATGATCTAAAATAGTCACTGTGATGTATTCAAAACTCAAACTGGATTAGTCGGCAAAGGAGTAAAAAAAGGTTTGTATGGTCAATTGGTAACAAAGCAAAATCCGAAAAAAAACTAATTGTACTTAAGCTTGAATATAATCTATAACTTATTGTTTGTACTTACTATGCTCGTATTAAATACGTTTCTTTTCTAATTTTGTAAGGTCCATACATCCAGCTTCTTTACAAACTGCATCAAAAAAGATTTAACTGAAACAAACTTTTCTTGCTGTGCATATATTTTATAATAATATCTGTACTATTTACACCAAAATGACACCTTTTTCTTCCCTCAGTAAAGACAGAGAAGCCCAATGGTCAGCTGTCCCAGGAACAGCATGAGCTGCTAATGAAGGAGCGAGACCGAGACTCCGCCCAATGTCGCAGTGACAGCGACAACCGATCCCACGTGTCTGCCCTCAGCTCTCACCCCTCCCACTCTTCCCACTCCAATTCCCAGACTCAGTCCCAGAACCTGTCCCAGCAGTCACAGCGCAGCGCTGGCAAGACAAGCATAGACCGACTTTATTACCCCCGACATGAGTTACAGACTGTGGGAATGTTAGGTAGGTCCAGTCTTGTGCAAGATCAATTGTATGCTGTAGGTACAAGATTTTTGTTCCTAACTCACAGATAAAAGTACCATATGAATACATTTGTTTGTTTAGGTAAGAAAAAGAAGCAGAAACAATTTAAAAATTGTTCTTTTTTATGCTTGTGATTTTTCAATTACAAAATAGTTTACAAAGCTGCTCAATAAACATAATAGGATACTGAACTAGATATTTTTAAAACCAAGTTTTGCATTTACTCAAGAGAATAGTGTGTTTACATTATATTATGTCAATCATTTTTCTGTAAGATTTGTAAGATGACACAACCTGTTATAACTTTAAGTTTGCTGTTGATGTTATGAGGCAAACAATATAAATCCAAATCAACCCAGCTGGGGGCTCTCTGATCAGGATATGCACTATTTGCTACTAAATCTCCAGCTTTTAAGATTTTGACCCTTTTATGAATATTTTAGCCAGGAATTTTAGATTGGGTTTTAAACAAATTTATCAGACTAAGAGTTAATCATAATATTTGAAAAAGTCATATATTTTATGACTCCTGTATCTCTACAGGTAAGTCCATATATGGAGATGTTCTATTGGCCAAAGCTCATGGCATCCGTCAAGGGGAGGCAGAATCCCAAGTGGTCGTCAAGTCTCTGCTGTCCAAGGATGACGCACATTATTACGAGTTTCAGCGAGAAATAGACATGTACACTCGCTTAGATCATAACAACATCATCAAAGTACTGGCTGTATGTAGAGAAATGGAGCCACAACTGTATATTGTAGAGCACTGTGACTGGGTGAGTCACAAATAATTATTTTTTGTGTATGATTTGTTGAAATATTGACTCAAGTCATAAGTTGTTTTCAAACCCTTAAAGTTTAATGTACAGTTGTTGTTGTTGTTTTACAGAAATAGGAAAAAAACCACATCATGAAGTTGTTTATTTAACTATAAAATCATGCTTCAAGACTGGTAAACCCATTTAATAATCATTAATACAATAATGTTGATGATTCTTAGAGGACAGCAGAAGTAGAAACAGTAATGTGACTATTCCTACAAAGTAGGTGTATAGCCATATCTATTGAATAAATACATCAGTATAAAGAACAGATATAGAGCTTAGTTTTAGTTTATTATAACAAAGTCACTGCTTACCTTAAAATAATTTCCCGTCATTTCTTTTTTTCCCTCCAGGGTGACCTAAAGCAGTTCCTGCTAGCTTCCAGGATTGACAACAATGGCCGCCGTCTGCAGCGTATCCCTCCACTCACCGTCATCCAGAAGATTGGCATGTGCAACCAAGTGGCTTTAGGAATGGAACATCTGTCAAATAACCGCTTCGTCCACCGAGATCTTGCTGCGAGAAACATCATGCTTACATCACGACTTGAACTAAAAATATCTCACATGTGCTTATCGCGGGATGTGTACGCCAGTGAATATGTTGTCATGAGCAATCAGACTGCGCTACCCTTAAGGTGGCTTTCTCCGGAAGCTGCTTTAGAAGCAGACTACTCCCTTAAGAGTGATGTGTGGTCGTTTGGTGTGTTTATGTGGGAGGTACTACACCTTGGGGACCTGCCTCATAAGAATAGAAGTGATGAAGAGCTCCTCAAGGGGCTTAAGGCAGGGGATGTAACTCTAGAGTTCTCAGAACACTCTCCTAATGAGATGATAGACTTGGTGCGTAAGTGCACAGCAGAGAGTCCAAAAGACCGTCCATCTTTTATAGAAGTGTGTAATGCAATAGCAGAACTTGTGACAGTTTATTCGCAGCCGTCTTTGAGCTCCGGGACCCCTTCAGTCATGTCATACGCATCAGCACAGATGCCTGTCTATCAGACCCCTGGACAAGCCACATATTCATGAATCAGTGTAAGATATAAAGATATAATATATGTGGGATTAATATGTCATTTTAATGGGCAGTTCGGCTCCTTATCAGTCTGTGTAGAATGTGTTTTGGTGTTAACTGATGAAAAATAAAGTTTTTTTTTAGATCAACATTATTAATTTTTATAAAAGATATTTTATTCTCATAACATTGTACATTATTTTGTCTGAATCATTCAAAATTGCAACAAATTGATGCAAAATGCTATAAAAGATTGTTGGACTTTTTATACTACAATAAAAATTATATGAATACTGGAATCTATTATTTTGTTTCAAAGTTTTCTTGAAAAAAAATAATTGAAAAATAAAATTCCAAGACCCACTTAAAACAAACAAACAAAAACAAACAAAGCAATGCCTATTATACTAAATGTTTCATTTCATAATTTGCATAATATATTGCAATATGCTCATAGCATATCTCAATTTATGGCAATATCAAATTTCTTGCCATACCCATTCATACATGTGAACTTTTGGAGTTTGACTCCCACTTGTAAGGGCCAAAAATTATTCTTAAATGAATGGTGTTTTACACAATTTTGGAAATCTCCCTACTTTGAAACAGATAAGTTCCTCCTTTGTTTATATGAAAATAAAAAAAAATTGTCCACTTTGCAAGTGAAAATCTTACACTCTGGCTCCAGACAAAGTTCTTTTCCTTATAGATTAACTTTAAAGAACAGTAAAGAGCTGTAATTTTTGAACCACTGTTTGTCCATTGTAATTTACCTTTTGTGAATTTGTTTGGTACAAAGGCTGACAAGGAGCTGCATTGTCCTCTCATTAACATTTGATGTTTATCCTAACATCTGCTGATCACTTATCATGTGTTGCTTTTACTGTATATCCACTTGTCAGAACGTATTTACAATCTGTTGTGAATGTTGTACCACATGTGACACCCACCAGTGCTATCTAGCCGAGTGTTGTGAGCTGGATTATTGTCTTACTTCATGCTCGTGAATTTTTTTATTGTGATAAATTTTAGCATGCCACTTGTGGATTAAATATGTGTTTTGAAAATTATAAATGGTCATGAGACCTGTGTTTTGCAATTTTTAAATATTCACAAGACATGTGTCTTGAAAATTATAAATGGTCATGAGACCTGTGTTTTGCAATTTTTTAAATATTCACAAGACATGTGTCTTGAAAATTATAAATTACCAGGAGACATGTGTTTTGAAATGTCATTTGTGCCACTTGACATTTCAAACGTTTATACATGAAATTTCAGTCCAAAGCACTGCTGTCAACTTGTAAATCCATTTTCATGTTTTTGAATTGTGTTCTATAACTTGAATTTAAATTCAAAGTAGTTTTTTTTTAAACTGAAAGTTTGCCTTCAGAAGTTTTTCATTCACTTATCATGTACCAGTTCATGTAGTCATAAATATTGTTATTATGTTACAGTATTGATTCATCACTGTATTATGTTAAAATATTTTCTGTAATCAGTTGTACATTTTATACAGTAGTATTTGATCAGAATTTTGCGTCTGGCCTGGTTTTGATATGGATTAATACATGTTTATCTCTTGGTCAATAGTCAATTATAAAATGCAATTGTTTGTAATTGAAGACTGATTTAGTAACTGCAATAAATATGGAAAATGATTGGAAGATCCATAACAAAACTTTAAGCTTCTGAAGGCATTCTCTGAACACGGATATCTGACAACTAGTAAAAATTGTTGAATTTTGACAGATTCTTGAAAAAGTAAAAAATCATTTCAAAAGACAGGGTGTACTGGTCACGTTTAGTGCTTTTAAGACTGTATTTTTTATTATTTGTTATCAAGAACACAAGATTGTGGTTTTAAATCGTGTGTTTTATTGTCTACTTCTTGTTTTGTTTGTGTGTGTTTTTTAAGTAAATTGTGCTAACGCCATCAGAACAAGATCCAAACACAAACTGTTGTATGGCTCTTTTAGACATGTTTAAAAGTTGTTAAAATTGCTATTCATTTTACAAAATTACAACAGATGATGTGTCATTGTTGGAATATAACAACAGACAATTTACCATTTGTGGAAAATTACAACAGTTTATGTATCATTGTTGAAAAATTACAGCAGACAATGTATCATTGTTGGAAAATTACAACAAATGACAAGAAATGTCTCCCTTTATGTATATATAAACAGATGATATAAGTATCATTGTTGGAAAGTTACAACAATGTTTTATTGTTGGAAAATTAAAACAGGTGGAATAAGTATCATTGTTGGAAAATTACAACAGACAATGTATCATTGTTGGAAAATTACAACAGACAATGTATCATTGTTGGAAAATTACAACAAATGACAAGAAATGTGTCTCTTTATGTATATAAGATATTTATTTTTCCTGTATGGTTACCTATATATCTGTGGACATGTACATGTATGTGCTTTTGTAAACAACACCATTGGTAGGCTGATCATCACTGATAAAGGGTAATTATTGCTTCTGCCTGACAATTGGGACTGGCTATTTATTCTTCTTGTATAAAATCTTTGTCTTTCCTTTACTGCAAAATGTAATCATGAAATAAAATAGGAAGGTAAGGCTGGGTCATTTAAGAGCCATGTTTATATGGTAGACCTTTTGTTGAAATATTTAACCATTTAATATAATGTTATTGTTCTAATGAAATAAAAAAGTTATAAACCATTATTTGTACTTATGTACAGCCTTAAAACAAAAAAATGGGTCTATAAATAGGATATTTGAGTGTACATCTTGTATTTAGGTTATAAAAGCAATACACTGTCAGAAGTATATTTTACCTTCATAGTTTGTTTTCTCTTGATTTCAGAAATAACAGAAAAAAAGCTTAATGTCACATATATACTCATATTGATTTTTACTTGGCAAACAGTTTTGTGATAAAACCAGCTTACCCAATAATTTCATTGTATTTAAGAATGAATTGTAAAACAACTGAAATTTGAAACCTATATTTTCTGTTGATACCTATCTTCTATCCACCTATCATTTCCTCATTTCTCTGTATAAATTAAGTTTTAATGCTATATTGACATATTGTATATACTTAACTCCTGAAATCCAATGTGTCTTGCATTTAATCTGCTTTCTGTGTATAGTTTATGACATAATTATTGATTTGTGATATTAATTATGATGATGTAATTTGCTATGACATTTGTTGCAATACCTTATGTTTGAGTGCCTGTTGTTCTAGAAAGTAATTAATTTATGTAAATAAAGCTAATTTAGAATGATTGAAAGGTTGATATTCATCTTCATAATTGACATTTGAAATTTTTCAATCTCATTTTTCATTTCATGTGTGGAGGAAATCTGTTATGTTTTCTGTTGCTGTCACAATGTCCATTATATACTGTATAAGAGGGTGGTGCGTATCATTATATGGATGCAAATGGACTCAAATGGGAGACAAACTGAGGGAGGAAAACAATGCGCTTCTAAAAAGAAAAAATATGCGAAATTATGTAGAAAAAAAGAAGCAGAAGAGAATTTGAGAAAGCAGGAGTAGTACAGATTTTTCATGACAAAGAGAGAGGGGAAAAAAGAATAAAAATAACCCATCTTTCACTTTTTTTAGAAAATGCCAGCAGTGTAAATGAAATATCTACAGTTTATGTCGGCATTTTTAATGTTTGTTATGATGTTTACAACTTTCCTGGTCATTTTTGTGTATGAAATGAAAAGGTTATAGAGTGTATGATAATGTCTTTTATCTTATGTATATTTTTGAAAATATGTCTTTATTATTTATAGACAAGCATTAATTTTATGATGCTTCAAGAGAGTAAATGTAATGTATAATGATTGTATAAGAGCTTATTATTTTCTTAATCACTAAAGAATAATTTAGACCGCATTAAAAACTACATGTTATTAAGTTAAATTTTTTAACAAATAATATTTAAGTCTGCACAAAATCTCTCACCATGTAGACATTGCTTTTTTTTTTAACTGTTGTTGGTGTTTTTTTCTTCCAAGAATATTAAATATCCTTGTATAAGAAAATGCTGGAATGTATAAAGTAAATATTTAAATTTCAGTCTTGCATTCCTTGAAACTTTGTTTACAACATAAGCCTTTCTTAAAATACCTAACCACTAAATTGTTTATTTATGCAAACATAGATACATAAATTACCATTTTTGATTAATCTAGATTTAGGGTCTGCCATTTTACATTTCTCTTAAAAAGAATGTGACCCTTCTTTAATGATTCGGAAACAACTGAGACGCATACCTGACTACCAAATTGTTCAATTATTAATTTATTGGTGACTTAATGAATTTGATTGATTGGTAAATTTACAATATTTGTTTAATGGAATGATTGATAAATGCTGTTCTTGGTGCTTGATGTTTTGTCAGAAAGAATAGTCATTAGTTGTGTCATTTAATAAATTATTACATCTAAATTGAGACTTATTTCTTATTTTAAACCCATATAATGTTGCTAGATCTATGAGTGACTTCCTCAGACATACTTTTTCATTATCAAAATCATTTTTATTTATATCTATTTGCCGACTAGAAACTCTCAGACCCTTGTGGGAACGTGGGTTCGGGTCCCATTCAGGACAAGAAATTCCATGATGATATTCGTGATAAAGAAGATGGGAGAGAATCTGTGCAACTAGGAACAATACCATTTGCAAGTTCCTCCAGGGCATTCTGAAGAGTCCAGATATAAAATCACGCATCCGTCAACATTTTCAAACATCTCCTTTGAAACTTCTGAGCAAATTCCGCCAAACTTTCTCAGAAGATTAATTAGGCTGGAGAATTATTTGGTATACCTGCTCTTCGGGTGGCCCTGTATGAAGATTGATCAAATGATTCTGATTTTTCAAAAAACATGGCCGCCAAAGGTCATTTTCTATATAAGGTTATATCGAAAACGTAGAAAATCTTCTTGTCAGAAATTAAAAGAACTTATACATTGATATTTAATACACCTTGGGTGACCCTGATCATCTTGCCTGAAATCACAAGAACTAGAGATTTGATATTTGCTTTATGTATCACTGATGGCCTTGTTTGTTTGTTTGTTTGTTTATTGGGTTTATCTTCCTGCAACAGTATTTCAGTTATCTGGAGATGGTGTCCACTTGAAGCAGATTTAGTGCTGCATTCACTGTGCATAGCATGCCGTGAACACCTGGCATGATACTGCACCCAGTCAGGGATGGGGCCAGGTAGGAGGGCATGGGGGATGAAAACTCCACCACGGCTACCCCCACCAACCAGGTAAAAGTGTAGAGTTGTGAAAACACATACATATAAGCTGGAAAATACTATGCTTTTAGAGTCAACTTTGTGTGCTTGGGTCCCATACTGTGTATATGTATATCTGCTATTTACTGGGATAAAGTTGAATGAATCCCCCCAACCACAACCAAAATTTTCTGGATCTGCCCCTGCACCCAGTAGCATTATGCTGACACCGGGCCAACCAGTCCTTATATTTGCTTCAGCGTTAGCAAGGAAGCTATGCCATTATCATTTTTAATGTGTCGCAGCCCAGGATCGAAGCCATGGCCTCTTGTACCTGGGGTGGCCTTGTATCAAGATTGTTAAAAGAATTTTGATCAGTCAAAAAGCATAATCATCAGGGTTTATGGCACTCAGGTGAGCGATCTAGGACCATCATGGCCCTCTTGTTTGTCTTTGTGATGAAGGTTACTGTGATCTGAAAATGTCGTTAAGATCGTATATATGAATGCAAGGGGAGCTACCCAAACAATAATTATTTTCTTGTGAAGCTGTGGTTATCTCTCTTACACTTGGGGCTCACAAAAATAAATCAGGAATATATGAAGAATAATATTTTAACATAATTCTATACACAAAACCCCATTTTTCAGTAAAATTAAGTACAAGCACAAAAGTATAAAGAGTCTAAATGTTACTCTTTGAAAAGGGCAGGTAATAACCTAACAATGTTAACAAATTTGACACTGAAAGCAATATACAAGATTTCGTTTAATTTGAATAAAAAATGAAAAATGTTTTTATATCTTTGTTCTGTTGACTTTTATGTTATCGGTACACATTTTGGTCAACTATCATGTCAGCAACACAGCTCCATTCAAGGAGACCTATCAGATTTTGCCCTTAATCAACTATATTGTATTAAACTTCTTTTCGCATCGTACGAAAAATATGCAATTTTTGCACGTTGGTCAGCATGGCACCAGGTCCAGGCCCAGAGATTTGGTTAGCAGTCGATGGCAGCCCTGGGCCTTACTGCCCACAACATATATCCGACTTGAACCGCTACACACAAAATCCTCACACCGATAATACATGCATCCATGCATGCACGTGTTACATCAAGCATCTGAGCCCAGGTCTCTTGGAATTGGATGGGTGTCACTGGCATCACTGGACCTACCTACCCACACTGGATATTCCGCTCGGATAGCCTAAAAATCCAGGCTAAAATACAGAAAAAGGGCCTAATTAAAAAGACTTTATGCAGAGTTTATATGCACGAGCGCATGTATACCTTCCAGCATTTGCATGCTAAAGGCCATGGCGCCGACGTCCTTGCATTCCATACCCCCAAAATACACGAAAACTTTTTTCTTTGGTAAAACCAGATTGATCCCCCATTTTTAATGGCAGTAAGCGGAAGTCAGTGTTACTTGCAAAAAAATATCCACGTTTTTGTAAGTTAGTCAGCAAGTGCATGGGTTCAGGACCCTGGGACCAGCTAAGTAGTCGATGGCATCCTCTGTGTTAACTGTCCATATCAGAGGTTCTATTTGAATGGGTTCCGGTGGCATGGGGAGTCAAATACATTGCCAAAAGAGCCAATCGAAAGGATTTTTACTAAGGCCACACATTTTCAGCACACATACACGTATAGACCCATGCCCCACATGGAACCGATTTGGGTGTCAACGTCTGTCTTGGGCATACAAGGCCACACCGGAAGATCTGCCTGGATTGTTGAGGATAGTCTGACAGAGGCCAAAAACCCCTCCAAAGTCGAAAATCATAAAGGCTAAAATGCGCGCCTGCATGCATGCTGTTCAGCGCGCGCACTATAAATGGAAGTAATTGTTAAAAATTCAACTACATATATTTGAAAACAAATCCTATTTCAATGGGTAAATTTTAATGGTATTTATGAAGTTTATATAAGCATTACTTGCTTGCATGCATTTCTACAAGCACAAACGCACATGGCCATGGGACCATAGTCAATGTCGTGGGAACTCATGAGCTTTGTAAACCATCTGAGACACTGAATAACCAGCCGCAGATGTTGATGCCTACCCTTATGTTCCTTTACAGGAATAACATCGTAAAGCACCCTTTTTCAGCATACGTATGGGACCACGACCCTGGGACCAGGTTTGCTGCCGAGGACACCCTAATCCCTTTCTTCCGGCTTCTGGAGTTTTTCAAATCCCAGCCCAGTGTGCCCATTTCAACAATAATATATCTACCTGCAAGTTCATCGTTATCATAGTGTTGACATCGCATGTACAATTCTGAAACCGGGCAATCTCCATCAAAGCATAATGAGATTAATGCCTGTGTTGTATTTGCAGTACGCCGACTGTAAAGCGACTGCAGACTTTCCATAATGACTAATAATAGTGGCGACAGTAGACAGCAGCGCGCGACAGCCGCATGGTAGACGTACGGCGAATTAAGTAAATGTGTTCATAAGACTCTTTTTATTAATTATCTTCATAAAATATCAATATCTGTTCAATCAGAATAAACAGTTAAATGGTCCGATTCCAAGCTGTATCAAAAGAGTAACATGAGCAAAAAGAGATACATGTGGATGTTTATTGGCCTCTTTTGTGGTTTTTAAGATTAAACGGACAGGCGTGACAATGAATGTTGCACTTATTTGTTTATGTTTAACCTTGCCTCTATTAGTTCAAATTGTGAAAAATGCTATGTTCGCTACCCATGCCACCCCTAACAACACCACCCCCACCCCACCACATCCCTACAAAAATATTACTCTTTTTTTAAATAAACAAACATTGCCATAGAGCTATGGTGTTGGTAGGCCAGGGTAATAATATTTTAATTGGCGGTTGTAATAAGAAAATAAAAGTCTACTTCAAAGAATGATAAGAAGAAGAAATACTTTTCAGGAAAGGAGTTGTTCTGGTTATTATTTCGTGGAATATTATTCTCCTGAAAATGGTACATTAAGACTAATAAGGACTCAAACAGTTTCATGTGACATGTATCAGTCTGGTAGCTATATATCATTACCACTCATCCCCGCCCCATAAACTTTAAGCTCTTTTCTAAACATATTATCATATAAAGTTCGTAAAAAGTTCTTTAAAAAATAGTCCAGTGCTTTACTAACAGCTAACTGTTGGCTTTCTGTTTTATCAATTCGTTAACAGGAAGTGATTCGACAACCACGGTTCGGCGTCGTCCGCTTGTCGGAACGTCACATTTTTTAATAGATTGAAACTGTTCGAATAGCAAGAACAAAGTGCTCGTTGATTATAGAACTGCACCAGCATTCCAACTATTGCATTCACTGTGTTTGGCGATAGCTTTGTGAGAATGATGGTTCTACAGGTGATAGACTACCATGAGACAGTGAGGTTTGTAGGGAAGGGAGGGCTATGCCCATCGTCCATTGCGTACGACATGTTAATGGCCCTGAGGGTGTCCTGTAATGATACGGTCTTGTTCTTGCCAGGGGGACAACGACCCCATCGGTTCTACC
This sequence comes from Sinonovacula constricta, assembly GCA_007844125.1. NCBI lineage: Eukaryota > Metazoa > Mollusca > Bivalvia > Cardiida > Solecurtidae > Sinonovacula > Sinonovacula constricta. The sequence continues at coordinate 70,970,871 of CM017557.1, forward strand.
GCAGCACATGGCGTTTTGGCCATATAATGCAGTGATGGATACCATATACGGGTTCAGATAGCTTTAGTTTGCCAAATATCCCTGGCTGCATCGATTTGTCATGAGGACAGAATATCACCAAACATAATCACGCAAAAATTAGGATCAAGGTTAAAGGTGGTATCCGAAAGTTTGTCAATGTCAAATTTATGTAACAATAGCTGACCTCTGTTTGGGGTATGTGCGCATAACTTTTCTGCAGAAAATTCTTACTGAAGTTTTAAGTTTAAACGTGTTTCAACAGTGTCTCAATTTTATAGCAGTAAAACTCGTTAATGAACAATTAAAAGGCTTTTGTAAATCTATAAATGAGAACGACTGGGTTTCCTGCTAAAAATAGACATCGACGTCAGAACTTATGAGGCGGATGACCTAAAACATAAGTGGTCACATGGTTTTCTTAGTTTCTGATGTTTTAAAACATCATAATAACCCAATGTTACCTGAACGTATCTCCAAAAATGTAGTTTGTTGATGTTTGAAAAGTAAGCCATAACGTCACAATTATCAATTCAAACATGTATTTCCTATCTGAGCAACGCTGCACAGTTAACTATTTTCAAACTTAGAAAACCACGTGACCACTTATGCTTTATTGTTCCCACCATGCTTGAATCTCATTTGAAAACGCACGTGCTGGGTAACGCGCGATATAGTTTTTCCTGGTCCGATAATGAACGTGGCATCCATCTTGCACTAACAGATCTGACTTCAAGTTGCTCTGTTATTATACGGTTGACTGTGCCGTAGCTCATATCCTCTTTGGTACAGATTCGTGCAGAGTGTTGCGACCGTCTTCGTCAAGCACACATCTGACCAGTTCAACGTCAGTCTCCCTTACGACAGGAGACCGGACGGCCGCCCCTCTCACTCGTCGTCACAAATGGTTTCTCTTCCCTTGCTATAACATATGTGTCACTTGTATACGAGCGATCTGGCAACTGTAGACTTTCCAGAAGGAGCTTTCATCATTTCAATGGTCTTACTTAAATGTGCGCAGAATTGTACGACGGACCTGGTTTTTAACTTATCTTACTTATCTTAAAAATAAGAAGATTACATGAATAATTAATAAAAAAGTTTTCTTTTTTTACGATATATATGTACTATGAATTGTTAGTTCATTATTTTCCAGTAATGTCGACTTTGCGACCCGTATGTGTTTGTAATGCGCAATCTTTTTTTAAAAGAAAGTAAATTTGGTATTTTTCACAATTTATAGATATTAAGATTGTAGAATATAACTAAGTGCTAGACTGTGCCTTGTAAATACGACCGCTCTGTGTTTTAACCATCCCAGTTATGATAGATGAAGGGAATGTGAAGCAACCCTCACGAGACATGTGCCAGACAAAAGAAACAACAACAAAAACAAAAGAAATTTTACCAGCAGTCCAGGTTGCCAACTATATATAAGACTATATATCATATAAAGTCTTTTGTTTGAAAGTGTCAAACCTCGCTGTTCTTTTCAGGATATGATTAATAACTCATTTCTTATAGCAACAAATAAAGTCAAAGATGTTTATCACTAAAATATAATCGCTTATTCCATTGCAAAAGTTTGACTTTTGGGGCATAAAATGATTCTTTGAGGCACATTTTATTGACAAAGAAAAAACAACTTAACTGTCCTTTTAAAAAACACACAAAAAAGACAGATGCTGACGTACCCAATCTTATAACCCGACGTGACTTCAAATTATTCGAATATTTCGATTTGAAATAAAGTGTAAATCATATACATCTCAACTCGATGCCGGACCAAATGCAGCGTTAGTTCATGGAATATAACAAAATATATTGATTTTATAAGACAACTTTAACAACTAAATCAAGTTGATTATTTCGCCAATTTAGATTAAGATGTTAACACAAACCCACTCATTTGAAGAACAATTGCTAAGCAATGATTATGTAAATTGCCTGTCTGTCCTGTCGTGCATGTATGGCGTATATATATTATCCAGATGTTATACAAATTAATGCCTTGATAACGACGTGAGTTCTTCATCTGATTGCAGATTAACACATCATGGTAACATGAATTGATGCAGAAGTACACGCATGATACTAATTAGTTATAAACGACATAATCATATGTCAATTTGGATAATAAGTAATTACACTATCTGTTTGGTGTTAGTTACCAAAGACACATTTGAAGGAATAAAGTGTTTGTTTAAATGAATGTGTAGAATATATGACAGCTATCAAAATAGTCAATTGCAATGCAGCCAATGCAGATTGCAAAGTGTGTGTATTATTCCAAACTTACGACTTTTCTTTTAGTTTAAACATATTTTATTGTCAAATTAATGTATACAGTATTGACGTCTTACAAGATATAAAATGACAAAATGGTGGAGCAACAAAATCTTAACTTAGTGTCTGCTTTCCTCTTGATAAAGTACATGTATTAGTATTTATAGTATACATGGCAAATGTTCTCATGAACATGCTGTATTAGATAAGTAATATTTGGAACTGCACACTACTGTGTGTGTGCGTGCGTTCGTGCGTGAGTGCGTGCGTGCGCGCGCGTGTGTGTTAGAGAGAGAAACTCACCTTATAAAAGTATAACGCCCATTACATATGTGCACAAACAAAACACCAATGCGAGTTATGAAGCCTTTTTATAATTTTCAAATATATATCTCTAGCTTATACGAACGAAAATCACTACGCGAAAACTGGAAGTACATCACAAACAATTACCATACCGATGCAACATTAAAGTTTAAAAAAGACGGTTAATGCCAAACCTTCGGGAATAATACTTCTATCCAGTCATCGACTTAGCTGCTGTGTGACGGGAAGAAGGTGTACTGAAACAATGCGTAAAAGGAATGCTATGATAAAAACATATACCGAGGTGAAATGATGTATTTTTTCACAATATAAGAGTAGTTGTAACACTGACATAGAAGAAAAATAACACTTATTACAAAATATTTTCAACACGACCGTCGGGTATTATAAACACGATGACTTATCAGTTATTAATGAGATTGCGCATGTGGAGCATACCTTCTCTTAGATTTGTCAGTTCAAGGTCCGTAAACATATTGAAAATATTAGGAACGTGCAATAGTGTTGAAATGAGGAAATTATATTATGCGCATATATAGACTGGGCAAACCTAAACATAATTTCAAAAATAAATCCATATGACGCACATCACATTACTGCAAATACAAACCCTTCTAGCTTTCGCTATACCTACACGTATATATAAGAAATGGTTTTTTTTACAAATTTTGCATTGATTGTTAAAACACATGCAATGTCTTTGTGCATTTTTCATAAACAGAACGCCTTGCAGAGAAGTTACATGTGTGGACAGAATTTAAAATGCTGAATTCACTATCTAGTGTGTTTGTATCAGTTCAACGTTCCACACTTCTTACAAGTTAATACTGGAAATGTGCCTTAGAGCCGTCCTTGGCGTAATGCCGCTAAGCGATTCACGCTCGAAATACTGCTACATTGTTCATTGCGTTAATGACGCCATTCATCTTAACGCCTTAAAAACAGACTTGCCAAGCAAGTCACTGGCATCTCTTCAGTGTTGATACAAGCTCGGTCGTTATTCTTATTTAGCCGCCTTGGATACCGTGGGTAATACTCTAGGATTTCAGTGCTTTGAATAATTGTAACACGGAACTGATTGTTTCACTGACGGCTTCTTGAAAAGGTGACTATAGAATGAACACAGAATGATTAAGACATTTACAGCTGCAAGTCTAACAGAAAGAAGTGCTTGTTTTATACGAACAAGAAGGTTGCTTGTGCAAGAGAGTTACGTATTTTGTTCTTGAATATGACTTCGCATATAAACTGACATAATAAAATGAAGCGTGTAAGAAGAAGTTACTTCAACGCTATTCAAACACACCTATAACATTTTGAGACAATGTTTCTGCCTATTTAGATTTCTTTCATCACAAAGAAAAACATGTCGGATTTGACATTAAGTTTGAAATGATCAGCTTACCTTCGAGGTTTGAGTTTATTTGATGTGAGAGACATTAAATGAATTATTCTCCCTTAATGCTACCCTTTTACACACCTGTGACGCCTGTTTGTTATAATTTTCTTTGCATTAAACGGCCTCAGAGAGTCCATTTCATGTATGAGGCGAAATACATTACAAATAAAATTTACGGCTAAATGTAACTGTGCTTTTCATGCGCGCATGTATCACCATAGTGCATGTATATGGACCTTAAACCTTGCTGCAGTTGTTGAAATAAAGCTACCTTGGTACTTAAATTTAAAAAAAAACACCATTGTGCATGCATTTGGACATAAACCTTGCTGCATTTGTTAAAATCAAGCTGTCTTGGTACTTACATTTAAAAAATAATAGACAAGACCATTTTTACTACAGACAGCTTACATTTATAAAACGTACAGTTGAATTTTTATTTCTTTAATATTCAAAATACCACAAAAGTTACAACCAATCCTCTGCCGTGTTCCAGTTGCAGTATGTTTTTAACTACATTTGTGTTGGTCTCTTTAATTTATAAACCATTGCACGAAATGCTTAACTGCTTAAATAGGTATTTAAGAAAACAATTTTTGAAACAATATTATGGAAATTATATTAATTAAATCAAAAGTGAGAAAATAAGCAGTAATATAAACAAACCCTCAAATGGTTTTCGCTTATCGAAATATGAAAAAAATACAAGAAATGACACATAATTATGTTAAAATGTGAACTAGCACTCGAGAACGGTATAAACATGGAAATAGGGAAACAAGAATAGGTCTTAAAAGAATAACCACGGAAACCGCAATCTGAACTAATTCTAGACTATGGCCCGTATTCACCAACCATTCTTAAGCCTAAGTCATGACTTAAGCCCACGTCACGATTTTTATACCAACAAAAATAAGCTTATTCATGAAGTTTCAATCTGATTTTCAGCTGCAAGAAGCACAGTTAAAGTTTCATGCAAAAATACAGGCATGTAGCTAAACTTATAATGAAGATATTGTGGATAGAAATCCATGACTTGAACATTTTTATTTAAGAATGGTTTATGAATACGGGCCTATGTAAAAATTATAAAACACTTTGAGACGAGACATTATATAAACAAAATCCAAAGGTTTCCGTCTTGTAATGGTTCATCGGCAAAAGGGCCGATCGAATGCTTTAAGCAGATTACAGAGCAATAAAAATATACTGAAAGTTTTTTTTCAAGGATGAAAAGTGTTAGTAAAATTATCTCATTGAAGTGAGACAGCTAACACTTAGCACATGTGAAGCCATGAATTCTGTTTACAAACAATACACCTGTAACATTAATGGTAATGAATTTTAAAAAAGAAATGACCAAATTGTACACAACTCAACAGTTTCAATTGATCCAAGAAAGTTGAACAACAATTACAAAAACATGCCCATATGGTAAGTGGTGCCTTCACTTTCATATCCAAAGAATGGGCTTTCATTTTGTTAATACTGGGAGGATATTAACGAAACGCGAACTTGACCTGTATTTCAATATCATACAATCACGCAGAGATTATTATTGGTTTAACTAATATAGAGAACTTACTTGTGATTTCATTTCTTTAGAGGCGTTTTTCTTAGCATGTTCTGCATGAAGGGTAATTATGTGTTCCGTGTGCCAACAATTTGATATTTGTTCAAACAAGTTCTTTTACGCAGATGTGCATATTATATAACAAGCTGAAAGCACCCTCCATATTTCGAACGCAATCAAGGTATCATTAAATATAATTACATTATGCGTCAAGTACACGATAATTTTTGTTGTAAACACGCGTAGACCGCCACGGTTATATGACCAATTAAAGAGCCATAATGTTGACAAATAAAAAAATGATATAACATTTTGCATGCATACCTTTTAAAATGGTTTACAATTTTCATAACCTGCTTTCTCTGTCATTGCAATTAACCACATTACCACATTTATCACCATCAAAATAAAAGATCATATGGTTCTAATTGAAATAAAAACTAAATGAAAATTTCACAATTTCTTTCATATCGGGACTTACCTTCACCATGAACGAACAAGCAATATCTAAACAGGCTGACTAGTTAAAAACAGAGTATTTCCGACGAGGCATGTAAAGAAAAATGATGAATTCACTTTAAACTTAGCTTCTAGTTTGTTTTTTGTTTTTTTGTTTGTTTTATTGCCTTTTTATAATTGCATTGGAGTAGAGTGTAAAATGAATATTTTGTTTGAAGTCCTTTATTTGCCTAGATTCGTTTCTACATCAAACAATTCTATAATGAGACTCAATGTATTCAATAAATTATGATGAAAATTAATAATGAGATATTTTTCTAAATAATGCAGTAGGAATAGAGTTACAATTAAACATTTTATTTGATTATTGAACCAGAATAATATAAGATGAACACACATAAAGAAATGATCATTTGACATGTAAGTTTGTTAACATATACCTTAATTTGGAAATAATTTCCAAAAGCGTTGTAACTTAAATTGTATTCTTCAACAGGAAATGGTTGTTTTACATATTATAGTTCCCATTATCCCTTTGAAGTCACTGTCTGTCTGTCTGTCTGTCTGCCTTCCTGTCTGTCTGTCTGTCTGTCTGTCTGTCTGTCTGTCTGTCTGTCTGTCTGTCTCTTAATTATAAAAACGGGTCTTTAATTACAAATACTCAATTACTTCCATCTGGCATTTATCTAAATGCCATTCTACCAATTAGTTTTACATTAAAGAATATATTAGTAACTTACTTATTTTCTTTGCTATTAACATTGGCTACAGAGATAATTTAGCTCAAGCAGTTATTCAAAGTCGTAAAAGGAGTCTATTTTGGTTAACAATTATGTTTTGCTGACACTAAAACACAGTAAACACGCAAATACATCGGCATTATGCGTGTGTATGCAGTGCGATGAACTCCCTCGGTAGTTAAATAGGCTTTAATCTAAACTAGAATATCCCAATAGACATGATTATATCATGTTTATCGTATGATAAGCTTACAACAGCAAAGTGCATAGACTATAAAACACCTGGACTAAAACAATCTGTAGTCTTATTTCCACTTACATTAAACAGTGTCTTTTTTTGCATTCCCACACCCTACCTTACTCGCTATTACAGATTCAATATAACTATTATAAATAAGACGGTAAGAAATCCTTTTGGAAGAAATATTACTTACATATTTACCGTATTTACTTCAATTTGTTTAATTTGCTATAGTATGCAGCTTTTTATATGTGCTTATTGTAACTAATGGCAATCATAGTTTAACCACCAATAAAGACGAAAATAATTGCTTCTAAAATCATTCTACATTCCTTCTTGTGATCACAATCACTGAGTTTAGTACTTCTCTAGCGCGAAACGCAGATAATTTGTAGCCAATAAATAGTAAATAGGGTTGCTTAAAGTACATCTACTGTGATGTTATTGTCATGTCAATCTTTATTTTCTTGCAACAGACACATTTCGGTAAAGTACTTCTTAAAGTACATCTTTTAATTATGTGTATGCAAAACACGCACGTTTAAATTAAAACAACATAAATGTACTTAATTAGTAGTATTTCTGACATTCCACATTCTGTGGCATAAAGGGACAGATTCGCGCATTGCCTTTATACAGACCTCAGCAGTTAACTTTAACAAAACCACGTAGGGACATTACTTATATTATCACAGGAGTAACATATAGCAGTGGCATAAATATCATGTGTAACTAGTTACATAAAATCACGTTAAGCATAGCGCGTGTGTACTTTTGTATTCATGCGCCTTATTTGTAAGCAACAACAATGCTCAATTCCAGTTTTGGGTATGACTCCGAAGCATGTCCGCTGAGTTACCCCGAAGATTTGGGCCAATTTAGAAAGTACAGCAAAGAAGATATTGTCACTATATACAAACAGTACAAAGTTAAGTCCGCATGGTTATTCCCTACCAGAGCACCCATTTTACATACCACTAAAAACCAAAGCACCTACCTTTAAATACAGATGTCTGGTTCAATTGAAATCCAGTTGGTGTGAACAAACTATCTACCATGATGTCAAGAATGATGAAAAAGGATGGTATCTCCGCCGACAAACGTCCATCAAACCATAGCCAAAGACAGTCACTTAAATGAAAAACAATAGATGAACATTTCCTCCACCATGCAAACATCTTCGACAACTGCTAGCAATCCAGCACTTATCCGTCCACAAAATGTGAACATTTTCTCATCCGTTGGATCTGTATTCTTTATGCAGGAACATGGTGGCTTTAAAAGATTTTGCTTCACATATCCACGTTGAAAATATCCAAATACACGTGCACCAAATAGAAATCTCTCCCATGTCTCCACACACCCAACCACCGAGAAAAATATCATAGAATCAGATACTGATTCTCAATCAAAGTCGAGGAAAACAGCATGTACACAGAGACACAACATGGGGGAAGTGATTTTCAAGTGACGTAACCTAGTTTCGGGAAAGGCCTTTATGTGTTGAAGTCGGCCAGTGTGACGTCACTTGAAAGACGCAATAAGCATTAGATGTCAACAGCGTTTTGTTTACAGCAATTCATAACTTTGACATTTTACATAAACATGTTGTGGTAAGAAAATAAATTTCGATAAATGAACTGTTATAAATGCCCTGTTGTTACGTTTGTATCAAATCAAAAGACTATTGCTAGGAACTACTCTTTACAGCGGCTGTATGCATAAGAACATCGGGGTAAACTTCGGTATATAAGGACAAAGAAAGATCTGTCCATCCAAAACAATATTTTCATTGTGTGATTTGATAAATAGAATCTTACAGTCGTGCTAATTTGACATTGTTTTTATGAAACTCGTCAACTAATAAGCACTCATGTATGATCCTATATATATACAAAACAAAAATATCAGTATGTCAGCCATTACGGTAGTTATCGGATTGTTCTTCGCGTATATTTTTTTGAATATGTATTAAACCATAGAGAACTATAATTGGTATATATTTGTTTCTTGAAACGACCGTTTGAGTGTGTGCTGAAATTAAGTGAACGTTTTTTTTTTTCTCTCCTAAGTTTGACCTTACCATTACATACTTAAAGTTCTAATTTGACAAGGATGAAGAAAGTCAGTCAGTGTCAGTGTTACTGAAATAATTCAAGACATCTAAGGCAAATGATGTATAGTGTCCACAAGAAAGTGTCAGAAAGCAGCATATGAATTATAATATCAGAAACACAATTTGGATGTAAAGTCTTGTAAGCAGCGTTTTATTAACAGAATGTTAACAAAGACTGGAATAAACATCCGCATTTATTCTAAACGCACTTTAGTTAAAGGTTATCATGTCAGAGAATGGACTGTTTTAAATAAAACAAAATCAAATCAAAGGCCTGGCTATCGTATCATGCATGTGGGACACCTGTCTTCAAGAAGTTTACCATGTTAACGCTCTGATTATAGCGCAAATCCTTCAGTTGATAGCAAAGTTATTGTAAACAAAAATTAAGTGTTGCATTAGTACACGTAAGACAAATTTGCAATTAACGACAAAGTGACATTTTAGCTTGAATAATAAACATTTGAACAAGACAGAAGCGTGTTTATGTCGGTATTAAAATATAACATGTTGTTATTTATCGCCATGTAATGACATTTAGTGCTACAGTTCTCAGATATTAAAAGAATAGCATATGTATGCATATTTGTCAGTGTTAAATATTAAAATTAAAAAAAATCATTAAACAAACGTATACACAAACCAGTTAAATGTGAAAGTAACAACACCTTAACTAAAAAAATTTAAAAAGCACCAAAAAAATTCCGATTTATCAAATTCCCAAACTGACATTTCATCGTTGTCCAATCTTTTTAGATGCAGTGGAAATTTTCCACATAATATAGACTCCGAATATAACTGAAAACCATGCATTATTGACAGATCTTTACAACCGAAGTATCTTTATTAGCCACTAGAAAACACATGTTAACATTGTTAATGTTTATACGGTTTTTAGCAAGTAAGTTCATGACTCACTGTGGCTGTTTGCTGATAAAGCCTACTATGCTTTTTCGTATGCAGAGAAAGGATTCAACCGAATGAAATCTCGTTTGGTGTGTTACAAAATACGCACATATAACAAGGACACCAACAGACTGCTTTAAGCAAGACCTTGTAAGTAAACCATATGTTGTTTGCATTTTTACTATATTATTTTTGTCTCGGATATCCTAGAAGCTTAAGATATTTTCTATTCTGGAAACATTATATTTTTATTGATTAGGAATTTGTTATGGCAGAAACTAAATACACACACAAACTCAAAAACACATATTGATACATATTTTTTACCCAGCGAACTAAAAGTACACTTCTACCATTTTGTGTAACCCAGCGAACTTTAAGTACACTTCTACAATATTGTGTAACCCAGCGAACTAAAAGTACACTTCTACCATTTTGTGTAACCCAGCGAACTATAAGTACACTTCTACCATTTTGTGTAACCCAGCGAACTTTAAGTACACTTCTACCATTTTGTGTAACCCAGCGAACTAAAAGTACACTTCTACCATTTTGTGTAATACAGCGAACTATAAGTACACTTCTACCATTTTGTGTAACCCAGCGAACTATAAGTACACTTCTACAATATTGTGTAACCCAGCGAACTAAAAGTACACTTCTACCATTTTGTGTAACCCAGCGAACTAAAAGTACACTTCTACCATTTTGTGTAACCCAGCGAACTTTAAGTACACTTCTACCATTTTGTGTAACCCAGCGAACTAAAAGTACACTTCTACCATTTTGTGTAACCCAGCGAACTTTAAGTACACTTCAACCATTTTGTGTAACCCAGCGAACTATAAGTACACCTCTACAATATTGTGTAACCCAGCGAACTATAAGTACACTTCTACAATATTGTGTAACCCAGCGAACTAAAAGTACACTTCTACCATTTTGTGTAACCCAGCGAACTAAAAGTACACTTCTACCATATTGTGTAACCTAGCAAACTATAAGTACACTTCTATCATTTTGTGTAACCCAGCGAACTTTAAGTACACTTCAACCATTTTGTGTAACCCAGCGAACTTTAAGTACACTTCAACCATTTTGTGTAACCCAGCGAACTTTAAGTACACTTCTACCATTTTGTGTAACCCAGCGAACTTTAAGTACACTTCAACCATTTTGTGTAACCCAGCGAACTATAAGTACACTTCTATCATTTTGTGTAACCCAGCGAACTATAAGTACACTTCTATCATTTTGTGTAACCCAGCGAACTATAAGTACACTTCTACCATTTTGTGTAACCCAGCGAACTTTAAGTACACTTCAACCATTTTGTGTAACCCAGCGAACTAAAAGTACACTTTTACCATTTTGTGTAACCCAGCGAACTATAAGTACACTTCTACCATTTTGTGTAACCCAGCGAACTTTAAGTACACTTCAACCATTTTGTGTAACCCAGCGAACTTTAAGTACACTTCTACAATATTGTGTAACCCAGCGAACTATAAGTACACTTCTACCATTTTGTGTAGCCCAGCGAACTATAAGTACACTTCTACCATTTTGTGTAACCCAGCGAACTATAAGCACACTTCTACCATTTTGTGTAACCCAGCGAACTATAAGTACACTTCTACCATTTTGTGTAGCCCAGCGAACTATAAGTACACTTTTATCATTTTGTGTAACCCAGCGAACTATAAGTACACTTCTACCATTTTGTGTAACCCAGCGAACTATAAGCACACTTCTACCATTTTGTGTAACCCAGCGAACTATAAGTACACTTCTACCATTTTGTGTAGCCCAGCGAACTATAAGTACACTTCTATCATTTTGTGTAGCCCAGCGAACTATAAGTACACTTCTACAATATTGTGTAACCCAGCGAACTATAAGTACACTTCTATCATTTTGTGTAGCCCAGCGAACTATAAGTACACTTCTACCATTTTGTGTAGCCCAGCAAACTATAAGTACACTTTTATCATTTTGTGTAGCCCAGCGAACTATAAGTACACTTCTACCATTTTGTGTAGCCCAGCGAATTATAAGTACACTTCTATCATTTTGTGTAACCCAGCGAACTATAAGTACACTTCTATCATTTTGTGTAACCCAGCGAATTATAAGTACACTTCTATCATTTTGTGTAACCCAGCTAACTATAAGTACACTTCTATCATTTTGTGTAACCCAGCGAACTATAAGTACACTTCTATCATTTTGTGTAACCCAGCGAATTATAAGTACACTTCTATCATTTTGGTGTAACCCCAGCTAACTATAAGTACACTCTATCATTTTGTGTAGCCCAGCGAACTATAAGTACACTTCTACCATTTTGTGTAGCCCAGCGAACTATAAGTACACTTCTACCATTTTATGTAACACAGCGAACTATAAGTACACTTCTACCATTTTGTGTAACCCAGCGAACTGTAAGTACACTTCTACCATTTTGTGTAACACAGCGAACTATAAGTACACTTCTATCATTTTGTGTAACACAGCGAACTATAAGTACACTTCTACCATTTTATGTAACACAGCGAACTATAAGTACAATTCTACCATTTTGTGTAACACAGCGAACTATAAGTACACTTCTATCATTTTGTGTAACACAGCGAACTATAAGTACACTTCTACCATATTATGTAACCCAGCGAACTGTAAGTACACCTCTATCATTTTGTGTAACACAGCGAACTATAAGTACACTTCTATCATTTTGTGTAACACAGCGAACTATAAGTACACTTCTATCATTTTGTGTAACACAGCGAACTATAAGTACAATTCTATCATTTTGTGTAACACAGCGAACTATAAGTACACTTCTATCATTTTGTGTAACACAGCGAACTATAAGTACACTTCTACCATTTTGTGTAACACAGCGAACTATAAGTACACTTCTACATTTTGTGTAACACAGCGAACTATAAGTACACTTCTACCATTTTGTGTAACACAGCGAACTATAAGTACACTTCTATCATTTTGTGTAACACAGCGAACTATAAGTACACTTCTACCATTTTATGTAACACAGCGAACTATAAGTACACTTCTACCATTTTATGTAACACAGCGAACTATAAGTACACTTCCTTACCATTTTGTGTAACACAGCGAACTATAAGTACACTTCTACTCATTTTATGTAACACAGCGAACTATAAGTACACTTCTACCATTTTATGTAACACAGCGAACTATAAGTACACTTCTACCATTTTATGTAACACAGCGAACTATAAGTACACTTCTACCATTTTATGTAACACAGCGAACTATAAGTACACTTCTACCATTTTATGTAACACAGCGAACTATAAGTACACTTCTACCATTTTGTGTAACACAGCGAACTATAAGTACACTTCTACCATTTTATGTAACACAGCGAACTATAAGTACACTTCTACCATTTTGTGTAACACAGCGAACTATAAGTACACTTCTACCATTTTGTGTAACACAGCGAACTATAAGTACACTTCTATCATTTTGTGTAACACAGCGAACTATAAGTACACTTCTACCATTTTATGTAACACAGCGAACTATAAGTACACTTCTACCATTTTATGTAACACAGCGAACTATAAGTACACTTCTATCATTTTGTGTAACACAGCGAACTATAAGTACACTTCTACCATTTTATGTAACGCAGCGAACTATAAGTACACTTCTATCATTTTGTGTAACACAGCGAACTATAAGTACACTTCTACCATTTTATGTAACACAGCGAACTATAAGTACACTTCTACCATTTTATGTAACACAGCGAACTATAAGTACACTTCTATCATTTTGTGTAACACAGCGAACTATAAGTACACTTCTACCATTTTATGTAACACAGCGAACTATAAGTACACTTCTACCATTTTGTGTAACACAGCGAACTATAAGTACACTTCTATCAATTTGTGTAACACAGCGAACTATAAGTACACTTCTACCATTTTATGTAACACAGCGAACTATAAGTACACTTCTACCATTTTGTGTAACACAGCGAACTATAAGTACACTTCTACCATTTTATGTAACACAGCGAACTATAAGTACACTTCTACCATTTTGTGTAACACAGCGAACTATAAGTACACTTCTACCATTTTATGTAACACAGCGAACTATAAGTACACTTCTACCATTTTGTGTAACACAGCGAACTATAAGTACACTTCTACCATTTTATGTAACACAGCGAACTATAAGTACACTTCTACCATTTTATGTAACACAGCGAACTATAAGTACACTTCTACCATATTATGTAACCCAGCGAACTGTAAGTACACCTCTATCATTTTGTGTAGCCCAGCGAACTATAAGTACACTTCTACCATTTTGTGTAACACAGCGAACTATAAGTACACTTCTATCATTTTGTGTAACGCAGCGAACTATAAGTACACTTCTACCATTTTATGTAACACAGCGAACTATAAGTTCACTTCTATCATTTTGTGTAGCCCAGCGAACTGTTTGAGCGAATCCTCTTTTGTAAGAAAGGAACTGACATTTAAAGATTGCAAAGACTAGAAAACAAATCTGCACTCAGTTTTTACTCTTACATTTTGTAATAATATTGATCATAATCAGTCATTTACTTTGATTGTGCCTCAAAAGAAATAGTTAATTTTTTTTTTGGAAAATGCATAATTATACCCCACATGTTTCACTTATTCAAAGAGGTATTTAATGTTATAAAGTAGTAGTTTGTGTTTTTAATTATTTGTTGAACAGAAGAGAACCCACTTTCCTTTTTTTCTTTCTTCTTCTCTAAATTCACGGGTGATTTTATCGCTGTGATGTTATTGTCATTATTACAGTTATTATTTTTCCTTTACAGTTACATTTAGAAAATGAATACCTACCATAAATTTACAACGTTAATTTTGTATGTGTAAAACAAGCAAAAACTTAAGCTAAAACAAGTTCCATGTAATGTATTTTATTTCATTGCTGGCCTAATACTTAACATGAAACAGGTGCAGTGTTGTTAGATGCCAGGCCTCAGCAGTATAAAGTGATTATAAATTGTTGGGATGTTATATAGCCTATAATGAAATAGAATAACAATATTACCGTATGTGAATCGCTTAATTATCTATAAATGCCAATATTATGTAAGAGATATAGTTTTGTAAGGCATTATTTAACCACTTATTTCACTTTAATTAGGATATTTTAATTTTATATTGCTTGTTTGTGAGAAACCAAGGCGGTTACTGTTGATTTTTCTTTTTATTTATAATGTCTCGTCTCTGTGTTTTTGTCACTTTTCCATTTTACATTGTATGCATTTTGTCTAGAGGTAGTTCAGATTTTAATATTTTGGTAATTCTCATAGGATCCTATCTCCCCCCTTTCCCCCCCCCCCCCCCCCCATATACAATAAGACATGATGCTGCCTGCCCTCCCCCCCCCCCTATACAATAATACATGATGCTGCCTGCCCCCACCCCCCACCCCCCATATACAATAATACATGATGCTGCCTCCCCCCCCCCTCCTATACAATAATACATGATGCTGCCTCCCCCCCCCCCCCCCCCCCCCCCTAAAAAATAATACATGATGCTGCCTGTGATAAGGTCTGGCAAGGTTATAATGTAATTTAAATAAATAGCCAATGATCTTATCCAGGTGTTAGACGTCTCTTGATAGTAAGAGATGTCAAGCGATATATTCTTAATGTTTGCCAATGTAGTATTACAACCAAATTGACGGGTCCATCTCAAGACGATACTAACTTTAATTTTGACATGTTCTTGGGTGGGATCCAAGCAACACATGCGTGACTGTTGTAGGTAAATCTGCTACTTATTGTTTACATTTTTACATTATATGACATAGCATAGCAGGCATGTAGCTGTACGTACGCAAAGAATGAAAACATGAAAAGGATAAATCTAACCCTGCTACGGGTAAGGTGTATATTTGTTGCGGTCAGCTAGTACCCCTATTTGCACCATAAAAAAAAACACAATTAATAATCGAATTAGTGACTTTCTCTGTAGCTCCTGGTATGTGACAAGCATTGTGCTCCTATACTTTAAGCAGAACTTCTTAGGTTCTTAGGACGATGACACATCAGTAGTATCCAGTAGCAGGATGTGTACCGAATTGCAGCTTTGTGTTTGTAGATAAATACTTTACTTTTCATGATTCGTTAGATCTATAATGGTTACTGAATTTAATTGACAAATATGTCTTGCTGTTAGGACGACGCCGTACTAGTCACGGGCATTTACATTTGTTTAGTCGCGGGACTTTAATGACAAAATCCGAGAGAAAATTTGGGACTAAACACTCGTGGTTTTTCTATAGCTTTATATCAACTCGACTTATTCCACTTGAATTATTTGTCTGTTGTGATTTCTCAAAATGCAAGTTTCGTTTTCTCCATACCAGAACAGTTTGCTTGAGGTCAAAGTTATACAAATAATTCTGCATAAAAACAACAAATAATAATTTGGTTCTTTTAATAATTAGCATGGCTCAAATTTTATATAAATTGTCATAACTTGAAAAAAAACTTAATTATTCTTGGTTTTCTTGTTGCTTTATACCAATTCGACTTCTTCCACTTGCACCATTTCATCTGTTGCGATGTCGCAGTGCATATACAATATGTTCTCCAAATTCCGACATTTAACGTGAAGAAACGATTATAAGAATGCGTCAACATAAACAGTGACTTATTTTTTGTATAAATAAACAATGTCTATATAGGTTTACATAAATTGTTGTAACACAGAAAATTGGCGCTTGTTTATGAGTAGTTTATCCAATAGAAATAAACTATGCCATGATTAAATAAATTGTTGTTTTAATATTGAAGGGAGCCTCCACGTACGATCTGAAAAAAAAAAAAATTCCGGGGGACGTGGCCCCGAACCCAACCCACCCCCTTTCTAGCTGACTTGCGTACAAATCGTTTCATGCCTAGCTAAACCTCTGTATAGTTATATTTTTTATTGTATTATATTTATATTGTATTATATTTAGTGAATAATTGTAACAAGCATATATTTTGACCATTTAAGTAAAAAAGACAATTTGTCTCTAAACATCCGTAACACGTTAAACACAATTCAAGGATGTTGTTCAATTCAGACATAACGCATGGGGCTCACACAAAGCGCTTGAGCTACGAGATTAAAGCATCGTTTATCTTTACACAATTTCCGGTTTAGAACATCATTAAGTAACAATAAGAATGCCAATATAGGCACGCAGACAGAAGGCTGCGATGCATCTCTTGTTTAGTACAAGTTCCGTTCACTTTGTATGCGGCTAAGTGTCTTTAGTAGATATATCAGAACCGGGAAGACTACAGCAACTAGGGACACAACACGGTGGATCGTAGTATATTTGATCGCGTACCCCAGTGAAAACCGTTTACAGTGAGCACCATGATGTCGCTACTACAGCCATGTGTTCCTCGGATGTGTTTTGTATTGGGATGTTTTCTTTTTACCACTACAGAGGTTAGTAAATAGGTGATATGCGGTACATGTGTACATGACTGACTGTCATCATATTGTTTTCATTCGAAGACACTCATACAAAGTACAATCGTAACTGTATAATAAATTGAGACATCGGAATCACGTTTATTATTTTCGTATAGAAAATCCACAAAACGTTTATAGCAAAGTCTAAAAAAACTCCTGAAATGACGTTTCGGCCTTACGACCTTGCTCAGATACAAACAAATCTTCAACTTCATAATCACAACAATATTTAAAATGTTCTCCTCGCAAAGGAATTGAATTGCAGTGTATGCATTTGTTTACTTTTAATGTATTCTACTATTGTACCAAATACCAACTGGACCATTACATTTCAATAAACGTAAAAAATCTGTAAACAGCTACCCAAACTGTTTTGGTCTAATTTATTCGACACCAACTATGACTCGTAACAATAACATTACATGATTTACTTGACATAAATACCCATTGCTGATATATATGTTTCGATTTCAGATCTAGTTAAAACGGCAGTGTCGCCCGTAATATAACCTATCAAAGTTTATTTTCGTTCTCGTTGTTGTCATCTGCAACCATACCTATCTAGTATGGAAACATGCTACACTTTTATAAACACCTGGTCCATAGGTTATGAAAACTCATTGACAGGAAAATGGAATAGTAGAAAGCTAATTACAGCGACAGTTAAAGTACAAAGGTTCTTGCTGCGTTAGCTTCAATTACTCGTTGACTCAATTTTTATTATTTCTGGCAGTAATGCTTGCCCACTGGATTGGAATCCAACATTGGCATTTGAAAAAAAAAACTGAAGTTGAAAGGTTGCAAACTTGCGATGATAACGTGCCTACTTTGTGGAAAAGTCATATCGCTTTTCAAAACCTGTTCAGGCATACTACTATTACGATGTTGAGACGATTTTTAGTTTTCCTTACCCCCTTTCTCCTTAGTTCTAATCCCAGATCCAATCCCAGATCTAATCCCAGATCCAATCCCAGATCTAATCCCATATCCAATCCTAGATCTAATCCCAGATATAATCCCAAACATAATCCCAGATATAATCCCAGATGAGCATAGACCTTAAGGTTTAACCCAAATGAAAGTTGACGAGCTGTTCGAGGAGGAAGTTAAACGCGGTTTAGTCTGAACTTTTTATATCAACTACATTATTCATATTTAACGTTTTTAACGTTAATAAGTATTAAAATAATATTTTCAAGCGCCCATTGTCTAAAACTTCAAAGATGCAACACTGTGTATAAGCCAATTATTTAACAACTATATTTTTCTAAGATGTATGTTATGTTGTTTAAAATCAAAGATTTCATAAACCAAAAAAAAAAAATAATATGAGGAAACTGGAAAAGGTTTCTTGGAAATAAAGTACGCTTAAGATATATACTATTTAACGGCATACTTTATTTCTTCATAAAGTTGAATGACTTACTTTAACAACACAAAACCTATCAATAATAGCCCAAATTCTGACATTGCCTACTTAATATATGCATGATCTATTTATTCATTTTATTGATAACCTAAAAGATTTTGTTGGTAAAATATGCATTCGGGAAGTTCAAAATCCATGCACCATTTTACTGCAAAATAGTTTTAAGTCGGGTGCATACTTTGAAAATACGTTACACCTATTCAGTGTACCGCAATTCATGTTGATCTGCTTTATTTGACTATACATGTATATATTTAAAACTACAACTACAACTTACAAGTATTTGTAAACAATTTTATTTGATGCTTTCACTTTCAACACTCAGTAATTATTTCTAAGACAAACGCCTTCAATCAAACACACTGTACCTTCTCCCAAACAGTGTACAAGATAATGTTAATGTTAAAATTGCACGTATGTATCTATTGAACCTTTTAATTTTAACTTTTGGAAAAAAAAATACGAAAAAAACTTTCAGAGGTTCTGTTCAATGTGGTATATTTATATCTGTATTACTCATAAATAAAGGATAATACAACAATTACTTACCGTTATCTTGTAAAGAAGGAGAACAATTATTGACGGAGCATATACACATTTTTATTGTATTATACAATACGGTCTGTATGTATGTTTGTATAACATACCCAGACACGACAAATAACTGCTGCGATAGATTTAGGTGACAAAGCAGATTCCCATTCGCTGACTGACCATTCCAAGGCGGTAATTGTTGGATTTGCTCTTTTTGTTTAGCGTGCATGTGAATGTCCTGCGTCTTTTCAAATTTTGGTATATGCTGCACTCGTCATAGAACTTTGTCATATTTCCTTATTGACGAACTGTTTTCTTACTGTATTAATGTGATTCCTGGAAGACCGCATCAATAACTTTCATCGACAATAAACTGTTTTTATGCTATGGGATTACAATAATGATGTAACCTAATCAGGTTCTAGACGATATGCTACATAGAACAATGGATGGTGACGGTTGTTACACAAATACACATAAAAGTAAACGTCACTTTTTCTAGTTCTGTCACATATTGTTTTAAAGTCATATTTGCTTACATGTAATATACTGTGTAAGAATTTTGAACTTGTCGTTACAAAGTGCATAAAATCATATATTCGTTTAGTGCTGGAACATACGTAAACTCAATTTATCAGAACATTCCAGCGTTTAACCAAGGTTACGTATTTTCAAAATCCTATGTCAATGAAAGCTTTAAAAGGTTCACAACACAATAAAAAATTGTTAGGTCAGTTCTATTTCAGGGCACATATTGTATTAGGATAATTTCTATTTCTTCTGCTTTGCTGTATTGCATAGATTATCTCTGTTACCTGTGTTTCAATGTTGGACTCATAATAAGTCTATATGTGCATAATAAGTCTGTAATACTAGTTAGATTATGCTATTACTGTTTTAGTTATGCATGTTAGCTTTAAATAAAAGACATTATCAAGAATTAACTAGTTAAAATGCCTTATCTTACTTAACATAAAAAACAAAGTGTAGCGATATAAATCGTTTCCTTTCTTTATCAACAAATTTTAATCAGAAATGGTGTAGAGCAAACACATTTAAAACTGTATACCTCTGTCCGATGACATTTATGATACTATCACTGAAACAAGATGTCGGTGTAGTGGGTTTGGATCAAATCGCCATTGATACTGTGATTGGACATGTAAAATAGTGTATTTTACAACCCTTAGTCAAATGAATTTTACAAGCGCTACTTTTGCTAAAGCAAATACCGTTCCGCGGACCAACCACCAAAAATGTGGTGAACCTCTGTCGTATACTAACATGGATTAAACATGTTAAGCCTATGTTTAAGCGTTAAAACCTTAGAAACTAAGAACTTAGTAAAGATATCTTATATTTATTTACTTCTGATATGCAATATCAAGGAATCTTATTGCGATCGAAAAGAAAGCTTTGGGCATTTCGGAATCAATTTTATTAGAAAGGAAAGTGTATTTAGTTGTATCGCAATTCGACAAGACCAAACCGTGAACATCGACAAAAAAACAACAACGTTCAAACGCTGTAAGTTTACAAAAATACATGCTATTTGACAAAAGACAACTTAAATGGATTTCTACAAACTACACGTCAGTCCGTTTTTTGTCAAAAAAACAAACCATTGTACGAAAATAATTAATTATAAGTCACATATACAGTAAAACGCGAGCGAATGTTAAAAGATGCTAAAACAATTTAATTGATTCTTATCATATGGTGAACATCTCTCTAGTTTGAACTAATCTCGTGCTCTCGTGTCCCTTTAGTATCATAGGTTGATTTTTCAGAATAGCGGGTCTAGAAGATGCAAAACGTATGTAGTTATATATTGTTTTATTTTAATCTAATTTTAAATAATTGTGATATAAAACACAATTTTGTGCAGATACGATTTGATATACTAATATTATATGTTCTTGATAATAGTATTTTTTATTCTTTAATATTATGGTTAAGGTAAGTCAATGACATATACACAGATATTTTTTTCTTTCAAATAGCACAAAGTTAACATAAACCTGCTTTAGCGCAATATTCTCTTTAACTACATGTATATACAAAAAGCTTGCATAAATTTTGCCAAGACAGAAACACTTCATGATGTCCGTATTAAGCGTGATTTTATGTTTTAATAACAACATTTTAAATATATTTCTTATTATCTGTTTTTTAAACAATTCCATCACAAAACGAGTGTATAAAACAATAATAAATGAATATTACGTCGAAAGAAAAGAAAATCTGACACAGTCTTATGTCCGTTTCTGTGTTCATATTGGATTGTTAAATAACAAGTTTCTGAATTTCTAATTATTTCAAAATAATAGTACATTAAAATGCTTATAAACTGGACTTACGTTTTATGTTTTATTTTGATAAATCCGTTTGTAAACCATGTGCTTCTTATTAATGTACATCTAATTGCTTGCTATCTTGCTCGATTTTTCTGAACCTACGTGCATGTTTTTGCTAGCTGCGTCTGGTATTCTGGCCCGCCGGCCTGAATTCGACAATGGCATCTAAAGTATGGTCTGTTTGAAAACATATGATTTATGTTGATTATTGTTTCACATTTCATGCCTTGTGGAATCATTCCACTAATCTGAAACTCAGCAATAAGTGTTACTGGCATAGACATAAACATTTTTTACATGTTTTATGATCTCGAAAGGTTTGCTTTCGTTCCAACTTTTAAACTAGTCTCATGTAAGTACAACCCGCTTGGCTTGTATTATTGTTAAAGAAATGCTTGTCGAGTTTTAGTTGTATGTGGTTTAGTTTTAAGTGTTTTCCTAATGTTGGACCAAAACCTATGTGTACGCTAATGTGTTGGTGATATTTAAGTCTTATAAATATAAAAGATATAAAAGTTATAAAAAAACGAGAACATAATAAAACAAATTTGGTGATACTAAAGTCTTATAAATATAAAAGATATTAAAGTTATAAATAAAACGAGAACATAATAAAACAAATTTGGTGATACTTAAGTCTTATAAATATAAAAGATATAAAAGTTATAAATAAAACGAGAACATACTAAAACAAATTTTCAGAAGCAAGGTAAATTAAATATGCAGATATAGCCTAAAATCAATGGGTTCTAGATGAATAACATTATTTCATATTGCTCCTAGTAGCCCAGTCGACGTTTTATTATAGTAGTTTGCTCATTCAATATTCTGACAGTGTGCATCGTAACAAAGACTTTGTAAACTCGACGTAACAGTTTCAAAAGTGTTAAATTTTAATGCATTCATATAGTTTACAAGCAACCTCAATCTAATGTGTGTTTGTTGTCGATGTTCGTTTACCATAAATGCATCCGTTTGATACAACTAGCAATTAAGACGAAAGTGATTTCACCAATCTCTTAAACTGTATAACGTACTTACCTTGCAATTATATTAAAGATTAAATCATAATTGTATTATATTGCCTGAAATAGAAGCTCTGATCAAAGCGACCCCTTTCTATCTGTAACTGATAAAGTTATTTATGAATTAAACCTAATAGTTATTAATGCCTGTATCGTTAGTGGGGAAAGATTATGTTAGACTTAACTAGATACCTGTTTACTATACACCTGGAAAAAAGTTAAGCACCCCCTAATATTTTTACAGCGTCTTCAGTATAAAACTTTCCTATGACATATTTCATATGAAAATAACTAGACCAATTGTAAAGTATGAAATGTCAACATGTTGCTAACATAACAAAGAGAAACTGGCCCGAAAAAGAAGTATTTAATACCGAAAATGTTACATATTCAAGACGTATCATTTTCACAAAAAAACATACGTAGGTTTAAGTATAGAGCAGCAGATGTCATTAGCAACTTGTTTGTTACAGTGTCTTGGTAAAAAGTCTATTTTTGTTTCAATGAAATATCATAAAAAATATGATTGCAAAAATAATGATTGCATATTTTGGTCGAAGTTATTCTGTTTATTCATAATAATTCGCTGATGATACGGTTAGGGCTTGTAACGGTTCTATACACAATCGAGTGACGATATATTGTGAATATTAATTGAAGAAGTGGAATAGTAAATAATTCATCAAAATTAACATGCTTTGCTGACATATATGGAAAAAATATTCTTACAACTGATTGGTTTCACATAGCAATATATATAAATATATTATATATTGCTGTTTGACGATTGTTATAAAGTCGTGGTATGAATAAGTTTTATATTTTAGTATACAAATACATGCATACATTCAAGTGTGAATTTTAAATCAAATAAGTTACCAAAAAAGATCAATAATATTTTTTTGCATTCTGGTGCAATTTCATTTAGATATAACTTTTTCTTAGTTATTTTGGCAAACTTTCTGGCGTTTTTTTCATAACCATAATAAAACTTTTATAGCATCTAACAGAAATCACACCTATCTAAGAATTTAAGTCATATTAGGTGACGCAATAAATCACGTCAGGATGTGAAACTTATTTTCTAAACTTATTTGATAAAATCTTCATATTATGACCATTAACTTGTGTTATACGTGTATGTATCTTCAATTGTAATAACAAACTAATGGCTGCTGGATTATATTGTTATTCTAGATCTAAATACATCGGTTAAATCAGGAAAGACATGCAAACTAGCCCTAATAAAGAAATAAACATATGCGTTCTTTAAGTAATACAGTAGGTTGATCAAATAACACCTGTATGGCACATTGTTGTACAGAGCCTCACTTTGTGACATGTTAATGATCGTTCATAACCCCTTTCATCTTGCGAAAAAGCTTTGTTTTGATAATGACATCTTGGCATTAAAGGATGACCCTGAATTGTATACAAGCGAATTTAGAATGACAACAACATTAAGCTTAAAAAGGTGGTATTTTAATAGTATTTTTCAACCATGGATGCAACGGTCTTTAATATACAGTCATTTGTAGGGGTTTCTTTTGCTTCGTGAAAACCAAAGAAAATGTCGATTTTGAGCAAAAGTTAAAATTTATTTTGGAAACAACACCACTATTCAAAGAAAATTAATGATCAAATGATCTGTGAAGTTGAAAACTTTTTGATAGTAATGGACGTTAAATGAAAAGTCCTATTTATTTAATTTACCAAATTAAATTTACATACTGAAAAGAATAACAATAATAACTCATTGTGTTAATTATAATACATTATAATATTCATTTCTTATACACATGTAGGGCGATTTAAGACAAACCAAATGCAATCAAGTCGTTTAGATGCTATTTAAAAGGAAATATTATGCCATTTATGTTTTACTCTCAGGTACGTTTTTGCAGCATTGCCGTCTCACAAATATATTAGCGAATTCTGGCTGTCCATATTTGTACAAAAATCAATATGCAAGTAACGTAAGAATCAACACATTATGGTTAAAGTTCTTTTTAATCTGGGGCAGCAAGTCATATCTGTTTTGTGAAACACAAAGCATTTGTTGGCAATGTAACAATGCGTAATCAACATAAACACTATCATTCATAGACATGAAAACAATATTGTGGGATTTCGTTATTGATAGACTCCACCAGATGACTAATAGCAAGCTTTTGTTGATCCACGAATAACGCACGTGGCGATAATGAAGCGCTTGATCGAAGCGATTCAAACATGCTCTTAGGTTCACGCCATCACTGGTATAATATGTAGTAAGGATAATAGACGAGCCAAGTAGGCAAGCATACGGGAGGTTGTGGTGCATTGAACAGCTCTTGTATGATCTTAGTGTTGTGGTCCAATGTGCGATGTTTAGTGTCTTAGGTGGATTTACCAGAACTAGCGAGGCTAGAACAGTAAGGTACAACACACGGTTTATCGCTGTATATTGAATGTGTACCAGTGAAAAGCGTTCACAGTGTGCTCCATGATGTCGCTACAACAGACATGTGTTCGTCAGTTGTGTTTTGTGTTAGGATGCCTTCTTTTTACCACTATAGAGGTAAGGAACAAGTTTTATGCGGCATATGTGGCTGACTAGCATTGTTTACGTGCATTGGAAGAAACTACTCATCCGTTTACCTACATGCAAACATTATTTCATTAACATTTCTTCCTAATCATTTTTGTTAATTCATCTGTGTATGTACTGGCTTAAATTTCAACTTTTCCTCTTTTATATATATATATATATATATATATATATATATATATATATATATATATATATATATATATATATATATATATATATATTGAACCGCATTGTCATAATTTTAACTATTTTAATTCGCGAAAGCGTTCTTATTATCCCGTAACCTGTAATAAGTAGCGGAATTTCTCACAATGATGACGAACTATGTTCACATCGTTCCCATATTGTCCGATGGGAAATATCCAATCAAATAACACAGAACAGTATTTATATCAAGCTTGGTTTATTCTACATTAGCGGCAAACGATTTTTACGTCCGGAACATTAACGGTAACTTACATTTTTGAATATGATTTAACAGGGTTTCATAACCAAAATGTAAAAACGTTGTCTTACTGTTTTGTTGTTGTTGTTGTTGTTGTTTTGTTGTTTTTGTATGTGTTTTTGTCGGAGAATTGAATGTGTACGTCTTCCGAATGGCATATATAAACGTTCGCTGTACATGATCCTAAAGGTTAATGTACAACATAGAACAATAGAGTGACAGTATTCCTAAGACCATGTGTTACTTATTTTCTTTGCTTGCATTTGAGAAACCCTTCAGGAAGTGCGAGGTTTTAGCTCTGTAAAATCAGTTGAAGCACCCCAGTCGATCCCCTGTTGCCAACTGACTGTTCCAATGCGATAACTGTTGGGTTTGCTATTTTTGTTCAAATACTCATCACAGATTTGATTTTACTTTTACAGATGCCTTACATGTAAATTTCTTTGTCCTGTGCCTGGTCATATTTTTGTATAGGTTGTAATGCTCAGGACTTTGTCATTTAGTCTTATTAAAGCTTTCAGCCAGGACAAGGATGCTTAATTAAAACAAAATCAAAATGTCACGGGTAAACAATTAAAACATCATATATTTGTTTTGCAACTCAACTCAACTATACTTTTATTCTTAAATCAAATACGTGACATATGAATATGAATACAAATTCAACATTTCCACAGTCAAAGTAGTATCGTAACACGAAACAATCAGTAGTGGGTAGGGGGTAAATGCTTTATTGTGCAAAAGAAGAGGGATGTTTGTGTTTCAGGGTAGTACAGGTATAAATAACATGGAAATAGCAGAGAAATATAAGTAGGTGCTCATTGGTGATAGTCTTGCAATAGTTTAAAGATTGAAAGAAGAAGAAGAATTAAAAAAGTAAAATCAGAATAATCAAACTTATGTATAGATGAAAGTACTTTGGACGAGTTTCTTTTTGGTACAATGATCTTTGGGACGAATCCTACAGATGTTAAAGATGATTGCGAGATAAAAAAAAAAAAGAATTGTTTAATTCAAGCACGGGTTATATTTTGCCTGTTTTAATTCTGCATCATGTTTTCATTAGTACTATTGCTATCCCGGTGAACGTCATTTAAAGATAATTTGTTTGTTAGGACTTTTCTGGATTTGTGCATCTAGGTCTCTGGAAAGCTCATTAATGCTGAATGAAGTCGTACTTGATTAAAGTAATCATGTTCGTTAATCAATGTTGCATGTTTTGCAATCGCATGAGCATTTCATATTTCATATGTCATATTATATTTTTATTTCAGCGGAATCTTTCATTCAAGGTTGCTTACCAATTTTCAAAACTATGTATATGACTTGATTATAAACAAATATGTGTCCATCAAGTAATTGTGTAATTGTACCTTAGATAAAACCTACACTAAAATAGTTACTCCTTTGCTTTTTATTTGTAATATTACTTGCATTAAGCTAATAAATTGCATGTGATGCTTATATCTATAGCCTGTAATGATGATGTTGAATATGCTCGTGTATGGATACCTGTTTATTGTATTAAGATGATAAGGGTCATGCTTTGTTTTGTTTACTTCGGAGTGCAGATGTGTTTGAGGTATGATTTATAACATTACCGGCTTCATGCTATGACTGATATGCGGGATAGCTGGATACAGCATACTCTCTGTCAATGCTCTGAAATTGACCGCAAAGACTGGCGAGATATCTTCTTGTTACATGAAAAAATCGTGTGAGAGCGCAAAGTCGTATACTTAATACAGAACATTCATTGTCAATAGACATTCGAATCATAGTGAAGAAATGCGAAATTATGCCATTTTGTTGTCTAAACTGTAGATCTTGACATGTTATAGTTTTTGTTTAGTTGATTCAAGAACAAAAACATTGAATCTAATGAACAAATTAAAAACAATAAGTGTTCTGCACATTTTACAATGGTTATCGTTTTGACTTCGTTCATTTTGTCTTTATCTGCTATTGTAACAAACATTTACAACAATTCCTTTGCTTTACTAGAGGAAGCATCTAAGATGTAAACGGTCCTTATCCATTCTGTTTCTTGACTTAAATTTAAGTAAGAAGGAACTCGTGTTTGTACATGAAACAAAGTACTTTTTACTCGTTAAATCATCTTTATTGTGAAGCGTATTATCTGTCAGAGCTTTCGAAAAAGTTTTACGAGAACTCCAACAAAACTCCACCGTTTGGCATTAGAAGCGCCATACTCCGTTTTGTGCTCTTCTGTCTGAAGTGACTCATTATTCATGCTTTTTACACGTTTGTCAGTGTTCGACAAAAGTGGGATGAAAGGGGTACGTACAAAACACGGCTAATGATGAGCTACATCGTCTTGCTTAATTATGTTGATGGCTTCTTTGAAATGCTGACTGGTCCTTTAGATAAGAAGCACTAATAAATGCAACAAAACATTTCTAGCATTATTGGTTAGACCCTTGCGTCCTGTACGGCTTTGAATATTTTATATATAACGGTTATAACAATTTACGATTATGCGACTACATTTACATGTTTTGCAAGTCCATTTTAATTTGCACAGACGCAGAATGTTAGTTAAAACAAATATCGTAATAGCAAAATATAACAAAAATAACCTCTAGCGATATATGATAATGTGAATGTGACGATAATAACTACAGGCAGGTCTTCTGGTATAGCTTACTGGTATTAAAATTAAAGTCTTAAAAACGCGACATATCCTTTCTATGATCAGTTAAGATCAATTACATTATTATATTAATATTAATTATTATATTAATATATTAAATGTAAATATCGTACTTTTGTGCAGCATTATTAAAGCGCCCGGAATTTAGTCATAGACTGCTCATGCAGTCATGCATATAAGATATTTATGTTAGTATATAAGATTCTTAGAGATTATAAGATGAGCAACCTGTACACTTTATATCGCCCTGCAGATGTAACACATATCACAATAATATCGTATTAAGTTAGAGTTATAGGAAAACTATCAATTAGATGCGATGGCGATAAATTGCGAATAAAATATAATTAGGCCTATACATAAATTACTTCTATTTCTAAATGGATTTTCTTGTCAGACTTTGCAAGGTAAATAAATCATTCTACCCGGAACATTACTTTGGCGCTGGCAGCAAAACAAACTTGACTACAATTGATAAGTGATATGTAATTATATTACGTTGTAAGATCTTTTGTAATAAATGATGCTTTTCTGAACGACATACCTTCGCAAACATTTTGTTGAACATATTGGCATGGTATCATACGATGCAGCAAGGTAAAGGTTGGTTGTTGTTGTTTTATCACCGAATCATGAACAACGAATAATAACATAAAGTGTATTAATTGAGTATTTACATTATTTTTCTACTCCAACACCATGAAATAAATTTAATTACCTCCAAAATATAAAAAAAAAAAAAAAATTAAATTGCTACCTGTATTGTATTTAGATGATACAAGTGTAAGTGCATTATCATTAAATGCGACGGGATATAAAAAACATAGTCGAGGTAGTCTCAAAAGCGTAATGTGTTTGCTTTGTAGCACCACATAAACATCACATCCAAGTTATATAATATACAACACCGGTAAAATATGTTAACAATGTTAATAGAGACGTTAACAGATATCACCGAGATTTGTATTGAATTGTACCAAACATAGTCAGAGAGGTATTTAATGCATATTTGAAGTTTTTTAATCTTCACGGCGATTTAAATCAAATTCCAAAGACAATATGCTTTTATCTTATAAAGTTTTAACATATACATTGGAAACAAACATTTAAAATAATAATAATTAAAACTAATTCAAATTTTAAAATTTTCCTTTGAAAAAATGCCAAATTGTGAGAGAAAATAAATAAGAATATAAGACAAAGTCCTATGAGCATTGCAACATATACCAAACTCCGAAAAGGCACAGAACAAATGTATATTACATGCAAGCCAAGCGAAAAGTAAGAAGAAATTTGTGATGAGTCATTTAACAAAAAGAGCAAACCCGACAGTTACCGCCTTGGAACGGTCAATCGGCAATATGGACCGACTGGGGTGCTTAAACCGGTTTTACAGAGCTGTAACATCGCACTTCCTGACGAGTTTCTCAAATGCAATTTCAAACAATGAAAAGAAAAACGATCTATTTGAAATCAAAATGTCCAAGCGCTGATATTTTCTATAAGTTATGACAAAAGTAGTGACGTCATTGAAAAATAATGTCTACATAGTGTTTAGAAAAGAATGTGGTATTACTTCGATTTGAAAAACTAAACAAAAATGGTTGACTTTAAATAAAATTGACTTTCTGAATCATGAACAAACATGACCAGAGACGAATAAATGGTTGTAGCATTCTGTTCATGTGAAGATGGAATTGAAGAACCAAAGTCCAATGTCCATCAAAGGAAATACACGTAACAATCCTTATAGGATAAAAATAAACAACAACATACATGGTGAAGACATACATGCACGGTGAAGATTTTTTACGACCGCCACACTGCACAAGTAACATTGTTGTGATCATGAATAAGAATATATGACAAAGTCCTATGAGCATTGCAACAAGTCAGGGATATAAATACATGTACATAAAATTAGATGATTCGAGATAAGCATGAACGTATTTTGCCAGGCAGGCGGCTCTGTAAGTACCAAGGTTAAGTGGTAGTTCACTATGTAAAAAGTGTTCTTATCTGTTTTATATGTTATTAAAGGCACTTTCGTTTTGGTATTTTGGAATTACGTTGGGTGGTATAGCATGACATATACAAGACCACCGCTCACAGCATGGTATCTAATAATGCTGGAAACAACGACGATCTGAAATTACCCGAAACGACTAAACGAGACGCGATGCTACTGTGTGAATGACATTCTTGTAAAAATCACATAATCAACATAGAAAACATTCCCGCGCAAATGTTGTTATGCGTAATTCTCCTCCTACGCAGAGTTAGTTCGTTACTCTCGTAATGAACCGACAAGGCAAAAGAGTGATGCTTAATTTGCTTAGCTATCTGACACATTCTCATATTTCTGGTGACCTTTTGGTTGTATATTACATATTTAGACAATGCAGGCTTCCTTATTCAATTACCGGTGCACTTAAAATAGTTTTCGAATTTTCATTCAAATTCGACAAAAGAATGTAATGCAGACCGACGCTCTCCAACGGTCACCCATCCGTACACCAGCCACGATAACTGTTGTTAAACTGTGCAACTGTTGAGGCCGCTTAAACCGCGTCGCTAAAGAGTTAACCCAGCGGCGAGGATGGTTTGAAGTGCTTGTATATCTATCGGTCGTTTCAAGAAATACTACATATGGCATTATTTCTTCAACTTGATTGTGTCACAATGCATTAAATTTAATTAAACTAGTTTGCAGATAATGAGCGACCATTTTCGAAACTGTGAATCATGTCAATGTCATTGACGGTAAAAATGTCATTTGGTTCCATTTACCTATCCTCATCTCTTTCGCCCCTTTCCTTGGCCGTTTAAAAATACTGAATTATGAATACACCCTGATTCTCGGTTCGTGCTTCGGTCTTTATGTATCGTTAATTGGCTCCTGTACATTTGCAGAAAATTAAGTTGCTAGTTACGAATAACGCTGTTAAATAGTTTAAAGGCTTCTTTTAAACAATGCCTGGCGGTAACAGTTGGGTTTGTTCCTTTCGTTTAATGACTTATCACAGATTTGATCTTTTACATTTGGCTAGCATGTGAATACCTTTGCCCTGTGCCTTTTTTGGTATATGTTGCAATGGTCATAGGCCTTTGTCATAAATGCCTTATTTGAATGTGCACAGTAGACTCTACTATCTGATAACTGATAACCACCGAATGTATTTGTCAACTATCATAGTTGTTTTTATTCTAGTCTAAATGCAAAGAAAAGTATGCAGTGCTAGCTTTGTCCACTTTTTCTGCTTCGGATGATTCAAAGAAATCTCGATTTGTGTACAACATCATAAAAGCATCCTTCTGCAAATGTTATACCATATCTGTGTTTATTATGTGTTTGTCTCGTAGAACAACAAACTATCATAAACAATAGGTACAATATTTGTGGTTGTAATTTATGATATTGTATTAATCGCCGATTGCCTTTGGGTATCAATAAAGCAACTGCCAAACACTTTGACAGTTAATGGTTGATGATGGGGTTTTTATGTGACGGATTCTTCTTTGGGTTGTTGTATACAAGTATTGTGGAAAAGATAGGATAAACTCATGGTCGAAGAAAAAAACCCAGATTAATTCACATTTTAGCAGAAAATCTTTGAAAAATACAACACTTGCATCGTTACAAAGAATCCTACCAAAACTACTAGGACATATATCACAGTAAAATTATAAACAGAATTAAAAATAAAATAACCAAAATATTCTGACAGCGAGCTCTAAAAACTTTTGTGATATTTGCAAGTAATTTCGGTCAATAATTTGTAAAATTTTATGTTATTGATATGAATATAGAAAAATTGTTTATATATATCAACTAATTCCCGTATTGAATACTTGTATATTTTAATGTATTTAAAACAAAAGTGGATCTAAAGTCTTTGATGTGTGTCAGTACTATATTCAATAAGAATATATGACATAGTCCTATGAGCATTGCAACATATACCAAATACATGTATACCAAACTCCGAAAAGCCGCAGGACAAAGGTATTTCACATGCAAGCCAAGCGAAAAGTAAGTACAAATTTGTGATTAGTCATTTAACGAAAAGAGCAAAACCACATTGATAATGAAAAGCGACTCATAGAATGTTGACGTGTTATCATAAATGTCTACTTTAACATAACTAAACCTATGAAGAGAATAAATCTTCGTGACAGTAAATGTGCAGAAAATGTTGATAATTAGGTGATAGAACCAAAATACAAGAATTGTCAAAGTTTTTTTTTTCTGATTTACAGAATTTTCGCTCGATTATAGGATTCTAAATTTCCGTAAATGGGTCATTAAATGCGACACAAGCTGGGAAATTATTCTGTACACAAATAAATCTGCGAACGCCTTTCCAAATTATTAATTATTATTATCACCTGCGAACGCTTTGCCAAATTATTAATTATTAATATCACCTGCGAACGCTTTGCCAAATTATTAATTATTAATATCATCAATGTTGTTGCTTATACTGCAGAAAGATGTTCACTTATGCAAAGATGAAGCAAAAACAGTGCTGTCTCGCGATACTATTAGTTAATTCTCACTGTTTTGTGAAACTACTAAATAACGAGCGCCGGCGATAAATAATAATTGTATCTGAAGTTTTCATTATGATATAGGCTTTATCTTCTGGTGGCTAACACTGTCGGCAGAACCTATTCTACAATCTCTGATCGTTAAATTATAAAGACACTTAAAAGAGACATAATGTGATTTATGCCCGGCTTTGAGTCGTTTAATTTGTTTGCCATATCAGTTATATACATAATTTATTTTTTAAATGTAAAAATGGATATTCTCTTCAAAACCACATTGATAATGTTTTTCACATTGCTTGCAGGTATTGTTCACATTGCGTATAGAAAGTGTTCATATTGCGTACATTGTACATTTGTGTCATTGTTTCATAAGGATACATTATGCATAATGCGTATATATCCGAACCTCAAAATTAATTAGTATCACTTAATCGTCTGGTTTGCATTACGAGGACGAACAGTAGATAATGTCACAATCTAATGTAACATGATGGAATACTTATTTTATATGTGTTCTTTTACATTATACTGTTCATAACATATTTGCAAAATCTTCGTTATCCACATTTTTTTAGCATCAATGGCTCTTATTGAGAATTTCTTCTTATGTAAAACGTGATAAAATGTGACACAAGCGGCATGGACCAAGATACGTGTATTGGCCTACGCTGTGCCAAAATTAGGATCCATATTCAACACATACTTGCTACATATAGAATAGAACAGAAGGAGGAGGTCAGTGCAACTAAATAGCAGAAATAATATTGTTTTCTGTCTGAATGTTTATATGTCGTCGCTTGTCTTTGTGTGACTCAGAACTCAGTGAGCGCCATAGGCAAAAAGTATGATAAATAATTGTGTCTACTGCTTTCATTATAGGCCGCCTTTTTCATTCCCGTTGTGATGAACACCTGAAGAAACATCGAGTTAAAGAAATGTTGCTTGATATAAGTACTACTTACATTTAGAGGGAAAATATTCCAAAACTCTTTGGAAACTATAAAAAATGCTGCGTAAGCCTCTTAACAAGATAATGATAATGTTCAACTTCTATTTGAATTCAATATTGCATACGTTTACCTACATTCTTTGTCAAGTATGTAATGCCCTACATAAATGCATTGTTTTACATTTAATATAAACATGATTTACAAATTAAACCTTTTATAAAGTTCACTATAAAGAAAAATAATAACTCCATCAGTATATACAGCGTACATTCAAACACAATTAAAGAACGAAACACACGATTAGATTTCGGCAAGACAAAAAGTGAGGTTTTGTACTTAATGCTCAGACAGTTCTTAATACATGTTATCTTACTATACCTGCATAGTTCATCTGTTTTACTACACGCTATGTACATCTATACACAATGGCAGGTACATGAACATGTGTACTCCCTGCACGTCAGTATTAAGACACTTATTGCTTATACCCCACTGTTCCTATATTGTCTGTTTGTTCATGTTAGCCCGAAAGTACAGGCGTGTACGTGCGCGATCTGAGCAGTGTCTGTAAGCAATGTGAGCAGTGTCTGTAAGCAATGGGGGCAGTTTCTTTAGGCAATGGAAACACTTTCTGTACGCAATGTCAACACTCTCTGAACGCACGCAGTGTGAACACTATCTGTACACGGTGTGAACACTTTCTGTACGCAATGTGAGCACTTTGTGTACGATGCAATGTGAACACTTTATGTACGCAATGTGAACACTTTATGTACGACGCGATGTGAACACTTTATGCACGATCAATGTATACACTTTCTGCAAGCAATGTGAACACGTTCTGTTCGCAGTATGAAAAATATCTGCAAGCAATGTGAACACTTTCTGCACTTTCTGTACGCAATGTGAACAATATCTGCTAGCAATGTGAACACTTTCTGTACGCAGTATGAACAATGTCTGTACGCAATGTGAACATTTTTGTACGAAATATGAACACTCTCTGTACGCCGTGGGAACCGTAATTCTATAAAAGTAAGCAATGTGAGTATTTTCAACTTGTTGATTTATTTCGTGTTAGAAAATTTCTAAAATTCAGCAATTTCCCTCCTGTTAAAAACGTGTACATTTAAATTTCGACATATGACATCACTGCATTTTTGTGTATGACGTCGTTAAGAAGTTTAGATTGATTTCAAACTATACTCTCTTTGAGAACTATTCAGTTGCCGAAGCTTTTATCTCCTGGACATATTGTGCATTTATTGATGATTTGTTACATTTTGTTATATTGTTTGTAAGTAGTATTTTTTATCAGTTTGTAACTCACAATGTTAGTTGTCTTACTTGATGGGATATTTTTATTTACACTTTCTGTTAGAAAATCCTTCAGCATGTGAGATTGGAGGCGTTCTACAAACCAGATTTTAACAACTCAGTAGGTCAGTTTGCAAACTGTCCGTTCCTAGGCGGTAACTTATGTTTTCTCTACATGTGTAATGTCTTGTCCCAGTGTTTTTTGTCGCTTTAACATTAACTTGTATACATGTGCATTTGTTTAGCGATTGTTCATATTTTAGTAATTGTGGTAATTCTTTTAAGACCTTTTCATGTTTTGTATTACATGTATGTTTTGTTATCACATTTGTTATTGTTTCATTTATTTTTCGTCTTTAAATCTGATTTTAATCTATTTAAATTATTACCTCCCTTCCAGACCCATACTGAAAATAATAACCCTATCATTTCACCGTGTGCATGAGTGAAATGATGTTTTCCTCGTCTGGTATTTTCTCACTCATTCATTCAAATGCATGAAACAAACCCGTATTTTTTGTAATGTTTCAACAGTTTTTAAATACTTAATAAAAGCATGTTTAGCCCTTTTGCATATCTTTTCTAGGTCTGTTTATGCCACTCTAACTTTGTTGTGATTTTGGGGGTTAACCATAACCATTCGTTATAAATAACTATGGCAATATGAGATATGAAAAGCAGGCACGTGACCTGGATGGCCCAATCAGATTCAAAGAAGAACTATTATTAACTTACGCGTATATGCTAAACTAGATTCTTTTTCTTTCCGATTCTACTTAGGACAGTATAGTAGTTACCGCTCAATCTCGTGTCGTCTCTTCGACATGCCGCCAGGGATGGATCCAGGTGGGAGAGGGATGGGGGATGCATCCCCGCCACCACCAACCAGTTAAAAGACTAGAGTTGTGAAAACACTTACACATATGCTTAAAAAAATTAAAAGCTTTTAAATTTAATTTTGTCTGTTGACTGCTTAGGTCGAAGTTAGGGCCGCTTACTGTGTGTGTGTGTGTGTGTATATATATATGTATATATATATATATATATATATATATATATATATATATATATATATATATATATATATATATATATATATATATATATATACTGCTAAAACGTTGAATGAATCTGATTCATAACCCACAAGGGTTTTATTTTTCAGGAGATGTTTCACGAATAAAGACATGCTGAAGATCATTAATAAAGAGCCTGCACTTTTTAATTACAATAATATCAATGACAGTTGAAAACTTTTAGAAACAGTACGACCATATTTGAAGTTTACGTTTACTTATTTATTTATTGTTTGTTTGTTTGTTTGTTTGATTGATTGTTTGTTTGTTTGTTTGAAGTAGAATTTTCTACTGTAAATATGGGCTCGGTGGATGTTTTGTTGTTGTTTTTTTTTTGTTTTTTTGCATAGTCCCAAGTTTTCTATTTCAGTCACAACACCATCTATATCCAATTTTATCTCACAGAAGGTTAGGTATTATTTGTTTGCATAAATTGATAAAAGAAAATCTAAGCTAATTCTCATTCATTTGCACAATTTGCAGGCTAATTGGCAACATTTACTTACACGTCTTACATGATGTAAACCCACTACCCATCCAGCGCAATCACATTTTCTGTTTTCTTCTATCATTTATACAGCCAAATGATTACAATATGTTGTACCATCGCGAGTTACTGCTTTTATGCAGTATTAGTCTTTTATTTAATAACCGCTGTTCTATATATTATTTTGATAGTAATTTCCAGTTACTGTGATGAGATACTTTTGATTTTCTGATTTATTTCTTAATATCTTGACGGGAAAAAAAGACAAAAACAACAACAGCGAAATGAAACACGTTGTTATTAGCTTTGATAAACAACATACGTAAATTAAGGATTTTGCGAGATTTTGGCAGCTTTTTAAACTACATTATTCTTCTGATAGTTTTCTGATTTGTTGTGCCGCAAGCAATCTATGACAGGTACTCTGTGCGTGAGGCGCTTGCTGCAAATCTTCCTCTGTAATAGCGCTCAAAGCGTTCAGGTTAATGTCAAAATAAATGGTAGAATTGTTATTGAAACGTATTTCGTTGTTGCTTACTGAATGATAATTACAATTAGTCGTGATATGTATCGTCACGTGCAGAGTATCTGTTGTCTTATCTAGACATTTGGGTATGGGTTTCCTTCAACAATATTAGTTTGACGTCGAAAATATGATCATTATTATGTCTTTGCAATGTTTTTCCTTCCCTAATTTAAATGTTTAAAAGTATTGATCCTTTAAATGTATTCATATAAAGAACAATGTATTGACAGCAGAAATCATATAATTTCTTTCTCGGCTATTTCTGATTTGATTCAATAAGAATATATGACAAAGTCCTGTGAGCATTGCAACATACACAAACATTTGAAAAGGCACAGGACCACGGCATTCACATGGAAGCCAAATGTAAAAGTGAGAACAAATCTGTGATGAGTTATTTAACAAAAAGAGCGAACCCGACAGTTACCGCCTTGGAATGGTCAGTCGGCAATATGAGCCGGGGGGGGGGGGGGGGGGGGGGGGGGTTTAAACCGGTTTTACAGAGTTCTAACCTCGCACTTCCTGACGGGTTTCTCAAATTGAAGCAATGAAAAGAAAATGATCCATTTGAATAAATGCCCAAGCGCTGACGTTTTGACAAGTTATGACGAAAGTAGTGACGTCATTTAAAAATAATCCATTTTGCATTATTTGAACACATTGCACTAGTGCCATTTCGTTATGTAATCCTATGCAGGTCATTTGAGCGATTGATTTTGTAAGGAAAGATTTAATAATAAAATAGGAACAACGTTGGATATTTTTGGAGTATACCAGTTTGTATCAGACACTTGTAATGCATTACAAACATCTTTTAAGTGCTTGGGTTTTATGCCCCAAAACACTAGTATCGATGAAGCTGAGTTTTGTTTTAGATCAGCTCTCTATGTAGGTATCAAGGCTGTTATGCTGTATTGTGTCCTCTGGTCAGTTTTTCTTTTTTTTTTTTTGTATTTGTTTTAATCGACGATTTCAGTCATTTTAGTCATCATTTAAGTCAAAAAATCAAACTGCGTTTGAAAGTTTCAGCTAACCGCAACTTCCACTCTACTTTCAGGCTAGACGTGTGCTGAAATTTGGGGCTGTAGAGGTAGGTAAATAAAATATATTCTTGAAAAAAATGTTATCGCAACCATAACTTATGGCTTGTTTTTAAGAACAAAACAATTTTATATATTCAAATACTTTAAATTTCAGAGAAATGTATTGAAATAAATCTAAATCCACTCTTTGGGCGATTATGGATAAAGAGGCTTCACATATTTAGAAAACAAAAGATCTAGTTACAATCTTGCTAATTGAAGATATATTTAAATATATTATTTAAGTAATATATCGGTATTTTCGAAATAAACTTGAATTAAATGTGGGTCATATCCTGAAGTGAGTTAAAAATATTTGGCAATGCTAAATCAAGATAGTTTTATCACATTATGACAAAAACTAGTCTTATAACTGTATTACAAATTTTAATTGCATGTTGAAAGTATTCGACACATCAAAAAACCTGGTCTTTGAACTTTATAATTTTTTTAGTTGCTTGTTTTATTTTAAGTGCTTGTTGAAAGCTTTCGACACGTCACTCATACCTCGTCTTAGAACTGTATTACATATTTTAAGCGCAAGATGAAAACTTTCGACGCAGTATCACAAAATCTGACTTTATAACTGTCTTTCAAACTTCAACTTTTTGAAAGCTTTCGATGTATCACAAAATTGTCCAATAATTGTATTACATATTTTAAGTGCATTTGAAAGATTTCAACATATTATCACATGATGTTATCTCTCTTATGTTATCTATAAATCATTATCCATAACTGACGATTTGCAATTAAGTTTCCGTATGGGAAGGCTCGTGTGAGGAACCAACATACATGTACGATTGTTTGCATAGTCGCTGGTACGATAGGAGGGTTCTTTCACATCAAGATTATATCTTTGGGGAGCATCCTCAGCCAAGTTCTCGTCGGAAAGTTGTCATAACAACGTAATTATATGCCATTTTTACT
This sequence comes from Sinonovacula constricta, assembly GCA_007844125.1. Lineage (NCBI taxonomy): Eukaryota > Metazoa > Mollusca > Bivalvia > Cardiida > Solecurtidae > Sinonovacula > Sinonovacula constricta. Next base: position 71,010,468 of record CM017557.1, read on the forward strand.
GTCACTTTCATAGACTATTAGTTGCGTCTAATTGACTGTTCTAGCAATGTATCGCAACCACATGTCGAAGACAGTATGTCTCCAGAAGAAAAGCGAGGTTATTTAAAAGTTAACAATATTATTTTACTGGTGCTTTTGTTTTTGCTGTTGTTTTCTAACGGTTATATTTTGTGTGGTCTATTAAATGAAAACACGTCAATATTTTTTCTTATAATAAATTAGCTGATGCAGTATTTTTATAGAGAGGCGTTAATGTTTATGTCTAGCGCAGGAATGGCGGGAAGCGAATTAAGGCATTGTGGGTTTTTTTTTGTCATTACTGACGGTTTACATAGACTGTTGGAAGTTTTGTTGCTGTTTTTTTAATTCAGCTTTTATAAATGGTTAAGACCATTAAAGCCCGATTAGTTTCCCATATTGTATTTCAGACACATTGTGCCTGACACCTGCCGACTGTCGGTGATTTTTCTTTGGCATCATACGCTTTTTACTCGCATTTAAAATCAGTTCATACGCTTGACGTTCTCACTTCAAGTTGTGTTCCACCTGGTTCCAGTGAAAATGTGTTTTCCAAAAATAAACTAAATAATAAATAATTGTGAAATCATGTTTTAAATATCCCATGTATATCTACAAGCAGCATTATTACACGCGTCCATTTATCAGTAATTTTCTCTGAGTTAGAAATTTCACAATAAAATATCGGCCGGTTTGACCAAGTCGTCGACTTAAAGGCCAACATATTAATTTCCGAAGGAAGAGAAGCCAGTTATCTTTCTACAACATATTGTTGGAAAGATGTCCCGATCAGTGCAATAATTGGAAGACACCGATTTTGGTGACCTGTGCATAACTTATTTTGTATGTCGTTTTAATACATCGCATTGATAAAACATAGTCAGGGTTTAAAGTGAAATCATGCATTTTATCGACTCATTCGAATAATGTCTTGCATTTTACACATTTTCTGCAATGTATGACTTAATGCATTTTTTCTCCTTGGTATGATACTCGCGATCGTCGCAACCTACAAGTTCCTTTTTGTTTCTTCAAGAGCGTAATTCTAATGCACTTGGTCTGCTTAAAAGTATAAAATAGTTTTAACATAATCGATAAATCATTTCATGGAGCAAATATCTAAAGTCTCATATACCTCTCAAAAGTACATGTAATACAATGTTTCTACCAGTACGCTCCAGTTCTGTCTCCGGTGTTTTTCTTTTGACGTCATTTTTGTTACCATGTGTCTCCTTTACCTACGTTTTCATTTCTGCAGCCAAGTCTCCCACAGCGTGCCAATATCTGAGAGTTTTATGGTGGTTTTTTTTCATATTTTATAGTTCAAGTTATTTGTCTCAAACACAATAACACATCTATGACGTCAATGAAACACATGTTATAACAACAAAAACAGCAAGAAAACATACAGATTTACAGAAGAGCATCAGGTGTCCATGGCGATCATAACCTATTAGCAGACACAGCTTCGGCTCTGCCCCAAAGAAATGATTATAATTATTTCAGTAATGATGACGCAATATTTACATACGATATCTTTTCCAAAACCAGCTTGCATTTGTCAAGTCTTTCTACAGTAACATAATTTTAAAAAAAATCTGATCAGCTACTATGTATAAAATCACATTTCATATAAAATATTGTGCAATTCTTTGAGTATAATAAAATATAAATAAATTATATAATTATATAGTATAATAAAATATAAATAAATAATAAATAAAATAATATATAATATAATATAAAGAAGGTAAGTCAACTTCTAATTTAAAAAAAAAAAAAAAAAGTGGTAATGTCCGTTTGAATGTGGTATCAAATGCATACATTTTGCCCCTACTCTGTGGGATTTTGTGCGTAATCGCTGCATAAACGTATACTTAAGTATATATTCCTTATAGCATTACCTTAATTGTTAGACAGTACAAATCCTGAAATAGATCTCTCTAAATGTCTATTATTTCCAATGTCTATAAACACGCACGATGGCGATTTCCGCTAAAACATCGAAACCAGTGTCAGTTTTGTTTATCCGGATGACTATATAACCTTATGTCAAAGGTAGATGGTCACGTGGTGTTTTTAGTTTCCAAATAACAAATGCGCAGCGTGGCTCGAATAGAAAATATATTTTTGTAAATGACAATTTGGATATTAATGTTTGACTGTAGGGCACCAATAAATAGCATTTAGCAGGATCTTTGTCGGTAACAATAATTTATTTGACTGCATGAGAAGATAAAAATGATCGGACACCACCTTAAGAGACGCACTGTAATGTACCTAGCTTTTAGTTCTGTCCTGGGATTATCGTCTGACGTCAAGTCTTGGTTACCACATGTCTCACTTTACTGTGTTCTCATCATTGCCGCCCAGTGGGTTCTATTTAGTGCCAACATTTGCACGTGTTATGACTATCATGGAGGACCCGTAAACATCTACGCTGACCAGCTCTTACAGTGCTTTGCACACATAGTATTGCCCACCGGCTCCATTTATTTAACCTCAACAGTACCTTGTCTTACATGGCGATTTAGTTAAAGTGTGTATATACAAAATCTCTAAATTATTAATTCTGTACATTTCATACGCACACCTTTTTATTGCATTTGTCTAAGTAATTGAACATTTAATATTAATTATTTTGTCTGTTTTTCTTCCATTTGCTTGAAGTGTTTTTAATGGTAAGTTATTTATGGAAATAATGTATAAAGTCGATATTAACGAATTTTGTAAGAGTATTCAAGATAAAATTGAAATCGCTAAAACGCGAATTAATACGCATGCCCCGTATGTTCGATACCTGACCAACAATGCTACCTGTTTCTTGTACACTGATGAAAAAATCTGTTTGTGTTTGTGTTTTGTTTGTTTGTTGTTGTTTTTTTTTGCTTTTGAAATACATCGCAGCAACCAGTTACGATCATTATATCGACGTCCAGCTGTTTTGGTGAAGGAAGATCCCAGACAAATGTCTGGGTAGAACCGCAGGTCACATGGAAGACCTTCCCACATTAAGTCCTCCGACTCGAGTGGATTCGAATCCACGCAGTGGGAGGCCAAGCAGTCAAAGGACTTACAAATCGGCGACTCTACCACAACGACACGGGCGCCCCACATTTTAAGACCAGTGTTGGTGTATACGTAATGGGAGAACCGACGAATATATTGTATATACACATCTGCAGTATTATAATTCTCTCTGCTGTCTAAGCTGCAATCTAATTATTTCATCAAACCCGTGGAATTGCCTTCACCATAGCTATTAAATTGTGTGGGTTTTTTTTTTCTTGTTTTAAGTAGTCATTAGTTCTCTTCCTGTTGCATAGAAAATAAATTAATGTTGTTGTTTTTTTCCGTAACCAGTTTATCGGTAATAGTTCATTGTTTTGTCGTCGATGTATTGTTTTTATTTTTACGAGAAACGCACTCTTTCAGTGTGTGGAAAGAAAAATGAAATGTATGGTCCGACTGCATCGAGTTGTGCAACTCACTTACAGTGTAAAGGGCCAGTTACGACCATGGTCAAGTTTAAATTATAATAAACGACCGTCTACTCATCAATGAAAGTGTGTCACTTTTCTTAAGCAAGCGCCGTTTCTGTTTTATACATCAGATGTCCCGATGATTATTATATACACGAGAAACTTCTCTGTCCTCATCATTTTAAGAAGTAAATTATTGTTTCTCTCTAGGGAGACCCGTTCATGTACTCAGATTCCGAAAACTACACCGGCTACATTCCAGAGCTGTTGGCGTACCTGTCAGAGCGACTTGACTACGACTTTCAGATCAGTCCGCCGGCCGACGGTAAACATGGGTCCCCCGACAGTCAAGGGAACTGGAGCGGCATAGTCGGAGAGCTTATCAGTGAGGTAAATGCCAACACACATACAACACTACAAAATATGCAGTTATGTCATGTCCTAACACATTTTTACCAAATTCTTTTAAAGATAAGACCCTTGTAAGAAATATATGAATTCGTACAAAAGCATATACAAGAAAAACATTCATGCATCATCATCAAAGGGCAATTTATGTTTTAACAATGAAGGACGAAATCTGTATCACTACAACAATGAGCAATCTGCCAGCTGTAAATATGCTCAAACAATCGGCCTTCACATCAACAATCGGTTATTGAAAACTTTTAAAATGTCATTTCGTTTTAAACAGTAACCAGACTTTTTATTGAACACATGTAAAGAATATTGAACCAATAACAATTTCAAAACCTTAGTACAGGTCTGCTAACGGGGAAGAATAAAACCTGATTAACCCACGTGGTTGGATGTTGCGAAATTGGTCCCTTTATGTAGTACGACATGGATTTGGTACGAGACGACATTATGACCATTCGATAACGACATCAGCCAAATGACAAATTTCAATCACATTCCACAAATGACGCCGCGCTTCAGCGTGAACGTCAACAAAGAATGCTTCCTCATTTTGTACGAATTATAACGGACGTAGCCGTTTCATTTCCGTATGTTTACGGATGTTTCGAAACATGAACAATCCAAAGACAAAAAAAAACACACAACTAAGTTAAACGTTTTATTATAAGCTTATTGCTGTAACATTGTCTTAATCTGAACATTGCATTGATTTAACATCCATCTACGATTGTCTGCCCATTATATAACTTGTATATAAATACAGGCCATTGGACTCGAACGCATTATTGTTATCGATGTATGTACATATCTTGCGCTTTTATAATAATGCCACCACTTACATACTGCTAACAGATGGGTCAAATGTTAAAATAGTATTCCTACTAGAACTAAATCATTAACTTCATCGTGCTGATTGTTGGTAACAGTTGAAAGACATGCTACCAACAGATGGGCCAAATTTTGATCAAATGTTCAAATATCATTCATTCTAGAACAAAATCAGTAATTTTATCGTACTGATTGTTGGTAACAGTTGAAAAGGTTAGAGCTAATTTCTTGGAAACTGAAAATATTTATATTATTTTACAACAATATTATCGCCTAAGGTTGTTCTTAGTTTGTTTTGGATTGTTGGTTGTTGTTTTTTTTTTGTTTTTTTTTTTTGTTTTGTTTTTTTGTTTGTTGTTGTTGTTGTTGTTGTTGTTTTGTTGTTGTTGGTGTTGCTTGTTTTGCGTCTCATCCAGACTTAAACTATTACTGGTATCTGTATAAACATTATTTCAAACACATGCATTTAAGTTTATTTTTAAGTTGAATAAAAGAAATGTTGTAAATGTGAATTTGCAATGTTTGTTGTAGTAAAAATGTGTCGATCATTATTTTTAAGATAAAGTAATGTATGTAGTAATTCAGTCAGACAGCAGCATCAGCAGAACGGTGAACTTTTAATTTCTTGCAGATCAAAATAATCCCCTTCCTTTCTTTTTCTATTATGTTCACTGATTGAAAGGTGCGTTTAAGCTAATAGGAGAAACATCAAACAGGAAAGTATTTTGGTAATGGCAAATTACGATTTCAGAAGCATTTACGTTTGGCAGAGTTAGAGATCGTTAAATTGTCTAAAATACTTTCGTTGCAGTTATATAAGAATAGTTAGTGCAGCCGGGCTTGGCAATGTAGCATAAACAAAAATACTTGTCAGTGTTTTAATTTTTTGGCCCAGGTGTATCGAATGGTATTTGCATTCGGAACACCTCGGTCATTTCTACGAAACGGACTTGTCTGACTACCGCCGAAAGGTTACGAATGTGGGTGTTGTTGAACTCGAATGTATTTGTTGCAGACTATTGATGTCGCCGGTCCACTCATCGTGTCCTGGCGTCGAGATGCGGCGGTCAAATTCACTCAGCCGATCATGATTGGCGGGCATGCCATCGTGCTCAAGCGCCCCACTATCATCGTTCGTTCAACGACCGATGACCTGACCAGGCTTCTCCATCCAATTGAGTTTCCGGTCTGGCTTATGACAGTGTTGGCGTTCATGGTCACCAGCACGGTGCTCTATATCATAGCTCACTTCAATCCATACGAATGGCGTCGCATGGGTAAAGACAAGGAGGCAACCATAAGGGAGGCGGAGAGCTTCACATGTCTGAACTCGTTCTGGTTTGTGATTAGCACACTGGCATGGCAAGGTAAATATATTGTGAATTTCAGGTAATGTATTTAAATAATAAAACATTCTGTTAAAACGCGTTTGTTTGTAGGAACAATTAAAGTTTTTAGGTAGAATTATGAAGCACTGCAAATTACCAATCAGTCTATTGCATGGCACTCGCTGACTGTTTCGGATGTTTTAAGATATTATCTGAAGTGGCTTTGCGTGCAATCGATTGATGAAACTTCCATATATACATATTTATTTCAGTAAGCAAATACTGATACATTTTAAAGACTAATCAGAACCAAATATATTTGAGATATATTTCTGACAATAATAAGGGTTTAAACAGTTTAAATACTGCTTTTTTACACAAGGAATAATATATTTGATTTTTTATTCATTTTGGAAAATTATTAAACATATGTTGTAAATAACCCACAAAATAAAAATTAATTTACCCTTTGTTTCCGGTGGTTATGTATTTCACTCGTTCATGAAACTTACCGCCACCCGGAGTCACATATGATAATTACTGGTGTGCCGGCAACTAATTGGCACCAGATCAAAGTCTTGTATTCTGATTGTTCTGTTATTTACACTTCAAAATTATGTGTACATATGCAGATACAAACAGTCTATTAACGCGACAGTTCTTAGTCCTTAGTGATGACCAGATGTCAGTGCTGATTGGTCAAACGTCTCGTATATCATCAAACAGCAGCTGTCTTTGTAAAAAGTATATTATTAATTCATTATTGCAATACGTGTTTAGTTTTCATTTTACTTTCTATAACCCAGCGATGTTTTACACCTATCATGTTAGATGCAATACAACAATCTACACATGAATTCAGTGGGGCGTTGGTGGCAGAAAATGGTGATGAATCCATCGCCGAGAGTTCCAAACGCTGCTGCTAGTACTATTCCCGAGGGAGGACTTGTTCTTCAGTAGCAAACTTTTTACACAGTGTGTTTATATATGTCGCTGAGTACTAGTCTTTCTCTAAGTGGGGCGTTTTTAGTTTAGATTTGTTTAATGAAACAATGGGCCTGACGCATCAAATCGCTTTTACTTTTGCCCGGGCTTGCCTTGAGTCAGCATTTCTTAGTAGTTCAAAAGTGAGGTTAGACAGCTACGCCGAAAATGAATATTTTTATGATTTTACTTGAAATATTCAATAATGAAGTTGTTCAAGTTCTTCAATATGAAATGATTGAGACTGGCGATGAAAGTCATACTATATATCTTGACCATCCTCAGGCTACGTGCGTGCTCCACGGTCCATGGGAGGTCGCATCACCGTGACTGCCTGGTGGTTCTTTGTCATCATCTTTATACTGTCTTACACAGCCTGCCTCACCAACTACCTGCAGTTTTCTGGCTCAGCCGTTCACGTGGAGGACCACCCCAGGGTCCATAACCTGCAGTAATGGTTCCTAGTCTTCTATATTACACGTATCCTAAAATTAACCGAAGCTTAAAATTAACGAAGATATCAATCAATCTCATATGTTTCCTTTTGTACTCTTCATGTCATTTTCTATCTGAGATCATGTAAGAAACAGAACACATACAGATCTTGTCATTTTACTTTATATTCTCTCCTAAGGCATTGCAGGGATTGTCATTTTACTTTATATTCTCTCCTAAGGCATTGCAGGGACAAACATGTTTATGGCGAAGGCCGTTGCGGACTAACTTCGGGATGTTACATCATCTACATACGATTGGCACATGACATTGGGCATTTGGTCTTTAAAATTGTATTTTTATAAAGACTAGAAAATTATTGTACACCCAACGAATGACCTCCATTGCCATTCTTGTATGTTGTTTGCAGGTGTTTGAATACATTAATATAAATCATATTTCATCCGCAGAGATCTCCTAGACAACGAGAACGTCAGGATAGCAACGTTGCCCTACAGCCATACATTTTGGCGCTTCAAGTACTACGAAGACAACACTGACGGTTACATGGCCGAGGTGTTCGATAGACTTAATGCCAGTATTGCCACGCTCCAGTTTAACACTACTTTACAAGGGATCGAACTTCTGCGAGCGCAGGAAACACTTGATTTGGCCATTCTGATGGACAGTCCAACTGCCCGATACCTCGTCCATAGAGAGCCGTGCGATCTGTACATGGTCAACTCATTAGTCGGCAGCAACTTTATGGCGCTTGCGTCGAATAACGAGACACTACGACAAGAGCTTGATATTGAGCTGGCAAAGCTTAGATCAGAACACGTTCTGCAAGAGCTGGAAAAGAAATGGTTTGATTCAGAGTGTGGTAGCTTTCATCCAGATATTGCAATCCAACAGAAGGCGCCTACTTACGTCAGCATGGATCTGAGCAAGTTCTCTGGGGCGCTTTGCATCCTGGCATTTGGGGTGGTCCTTGGAGGCGTGGTCAGCATAGTGGAATACTGTGTCTACACATGCGCAGAATCGGTAACTTACCATCATCATTTATTTTGAGTTCGTTTATGCATTCGTATATTTAAGAGGATTATTTTGCACGCACCAGAATGCTAATGCGAGTTTAGATAAGTAAAACGATAAATAGAAAGATAATGACCTGTTAATTGCCAAAGAATAAGAGACGTATTCGCATGCATGTATAATAATTCAATGTCACATATAAAGTATGCGTTTCAATGGATAAGTTTTGTTTAATAATATGTAAATTAGTTATAATTACCGTAAGTTAGTATACCTAAATTAGTCAAAATTAAATGGTGTTGCTGTTGTTATATATATTTATAATATACTACATGTGCCCATTTGGTTCTGACTTTTCGTTACTGTTTTAAACAGAAGCAAATTCTACTTGATTTTATATCCATGCCATGTGGAGCCATGAAGACTGTAATATGTAATATTCTTCACTCGAAACCCAAATCATTTTAATAGCATACATCGTTAAATTGTTATGTGTGCCAATAAAGTAAAACTAAAATTCGTTAGAAAAATGGGTTCTTTATGAGGCAAAAACCTAATGATATATGTCAATTATATATATTATTATATCTTTTTAAATGGTACTTAAATATTCTTTTTAATTAAAATCATTTCTTTATCAAAACAAAACATTAACTTGAAGCCTCTGTCACTTGATCATGGGAGAGCAAATAAGATATATCTTGATAAGCCTGCTCCCAGTGGGAGCTGACTGATCAGAATTTACACTATTTTTCGCCGCTAGGTGTCTATGAACATGCCATTTATTGTTAAACATTTACTGTTATTTGACATGTTTTGCTCTTTAGCACGCATTAAAGGAAGTTGGGGAAGAAATCAAAGCTATGTGTTTGATTTGTTCTTTTTTAGCACGCCTTCAAGGTGGGGCAAGAAATGAAAGCTTGATAAGGTGACCGATTCTTTTTAGCACGCCTTCAATGAAGGAAGTGGGCGAAGATTGAAAGCTAACGAGTTTGGTTTGTTCTTTTAAGCACACCTGCCTTGAAGTGGGGGAAGAATTGAAAGCTAACGCGTTTGACTTGTTCTTTTTTAGCACACTTTCGAGGAAGAGGAGGAAAAATGAAAGCTGAAATGTTTGGCTTGTTCTTTTAAGCACGCCTTCAATAAAATGAAGGAAGAAATGAAAACTAAGGGGTTTCATTATGCTCTTTTTAATACGCCTTGAAGGTATTGGAGAAAGCAATGAAAGCTAACGAGTTTGACTTGTTCTTTTTAGCACGCTTTCAATAAAGTGTAGGAAAAATGAAAGCTAAAGTGTTTGGATTGTTCTTTTTATCACGCTTTCAATAAAGTAGAGAAATGAACGAAAGCTTAACAGTTTTACTTGTTCTTTTAGCACGACTTCAATAAAGTGGAAAAAGAAATGAAAGCTAAAGTGTTTTACTTGTTTTAGCACACCTTCAGTAAAAAGGAGGAAAAGTGAAAGCTAACGTGTTTTACTTGATCTTTTTTAGCAAACATTCAATACAGTGGAGGAAGAAATAAAATCTTAAGTTGTTTGACTTGTTCTTTTATAGCATGAATTCAATGAAGTTGAGGAAGAAATGAAAGTTAAAGTGTTTGGCTTGTTCTTTTATAGCACGCCTTCAAGGAAGTTGAGGGAGAAATGAAAGTTAAAGTGTTTGGCTTGTTCTTTTGTAGCACGCCTTCAATGAAGTTGAGGAAGAAATGAAAGTTAAAGTGTTTGGCTTGTTCTTTTATAGCACGCCTTCAAGGAAGTGGAGGAAGAAATAAAAGTCAAAGTGTTTGGCTTGTTCTTCTTTTGTAGCACGCCTTCAAGGAAGTTGAGGAAGAAATGAAAGTTAAAGTGTTTGACTTATTCTTTTGTAGCACGCCTTCAAGGAAGTGGAGGAAGAAATAAAAGTTAAAGCGTTTGGCTTGTTCTTTAGTAGCACGCCTTCAAGGAAGTTGAGGAAGAAATAAAAAGTTAAAGTGTTTGACTTGTTCTTTTGTAGCACGCCTTCAAGGAAGTGGAGGAAGAAATGAAAGTTAAAGTGTTTGCCTTGTTCTTTTGTAGCACGCCTTCAATGAAGTTGAGGAAGAAATGAAAGTTAAAGTGTTTGGCTTGTTCTTTTGTAGCACGCCTTCAAGGAAGTTGAGGAAGAAATGAAAGTTAAAGTGTTTTGACTTGTTCTTTTGTAGCACGCCTTCAAGGAAGTGGAGGAAGAAATGAAAGTTAAAGTGTTTGACTTGTTCTTTTGTAGCACGCCTTTAAGGAAGTTGAGGAAGAAATGAAAGTTAAAGTGTTTGGCTTGTTCTTTTGTAGCACGCCTTCAATGAAGTTGAGGGAGAAATGAAAGTTAAAGTGTTTGACTTGTTCTTTTGTAGCACGCCTTTAAGGAAGTTGAGGGAGAAATGAATGTTAAAGTGTTTGACTTGTTCTTTTGTAGCACGCCTTTAAGGAAGTTGAGGAAGAAATGAAAGTTAAAGTGTTTGACTTGTTCTTTTGTAGCACGCCTTTAAGGAAGTTGAGGAAGAAATGAAAGTTAAAGTGTTTGACTTGTTCTTTTGTAGCACGCCTTTAAGGAAGTTGAGGGAGAAATGAATGTTAAAGTGTTTGACTTGTTCTTTTGTAGCACGCCTTCAAGGAAGTTGAGGAAGAAATGAAAGTTAAAGTGTTTGGCTTGTTCTTTTGTAGCACGCCTTTAAGGAAGTTGAGGGAGAAATGAAAGTTAAAGTGTTTGACTTGTTCTTTTGTAGCACGCCTTCAAGGAAGTTGAGGAAGAAATGAAAGTTAAAGTATTTGGCTTGTTCTTTTGTAGCACGCCTTTAAGGAAGTTGAGGGAGAAATGAAAGTTAAAGTGTTTGACTTGTTCTTTTGTAGCACGCCTTCAAGGAAGTGGAGGAAGAAATGAAAGTTAAAGTGTTTGACTTGTTCTTTTGTAGCACGCCTTCAAGGAAGTGGAGGAAGAAATGAAAGCTAAAGAGAGAATCCGGAGACGTCGAGAACTGGAGGAACAAGAGACTGTAGGAAATCAGTTGTGAGCCATATGGGTCCTCATCTCATTGTGTGAACAGATCCGTCCGTGACATTGTCTTGAAATGTATGAAAGAAATCAAACACTCTGACAAACGCTAGGAGACTTAAATACATCAAAGCATGATTACTCTGTCGCATCTCAGGGATTTAAAAGAACCTGTCCGAGTGAAATCATGGTCGTGGAAAAGGGCGTGGTTAGGGGTTTAGTCGTGTGTTGTTTGTTTTTTTCTTTCTTTTGGACATATTACAAAATACTTGTCAAATTCAGTTATTATAATAATAATAAATAAGTAAAATTTAAAACCAGAATTGCAAGCAAATCGCCAATGACCATAAGAAGGATGTATCTTTATCAACGTTTTATAAACTGTCAAAGGTTATTCTGAGCCATTAGAGTCACGCCCATTTAAATGAGTGTCGGTGGTTCAGGCAACAGTCTGCCGGGATTCCATTTATTTAAAACGTATTTCCCGTTCCTTCGTTCCATTTACAAGGTAATAAATACCCCCTAGATTTCGTTGAACCTGCAAAAACTACATATCACTTTGAGACTTAAATTGTTAACAATTCTCGAACGGGCGTAGAACTCGTGGGATTCGTCTTGGCAGCGGATCGGAATTAGGCGAATACATGACTGTAGGCAAACTCCATCAATGCTGCTATGGCGCTTTATGTTCTAATTGGTATCCTAATAAAAAAACTGCATCCAATCGATTGAGCATACATTCCAAAGCGTAAATAAATTGCAGACGTCTTTAATCGTCGGTGCAGTGGAGGCAAATATTGCAGAGGTGCATTTTGATACATTGGCATGTTTCTCTAAGACGGTTGGGATATCGACCGACGGAAGTTCACGTGCAAGCCGTATTGTCCATTTTATACATAGTAGAGTGAGTCATCTGCAACTGAAGAGAGGAGGGAACTTTATTTGGTACTGGTTATGATTAATTTTGTCATCAAAATGATTTATTATGATTATTGTGATATTGTTCTTCGTTATGAGTGTATCAATCATTATTATATTTATGATAATAATCATAATTATGGCGATGATTTTTATTGTTATAATGTAGATTTGTGGTGTTGCATTACTTATATAATCATAATAACTTAATTAATGGTTATTATAATTGCTATTAATTATGTACATGTTATTTATAAAGTACAAAATATATTAATGCTGTAGGTGTTGTTGATGCTGTTGTTGCCATTATTATTATTATTATTATTATTGTTATTATTATTATTATTATTATTATTATTATCATCATCACCATCATCATCATCATCACTATCATCATCATTATTTATTTATTTATTTATTTATTTATTTATTTATTTATTTATTTATTTATTATTATTATTATTATTATTATTATTATTATTATTATTATTATTAAATTGTTATTATTATGTCGCTTGGTCAACTTTCAGCAAAGCCTCGTAACACCTTAGAGACCACATGTATGGCAATCTTTGCAAAACTTTGTCAATATGTTTATCCTCTTGAAATATTAGAGGAGTTCAAACTTGGGTCAAGTGGTGTCAAAATGTAATCAGTTGTGTGTATCTACATGTCCTGTATTTGGCCGAAATGTTGTGTTTAGATTAACTTTGTTGTGTGTATTTGTGTTCCTTGTCCAACGCTCTTAAAAGTGTAATCACCATTTATAATGCTTTCCAAAAACTATCCACGGTTGTTTTAACTATTTTATATTCATATTATTGACGTGATATATATGTTTGTATGAGGTTGTGACGGAGTGGGTGTGCTTTTGTGTCTTTACCTAACAACCATGCTGCAGTTGCGAAAACGGCTCAGTAGAGTATTTATACAAAAAGTACACCCGTATCATTGTGAACATAGTTTTTCTACAATTTTTTTCTGACTGTTTAAAATAATGTCGGCAATTAACATGTAATATGCACAAAACAACCTATCACCAGTGAGTAACGGATTGAAATTATACATAATTAATATGCATAACTATCTTTGGGAGGCGTACATGCGCATGTGTGTGCGAGCAAAAAAACTATGGAACTCGAGTTTGTGTGCGTCTGTTTGTAGCATTGCTTCACAATTTCGAAAAAGAGCAGGAATAAACCACTAGAAGAACTACGACCAAAGCATGGCATTTGTACGATTTTTATCTTGTTTTAAGGGAGATAACAAGGAGTAACTCGAAAGTAATTTATGCTAAGATTGCTTACCTTCATTACCTTCACACACAAAAATCCACACGCAGCGAGTTTTTACGTATCTAAGTTTGTAAATCAATTTAGTTTAGAAAATAATTGCGTTTTTCATGTCCTTTAAAGAAAACAATTTTGCCTGTGTCCTAGCAATCATTTTTTGCTGTGAATATATACAGAAATAAAAAAAATCACAAGTCTAAACGTCTGATTGAAAGACAGTAACTGTATTATTAAATTATCTAAAACTCTAAAAAACATAATGTACTCATATTTAGTTGTCATATATTCGTTGAGGTATTACTGTTTTAAGTTAATTTTACAATTGAGTATTTTGACATTAACAATGTATAATGTATTATGTATGTATAAAAGAAAGGTTTTCATTTCGTGTTGTTAATTAACAATTCATTATTCCTTCTTATTTTTAAAGCGACTTGGTCACATTTTGTCTAGTTCGCGTTGTTTACTTGTTTGTTTGGAAAAGCAAAACCTAAATTAATCACAATTAGTAGTGAAATGAAACATCACCTCTGTTTACTAGAAAGTAAACAAGTCCTTCAAAAGATCGTGTTGTCGGTGCCTTTGGTAAAATCAAAGGCGAATCCTTGCGACGCTAATCAACTATATTTAATCCGTATTAGCTCAGTAATTTAAGATATATCCTAACTGCTCGTGTTATCATACAGGAGTACACTACCTTTAAGTCATAGTAATGATAATACAAGACATAATATTACACTGATTGGGTCGATTGTATCTCAATGCTTTATCTACATGTACATATAACGTACATATCATGTGGCTCTGTGTCTAGTTCGCTTTAATGGAAGATCAGATATATTCCCAAGGTCATCATCAATCAGCAGCAGCATTATCATCGCCATCAACATCGCCATCATTAGCAAGTCCATATGCCTACTTATCACCACTACTACCACCACCAGCAGCATCATCGCCATCAACATCGCCATTATTAGCAAGACCATATGCCTACTTATCACCACTACTTCCACCACCAGCAGCATCATCGCCATCAACATCGCCATTATTAGCAAGACCATATGCCTACTTATCACCACTACTACCACCACCTCCAGCATCATCGGCATCAACATCGCCATCATTAGCAAGTCCATATGCCTACTTATCACCACTACTACCACAACCTCCACCATCATCGGCATCAACATCGCCATCATTAGCAAGACCATATGCCTACTTATCACCAATACTACCACCACCACCAGCATCATCGCCATCAACATCGCCATCATTAGCAAGTCCATATGCCTACTTATCACCACTACTACCACCACCAGCAGCATCATCGCCATCAACATCGCCATCATTAGCAAGACCATATGCCTACTTATCACCACTACTACCACCACCTCCAGCATCACCGGCATCAACATCGCCATCATTAGCAAGACCATATGCCTACTTATCACCACTACTACCACCACCACCAGCATCATCGGCATCATTATCATCAATAGCAGAACCATCATCATTATCGTAAATAGCATCATCATCATCAATATCATCATCATCGACACCATCACCAGATTCATATTAACCATCGTCGTTAGTGGTTACCATCATGTATAAAAGTTAAAACATCAGAATGGTTATTTTATTACGCATGTACATTTTAAAATGGTATTGGGGTGATCCCTGTTGTGAAGTGCTACCCGAGAATTTATCTAATAAAAAACAAACAATTCTAGTGTTCTTTCATTTGTTTTCTATCCTTATGGAGGAATACGGGTCCGTACCCAGAAAGTGTTTCTCCTTAAAATGACGAGTGAAGGAAGTTGATGACAAAAGTGGTGTTGATGATATCTTGGTATGCTCGATATAATGTTAGCAAAGATATGGTGATATTGATAATAAAGACTATAAACTATTCTTATTACTTCTTATAATAAATGAAAAGGGTAAACTGAACAAGTGTTAAATATCAAATTGTCATATTAATAATGTGGATGTAAAAACATTAAATCTAGAGTGTATGCCAGTTTGGTATTTAGTAAATAATTTGGAGTAATAAATACTAATTATCATAATGAGACAGAGCTATCCGAGTCTTTATTATTATGCTCTATGGTAGTAATATTGACGAAGTTTTATTATTAAAAAAATAAAACATCAACTATAGTTAAAATGCTTGTCAAAGTGATATGAAATAAAACTTTCACATAACTCATTTTGGCTTTCTTGAAGTAGTTTCCAATCGTAAAACAGCTTAAAGTACTGATAAAATGACTAAATTGACAGAGGTTTGGCGCCTAGATATTATGAACTCATATAAAGCTATGGCAGTTCTAAAAGTAATTTCAATACAATAATATCGGTAAAATCCGTGAGTATAATATTTCTTTTCTTTGAAAAAAAAAATCACTTCAAGTTATAAAAATGAGAGCACAACTCAACACAATGTATCAGGAGTTCGTCGACAGTACCGAGAGGTAGTGCTGTCATTGATACGCCAAAAAGCGTATCGATGATATCGATATATCGAAAGAAAAATATCGTCGATATATCGATATATCGACATATCGAAGGGAATTTGGAGAAATTGTAATTCTTATTTAATTACTGCCTAAGGTGCAAATTCTGGGTATACTTATGCAAAGTGTTCTTCTTTAATATATTTTCATTAACATCCTTGTACATAAAGCTTGATATTTAAAAACAATTTTCAAATAAAATGTCGAAAAATAGTTTTTAATTTGTTTATAACTTATCCAAAGATGAAAACGAAATGCTTATGTTTTAATCATTTAATCAAATAAACAGAAAGTGTTCCTCACTTTACTAATATACACTATTACTTTATAGTGACTACAGTCAGATTAACAAATGTACTGACATAAGTAATTAAACATTTTCATTTTCATAAACTTCAGGAGTGAAAATGTCAGGTACATCAAGTCATAAACTTATATGATAGTGCTACAATGTAGACATTCACATTGTCATGTGTATGTGAAGCATAGCATAATACTGTTTAGTAACATTTTCCCATTATGTACAACAGCACCCGCAAGTCATAAACAATCTTCACCCAGTTATAACTTATAAGGCCTTGAGCTGACGGTAGTTGTTGTATAAGAACACCAGCATGTCTGCGTTTTCTGTCGTGAGCGATGATAGTTTTTTGTGTGTTTTTGTGTCGCCTGACTAGGCGACATATAGGGATTACTTTGTCAGCGTAGGCGTCCGCGGCGTCCGGATTTCCTTGTCCGGAGCCTAACTTTGTCACCGTAGGTCCAAATGACTCCAAACTTGGTATGCATGTTTCTGGCAATGACTCGAAGTGCAGTGCACAAGAACTCTACCTTCTTCCGTTTTTTAGTTATTCCCCTTTGAGTGATTTTTATAGAGCATTTCTTGTCATTCTTTTAAATTATTCCCCTTTGATTGATGTTTAGTGCCTTTCTTGCGAAGGGCAAAACTTGTTGTGCATGTTATTTGCAATGAGACAATTAACAGGTTATTTTATATGAAAATTTTGTGCAAATACATTGCTAATATCTGTACAACAAAAAAACTAATTAACATTTTTTATGTCGACTAACAAAATTTTCGTCAGGCGACACATCCGACTCACGGAGTTCTAGTTTGGAAATTATGTTTCCTGCTGTAAGGAACACACGTTCTGAAGGCACACTAGTTGCAGGTACTTGAAGATAGTGGGTGGCCATTTTGGAAAGTCTAGGGAACTCCTTTTGATGCCCGCCCAACCACTCAATTGGATACAAAATCGTCAAATTTTAACACAATAATAAAGTATTTTGTTGATTGATTTCTTTCACAAATTGGCAAATTCAAGATCTTGCAACTGTCTCCTAATTTGGATTCAACATCGTCGAATTGTAAATGATATGTGAAGCACTTAGATGATTTTTTTCTCGAATTGTCGAATTTCTGACCGTTGTCAATGGTATTACCTTTACAACAGTTCCCTCCTTTTCATACAACAGTCTGTAGACTTCTGGGAGACAAAAAATGTTGATTTTAACAACTTTTTAAAACTTTTTTCTTTCTATTTTTTCCCGCCGATATATCAATATTTTGAAATGCGTATCGATATATCGATATTTTAAAATGTGTATCGATATATCAATATCGACCGAATCGATGACGGCCCTACCGAGAGGTGAATAATGGACTGGTACGATACAAGCGTTCGTTCGGTGTTTTCCGGAGAGTGGCGGAATGTTTGGCTGGTTCCATTTACCATTTAGGAAACCATCGCATGTGTCGATACTTTCATTTTGAAGGTTACGTAAGATAAAATAAAACGATTTGTATAAACCCATTAAAATGTCAACGGGAGCTAAATTGACATTATTAGCATCGTGTGCCTTTACTGTTGGAATTATAGGATATGTGCATCTTTCGCAGAAAAACGAACGAGATGTAAGCAAATGTAATGTGTTTTCGTGCCATAGTGTCATGTTAAATAGGCCTATAGAAACGCTACCAAATGATCGAAAATTTTAGGGTGTTTATATGGATTCAGCATTTTTACAGTTTCGTACAATTTAATACAGTTTGATGATAATTGTTAGTTCAAAGAATTGGGTGAGTTTAGTTTGATATAAACATAGCCAGTCATTTAGTATAGATGCACTGTCAAATCCAACACATTTATTTATTTATTTGGGTTTTACGGCACACCGACGCTTAACAGGTCATACGGCGCCGAATACAAAGTTAAATGTGAATAGAGCATAATGAGGCTAAAACCAAACTACGCAAGTAAAATATAGAAAAATATAAAAACTATCAGCTTAAAAAAATAAATTTTAATTGAAAACAGGTCAACACATAAAACGGTTTAAAAAAGTATGACGATTGGTAAATAAACAGTTTAAAAATTTATAACTTATTAAGAATACTAATCTCGTCCAAGAAGCAAAAAAGTCTAGAATCCAACACTGTCCTAAATAGTTTGTACATGTTGTTGACATTAAAATACTTCGACCGAATATAGTCTGTGTTGATACACTGTAATAAAATATGGTTGACTGTCAGTGGTTCCTAGCAAGGAACACATACAAGTTGAACTTCTCTTTTTAAAAGATATGAATGAGTTAATCTAGTATGTGCAATGCGACAGCGGGTAAGAGCTACGTCTTCTCATAGACTTTCTCTGCTTTCTCTATTTTTCAAAAATGATTTTTTTTTCAGCAAATGAAAGTTGGGGTTCAGATGGACCTTGCACGCCAAAAATTGAAGAAATCTCAAACATTACAGTCCCAAGATGATGTCGGTTTACCTTCAAATGCCTCTTGACAGTGTGAAAAGCCACAGAGGGACCTTAATGTATGTTTTGAATCATTACTATTTGTAATTAAACTGACACACCCATTGTGCCAATTAATTTTAAATTAACTATCAAGAAGTTGAAAGTATTACAAGACAAATCAGTTCTTAGAAAGGGCAATTAAATCATTTGAAACTACTGCACAAGCCTTGAAATATATTCTTTACAATATTACTGCTACTACCTAGTGAGGAAGCTTTCAAAACAGATCTGATTGGTTTGTCATTTCCACCATGTTTTCGTGATATTAAATGAATATTTTATTTATTTAAATGAAACATGTTCTGCAATTGTTGGTCGAGATACCCATGGGTACAAACACTGATGCACTGCATTTCAGCTTGAAGACATTCTCTCTTGAAGGTTTTGGCCCATACTTGGACGTGTTGGGGCTGGAAAGTTATAAAGCACTTTGATGTAATTCTTTATTTTGAAAGTTGTTATTTGTAATGTTTTTCCAGCAAGTGTATTGACTGAATCTTTTTTTCACCCACAAGCACCCTGTAATTTCTATAAACATGCTTACATTTACT
The DNA here is from genome assembly GCA_007844125.1 of Sinonovacula constricta. NCBI lineage: Eukaryota > Metazoa > Mollusca > Bivalvia > Cardiida > Solecurtidae > Sinonovacula > Sinonovacula constricta. Next base: position 71,030,084 of record CM017557.1, read on the forward strand.
CAATTTAAATGCTTTGAGCAAAAAAAGGTGTTTTTTATAACAATTAAGAAGTTCATGTTTTTTTCTGTTTCAGAAGCATGAATACTTATAAGAAGACGACAACAGTGGTGTTAAAATTAAAGGGTGTTGACCGAAATAAATGGAGTTGGATCTTTCGACTCAGTGTGTTGTATATTGATTCTGCCTCTGTATACCAGAGGTCTTGTACGTAGCAAACTGGACATTTTCAAATTAGAAACCTACATTCTAACCTTATTTTTTCTACATTTAAAATAGTAATGCCCCACTTTTGTCCTAGGCTGTGTAGGGGCGTTCTAGCATGAATGTAGTGCAACCTTTGCCAGTTTTCTTTGTCTGCTCATTTCCAATTAAACATGCTAGAATGTAAAAAAATTTAATGTTCCTGATTAATATATATACCAGGTACCTGTTTGATGCCGCACCTTGAACCTGATCCTGACCTTAATGCAATAATGTATTGTCCATGCACTGTTTGTATTTTGCACTTTGTAATTGGTCATGTTCACAAGAAAAGGAAAGAAACAAGTATATTGACTGAATTCTGTTCTTGATATATTTAAGGTCATGCTCAGAATAATCTTATTGCGATCTCACATTATTTGATGGTTATAAAGGCAATGAATATTCATGATCAGGTCAGTCTCGAGGCATTGTATATATTTTTGTGTCCCTCAGATGACAAATTGCCCAGGCCTTTAACATTTAAATGTATTTATTTTCAGATCTTAATTAAAACAATGATATATTGTGCATCCTAATTAAAAAATGCGATATATTGCATAATAATGCATAAGCACTCTATTAGCGCCACTGACAGTTCACAGAAAATTTAACTTGTATAAATTTTCAAAAGATGCATTTTTTGTATATAATTGCTTATTGCATTTTTGTATATAATTGCTTATTGTTGTCAGGTAAAAGTTGGATTGGTATGTTGTGTTTTACATTTTTGCGCTTACATTAAGAAAACTGAATTTTACAATGTATTTGTATATTTGACATAAAAATGAAACAGATTTAGCCATTTCTTTAAAAATTATCTGCTATTTTGTTATCCAACATGTATGCATTGTATGTGATTTGCAATTTATTAAAATAATGTAAAAACAACATTTTCTTTTATTGTGCTTATACATATCCATTTCTTACCTTCATTAATGTTGTAAAAACTACCATGACTTCAATATGCATTGCTTCTGGTATGCACAAAGATGATGCTTAACTTTCATTTTTAAGTTCAAATATTCTATGAAAAGTGTAAGCTATTCTTCACCTCTGTCTTATTAATGTTAAAGACAACATATTTATAATAAATGAACATACTGGAATAAGACTGCACTCATGTATTCCCAAGTTTGCCAGCTACTACAGGTATATTTTGATCCTTTACTTGATGGAAAGACCTGTAATATGGTGTATGTTAACTGTGTGAATGGTGGTTCCAGTATGTAAAGGATTAAGCAAAAATTATAACATTTTGTTTCACTGCAATTTATTAAAATTTTTTGCTTTTATGATTCTGAAATTTAGCCTAAAGTTTAGCTTGCAAGGTACTGTTAATATTCTATCTCAACAACCAGTCAACATATTCGATTGAAACTTAAAAACATGCATTCCCTATTGTGTAACCTACTATGCTAAACTTATTTCTACTGGGTTTGAGTCGCGATGCCTCAACCCAGACATTTGTCTTGGGTCGTCTTCCTCCACCAATAATTGTTGAATGTCACCAATATGATCCTAATAGTTTGTTTGTTTTCTAAATGCTTTGCAGCAACCAGTTATAATCACTATAGCAATGTCCAGCTTTTTGGAGGTGGACCCCAGACACATGTCTAGGTAGAACCACCAGCGCATGGCAAGTCAGCTGGAAGACGTTCCCACTTTAAGTCCTTCGCCCCCAACAGGACTGGAACCCAGGCGGTGAGAGGCTAAGCGGTCAGAGGAGTTACAAATCTGCGACTTTACCACTACATGTTGGTGTAATGTCACAAAGCAAAACGAAACAAAAACCTTAAGAGTTAAGTGCACTGTCCTGTGACACTTCTTGTTACAGTTCCCTGATAAAAATGGTATTTATTTTATAAATATAATATGAACACAAGGGCAATGATGGCCCTCATATGGCTTACCTGAGTGCCGGTGACATATAGCCCTTGAGGTTATGCTTTTTGGCAGATCAAAGTTCTTTGACCAATCTTGTTACCAGGCCAACAAATGAATACATAAACCAACTATCAAAGCTCTAGCTCTTGGCGGCCATGTTATCTGATGGGTTAAAAGTTTTAAACAATCTTGATACAGGAATTTGTTAGAGTTAGCAAGGGAGCTATACCACTACCATTTTTAACAATTAGTATGTTGCAACCCATTGTGCTACCAGGTCTGGTCCAGATCAGAATTATTTGGACAATCTTGATACAGGGCAACCCAAAGAAAATGTATACCAAATTTGAAGGTTCAAGCTCTTGTTGTTTCTGACATTAATATTTTCTTAAGTTTTCTATATACAGTAGAACCTTGCTTAGAGGTTTACCTGTAATTCTTTTTTACAGTGTCCCACTTGGTGAGGTGGACCTCTTAGTGAGTTCAAACAAATCAATTCATTATACTGCTGCTTATATCAAAGTTGTCTGTTTTAATATTATATTGTCTTAAAACTGCATTATTTTTTTTCTTAAAATTTTACGCTCCCTTAAAAAATCAAGAAATGAAAAGGCGATATCCATAATGAAGCTATGAAGATACTTTATCTTCTTACTAGACATTGTATGATCCAGTATCAGTTTGAAAACATCAAACAAATCGCCAAGTTCTTTATAATTATCGTAAATGAACCGGCAATGTCATAATTTGAAGTTGTAAAGTGTACATACAATCTTGTTCACTTGGATAACTGGACTACCTGGTGCTGTCCTGTATAGCGAGGATTAAGAAAGATGTAATTTGTTAACTGGTTCTGAAATAACTGTCCCAGGTCCCTGGTAGCAGGGTGCCCCGCTTTCCGAGGTTGTGAGACATTAAAATAAAGAAAGAAAAAAAGGTGTCCCACAAAGTGGGTTGCCCCACTTAGCAGCTTGGTTCTTTAGTGAGGTTTTACTGTAGATATACATAGAAAATGGCCAAGCACTTGGCAGCCTTGTTTTTTTTTAGAATCAAAATTATTTAAATAACTTTTCGTTCCCCCAGCCTGCTTAAGCTTTTGAGGAAGGTTGGCTGAATTTAGGCCAGCAGTTTCAAAGGGGATATTGATTGAGTATGGTGATGGATGCATGACACCTTAGGACCAACGACGGTGTGCGGGCAATCACTATAGGTCACCCTAAGCATTAGCTCGGGTGAGCTAAAAAGTAGGTTTGGTTATAAGAGAATATTGAAATAAATCATGTAAAAATATTTTATTAAGGCTGTTTGTACATCAGATTTCAAAATAACTGTTGAGGTAGACTAAGGTAATTTCTGTTAAGGCTCTTAGTTATAATCTACTGAAAAAGAACCCTGAAGAAGACCATTGTTGTGCAATGATAAAATTAATATTGATTGGCATTTATATGCAAGTGTATATAACTGAAGTGTACAATATGAACCTTTCATTTGCATAACAAGTAAAAGCTGACAATTAAGAAGTAACACATTCTGTAGCACAATAAATCTTAAGGAATATGTAAACATCAAGAAATAGCTTGTAAAGTTAAACACAAATCTAAATGATCATTAATTGTTGACAGTGGCACTTCTTTACTACATATAGGGCAACTGGAGACATCTGCTGCAGATCGTGTGTTAGTTGTCTCCCTTGCATTGGGATTTGAGCTGGATTCCCCCGTTTGTCCGGATTTTATCCTATTGAACATTTTCTCGATTGGTGATGTCTGTTTACCTCCCTTATCACTAAAATTTCCAGATGAAGACGGACTATCATATTTTCTAGGAGATGTTGAGATATCTTTAAGTTTAGTGTCTTGTGTAACAGTTTTATGGACTGATGCTGTACTCCTGGTTTCATCTCCAAGATCAGATATTCTGGGTCGTTTAAATTGTTCCGAACCTTTGGATGTCTCATCTGAAAGCCTTTTCAAGCTTGTATTGGTACTACTATCAGAATAAACACTTCTAGGCTTTATCTTCTTCTTAACTTGTCCTCCAAACTGTTTAGAACCCCAGACTTTCCGCAACATTGCTCTGACATCACTCGCATCTGAATCAGATTTTTGGTCAAAATCACAAGATTCTGTCTTCTTCAGTGTGTCGTCAGCTTTTGCACTAATTTCTTCTGATATTATTTCACTTTTAGAAGAATTGAAAACGTCTGATGACCCTGAGATATCATGTAATGTGATTACATCAGTGTTTCCATCTTCCAAAATATTAGGGGCCTCCTTTCCTTGAGTATCATCCTGAGAATGACTGCCACCACCTTCATTGTCTAATGACATAGCACCAAGAAGTTCATCATCTGAATCATCTGTATCTGAAAAGTCGAATATGAGCAGCTGTTTCTTACCCATTGTTGCACTACCTCCCTGACTCACAGGTTTATTTTTAACACCTAAAGTTTTCTTCTCTGGAGTTACTGCCCCTGACAGGACTGGTAAAGTGGGGTCACTCTTGTTGGAGAATTTAGGAGAATCTTTCTGGAAAGAGGAAGTTGTTGGTATATTTTTTGGTCGGATCAGTTCATCTGGTGGCTTGGTGATAGTTGCAGTTGGTTTGCTAGTTCCATTTAGTGTTTTACCTGTTCCTCCAAATATACGAATATCCATGCTCTTGACACCAGACTTTCCTGATTTTAAATGGAAAATAAAATAAAAGGTTATCTAATATAAACAAACATTAAAGGAATTCATTGCAAATATGTTCCTCATACATAATTACAGCTGAATTCCAGTCTTACAAAGTCGCACCTGACCTGCAAAGTATTTGTTGCAGCATATTATTTGTAACAAGAGGGTTACAACATTGTCAGATCTTCTCCTTCTGAATGTGAGTAGCAGTATGTGAGATTAAACAGTGCTGTTATTGTTTTTATTTGTACACATACTGGTGGGGGAAAAAAGTTAATAAACACTGCTTTAAACACGCTGTTGTTTATTCATATACAACTTAGGACAATAATCAATAAGCATAGCTTTTTAAAGCTTGTTCTACATATTTTTGTGCATCATACATTAAATTAAAAAAAACAACACACATAATATACAATGTCAAACACACACACACACACAACTGAATGAATTGGTCAAACAGCATAGTTCTTAAACTTGTTTTTTCTATTGCATCAATAATTCAATTAAAAAAAGAAAAATCAACATGGGTGCCAATCTTCAAACTTTGTTATACATGTATACATACATTTATACACGTGTATTGTATTTTATTCTGTTAACCTGTATATTCTGGCAGTTAATCTCTCAATAATATGCTGACACAAACAAGTAGGCCAGTTTTGACACTGACACTTTTGTTTGTTGGGTTTATCGTCCCACCAACAGTATTAAAGTTATCTGGAGACAGTGTCCACTTGAGGCAGATATAGATCTGCCTTCACTTAGTATAGCATGCCTTGAACACCTGGCATGGTACCACACCCAATTCACATTATCCTGACACAGGGCCAACCAGTCGTGCTTCAGCATTAGAAAGGGAGCTATACCACTACCATTTCCAAAGACTTTGGTATGTTGTGGCCTGGGATCAAACCCGGGCCTCTCGTACCTGGAGTCGACTATCTAACGATTGCACTACCAGGTTCAGTGATTGACACTTTTAATTACTCAGCCCATCTACTTGCTACCAACGTTTGAGCACTCTTTCACGCCAAGACAAACTTACCAAAGTTCATTCAAATTGTTATAAATAAAAAAAATGGAAGAAAAATCTGATAAAAATACACATTTTAATTAACACGCTATTCATAACCTTAGCAAAATAGACTTGTTTAAAGACTCACAATTTTCAAACAACCTATCCTTACCTTCTTTCTTGCTTTTTTCACTTGTGATGCTATCATTTATTCCTTTTTCATCTTTATCTTTTTTCTTTGATTTCTTCTTTCCAAATCCTTCAGGTTCCTTCACCTTAGTATAAGTGCCTCCACATGTTCTCTGGTGTTCATTCCACCATGTGTCATTCTTCGATGGTGCTCTGTTCATGGACCGCTTCACGTAGCCGAAGTATGGCTTGCGGCTTCTACAAGGACCATCGCAACGCCACCAATGTTGTCTGCAGGCCTCCACTTCATCATGGAAATTATGATACACCTGAAATATTATAAATAAAATGGGCAGATTTTAATCATTCTTAACACATGTAGTAGAAAACTGTTTACCAGTGTGAGTATGTGTGACATATAAGTTTAAAGTTAAATAAGAAATTAATTTAAGAAATGACATGTCTCCAAATGTATTTAACAATGGACAGTTCAATAAGTAATTAATTTAAGAAATGACATGTCTCCAAATGTATTTAACAATGGACAGTTCAATAAGTAATTAATTTAAGAAATGACATGTCTCCAAATGTATTTTACAACTGACAGTTTCAAGCAGAAATAGGTTTGTCTTTGCTATTGTAGCATGCCATGAAAACATTATTTAGATATATTATTAAAAAAAACAAAAAACTTCTCCAAACAGCTTGCTTAATAATCAAAGAATCTATATCAGTTTGGTGTTTAGATTTTATTCTATTACTGTTCATACTTTATTATATATATTAAGAGAGTGTCAAAAAGATTACAGTGAGAAAAAATCTCTGATGTGACATGTAAAATAAAGTAAAGAAGGTATGTTTTAATGTGTCAAGAACTGCAGATTTAAAAATGACTGAACTGTGCATTGTATTGCATAATACAAAATTGTCTTTCAATCTTGTACAGCAATGTGGCATTTAATTATAGACTTTTTAACACTCACGTTTTTGTACCAATAATAGAAGAAGCATTTTGCCTTGAAAATGTTTCTTTGGATTAGTTTTCTGTACTTTCTATGATAGTTTGTTTCAATTCCAATTTTTACCCATCTCAGATGATTGTGATATATTTGGTGTCAGATAAATATATTTGGTGTCAGATAACACCAACTTTAAATCTACATGTATTTCCTAATAAGTAGTTACATTGTAGCAACCTACAGATATACTTGTCCCTGCCTCACTGTTAATCCTGTACATGTGCTTGTGAAATTCTGGTCCATGGCCATCATGGTCCTAAAACAGATAGCAGATCTCCCATTCTTCTCTAAATGACACATTTTAGTACTCACCAGAACAGTTAATGTGACAATATACATATGTATCTAGAATACAGATTTTGTCTGGAAATATTGCAACTGCAAAATAGATTTAATGTTAATGCTTAAACAATGATTTTTTACCACACATGTCAAGGCTCATGTTTTAAATTGGGTACTCACTCAAGAAAGGATTCCAATTTAAATGCACTTTTACAAAAATGAATTAAATTTAAATTATTATCAAATAATTATTTTTTGTTTAACCCAATGTATTTAGCACCAAGTTTAGTGTTTGTCATAATTACATGCTTCTCAAGCTCACTCAAATCTGAACTTTTACAGGTAAGTCCTCCACCAATAACAGGTGAAATCACAAGATAAAATAAGCCGTTAGTTTGAGGCTAGTGATTACATATATTACCAAGGCAAATGTTCAGCTTCAGCTGGAATATATTCTTGGCAAATTAAATGCAAAACCTGTACCAATATACGCAATAAAAACTGTATGATTTATACACTTAGGCCCTGCATATATGCATGATGAAGATGTAGTTTGGCTGCAACAATTAACAGCATACAATTTTCAACAACCATTATGAAAGATACAATAATACAATATTTAATATATTCCCTAAACATTGTTTGAAATTATAATATCCCATTACAATATCAAAGAGCTTAACAATATTTAACAATAGAAATGAAGGCAAACATGAAGGTGTTTTTTATACAAAAATAATAACAAAACAAGAACAGCAGGAAAAATAACTCTGCCATATAGTATATAATAATTAAAGATTACCTTGTTATTGTCAGTCACAAATAGGTATGCATGGATCATTTCATGCTGAAACAGATACAAATTCAGAATGGCTCCTTATATGCACAGGAACATGATAACAAGATTTTAGAGAAATAAAAATCTAATTAAAAGCTATTCCTTTATAGAGACCTAATGAATAAAGAATTTGGCAGATGTACCTGGTCATTATAAGCAATATTAATTATTAACAGCTAAAGTTAATCATGTTGTATTTAACATCATGTCAACAACTTGCATTTATCGATGTAAATGAAAAGTAAACAAGTAGCTGCTATCCATAAAAGTTGCTTTCTCCAGATGTTATGTTGCATTTTAAATCTTTGCAACATGTTTACATTTTTAGCATCATACCAGAAGTGTCTCTACAAGATCCTTCCTTGGTCTCAACTGTAGCAGGGGAACAGACAGACGAACACTGCAAAGTCCTCCTCTGCCTTCATAACAGCATAAACCAGCACACCTAAATAAATAAATAAATAGAAAAAAATGGGGATAAAAAGTGTTACAGTGACTTGAGCTGTAAAAGACTTTTTTCAAAGCAGAAACTAAACTAACAATCCTTTGCTCCAATGTCCAGTGTTCAACCTTGCTCTGGGAAAAGCCATATTAGGGACTTTATAACAAAACTTAGGATAGAAAGATCAAATATATTTTAATTTGATGACAATTTTCACCACGTTATAAACATCCTGTACTATGACTGTCCACCTTTTTTCTCGTTATCAGTGTTCCTCAACACCATATTTAGAGCATGTATTGAGAATTTTAATCTTCAATGTATGTGAAAGGTACTTTATGAAGAGTGAAAACTGAAAGTGACATTGCCTCAAATCACTTTCTAACAAAAATACTTTAAAGACATTCTTAAATCTCACTATTGTCAAATAGCTTGTTTCTGCATTGACAAACATAGCTAGTATACTAGAATAATACATGTTATAAAATCATAAACATAAAACCTAATAACATAAATGAATTTTCCAAGTCACTGGCAAAAAATGAAAGTGAAAGTAGAAATATTTGAATATAAAGATTTAATCATTAACAGTATAGTAAATTATGTAACTTATCTAGTCCATTTAAATATTTCTTCTCTGCCCTGGTTATAACAGCAGAATCGCCTTGAAGATGATAATGAGCATCAACTTATGCAAAACAAACCTTCATCAGAAAATATGGCTGCAATTTGATGAAATCCCTAAAACATGATAAACTCTGATTGTTTCTTTTGTTAGTTACAGTTACATATTATGAACACAATGACAGTCATATTGCCAATGTCCAGCTAATTATCAGTGCAGGACAACCCCAGACTTTACTTATGTCTGGGTAGACTGAAGGGCACACCGCAGGTAATTGGAAAACCTCTCCACATTAAAGTCCTCTGGCTCTGCCCAACCAGGACTCAAATGTTTGCAGTGAGGGGCTGAGGAGTTACAATTAGGCCACTCTAACTGCTTTGCCACAAGCATCCCATTGCAAGGCTTAAGTTGTCCTTTTATCTTTTTGATTCCAGGATACTAGTTACTACACATTATGTGTGCTCATGATTAAAAGAGCCGGGTTATAAACCTTAGATCTGCAGTAACTGTAGTGCATAAAGGCACTTCCAACAGCCTTGCTGTTGGGTTAACCCTTTAGCGACGTGGTTGAGTGCCTGGACTACTGATCTGGCGGACCGGGTTCGAATCCCCGTTAGGGCCAGGATTATTGTCTCCTCTAAGATTTACTTTAATGGTGTCAGAAGTAAACAGAAGCCTGGTGTGGCTGTCCTGAGATGGGCTTGGACCCAGAAAAAAGTAAAGGGGGAGGAGTGTAGTAACTGTAGTGCATAAAGGCACTTCCAACAGCCTTGCTGTTGGGTTAACCCTTTAGCGACATGGTTGAGTGCCTGGACTACTGATCTGGCGGACCGGGTTAGAATCCCCGTTAGGGCCAGGATTATTGTCTCCTCTAAGATTTACTTTAGAAATTTATATTGTAAAACCTCATTTATGTTAACAGAGTATGAATTAAACTGCTTGGATACATCTGATTTAACACTGCTTACTACTTACAATGTCATTCTTGGACTCCATTTGACCTCGATACCGCAAAGTTGACCCCAGAAAAATCGATCGTTAAACTGCAGGAACAGCGCCCTTATGTCAGGGTTAGGGTCTGTCATCTCCCAATATGGATCAACAAGAGAAACGGGTCCACTGCCTTGTGCGGATGCATTTTCAATAATCCCTGTATTAAATGCTGGATTGTTATCTTCTTCAAACAGTTCAGATTGTAGCTGTAATGCTAAAGCAAAGTCATCATCCATAATAATTTAATGGATGGAGTGATAATAACCTAAATGTCAAAAATAATTTCTGTTTTCCCGCAAAATTTAAAAAAGTAGTTCCGGTTTACTCGGAATGTCTCTATTCTTTTTCCGATAATTTATATGGACTGGTGAACGGATAACGGAATAATTGTCCTCACTAAGCCTGTAAATATTCGGAATACCGTCATATTATTTATCATCGAAGCGGAAGTGGAGTTCGCATACCAAATTTTAGATGAAAAAAATAAAAAGCTCTATTGATTTTAGGTCTTTGGATTAGATTTCAATATTTCTGTATACAACTGTGAAGTGAAAAGTTTTCCATAGAAGAGTCAAAGGTGAGTTTTTCATTCATGTCATTAGTTTGACTCCTTTATGTAGTTTGTTTACATCATGAAATTGGTTACTATGTTAGGAAAAATGCTCTCGCCAGCATCTGAATCACATGGCACAGACATCCACTCACTGTATATTAATAAAATCTTCCAATGGATGTCTATTTTTAATGACATGAAGTTAGTGAAAGTAAGTTAATTTAATAGCGATTTACAATTAGCCACAATAAAAAAATTCATCTGTTGGTCGATATTTGCTGTTTAGTTGTTCTTGTTACTTATTGGTGAAATTGGATAATGTGTATATCTATTGTCAATGAATACTTCATAAAATATGCTGCATCCATGTTTACTGTGATTATATTTGTTATATCCTTGTCATTTCAAGAGAATGTTAATTTAAAAAATAACATTATTTGTCATTGATTATGTTTTTGTTAGAACATTGTATACAAAGTATTTGCATTATTTTGGCAATGCAAAATGGGCTGTTCAGCAAGTTTTAATTTTGTCAAGACATTTGTGCTGCATTGCAATAAGTAGACATCCAATTTGTGAAAATTTCTCTGGTTAGCACCTGAAATGTCATCCTCCAGTTTCTGGATGAGTATTGATCTAGTATTGATGTTTCAGAACTAGTATGTGAGTTTGTGAGTCAGTCGCATTATCATTGTCTGAGTCAGGTAAGATGTTGTAACAGTTTGTCTTGTTTTGTTGCAATACTCACCACTGGTCTTTAAAGGCATCGAAAATGACCTTTAGCAGACGTAGCCTCAAGCTGCTATGGTCTTGGTGAATGGATAGATCATATGATAGTTTCTGGATTATCGTCTTGTTGGAGAATGATGCAAGAATGTGCCTGAAGGTTTCCACATTATTCGTTCCCTCCAATATAATTCTCAAGAGAATATAACTCAGCTAAAATCACAAACTAATAATAATTCACAAATATACATTTAACTGCATATAACATATCAATTATTTGCAATCACACAATTGTACTATCTCACACATCTGTACACATAAAACCATACCATATAGTTGATAAAATACAAAAGACAGTCTGGCCCATGAGTACTGAAAGAAAATGTTTAACATTTAAAATGTTAATGAAAATGGCATTGTTAGTTAATGTGTATCAATCTATATTGTTAATGTCATTAACAGTATGTAGCATAATACGTAAACTAGTAGAATGCAAACTACTCAATTCACATACATTTTAATCACTATTAAGTATTCTATATTTGCAACAGGTAGACTCTAACCATTTCTTCAATAAAGTGTGTAATTTCTTCTGAACATATTTCATTCAACATATTTGAGTATATCTTAGCATAGCTTCATACTCTTATATATAAACATAGCTAATTTATTCAGTAGATTATGACTTTCATTTGTTAACAATTCATTAAATGTTATCATAAATAACCACACACCATTTACAAGGTTAATTATTTCAAAATTTAAGTAAATCTGGGAAAAGAAAAAACCTGATATAACTGTTTACCTACCGATTATAATTTCTGCACACGTATGTCCCAGATAATCCATGTAAAAGTGCCAACTAAACTTTCTACGGCTTTACTCTTTGGACGCTTGACGTTAAATGACAATTTCTAATAAACAATGGATATGATGCCATTATGACATCTCATATAACATCGTCACATATGACATCATGCCATATGATATTGAATAGTTGATATTATGTTTATTTCCTGGTAGAGAAGATATAATATTAAGTAATATTAATAAATGTGATATAATGTCATGTTAACTAAATGATTTACAGTTAAACAATGAATAAAATAAGTTATCAGTATTGTTTTAAAATCATACAAAAAGATTTTACAAGGATTTTAATCTTCATTTAATACCCGCGCTAACCAATGGCAGTTCAACTTGTATTTTTGTAATAATGTTCTCTTAACAAACTTGCAAAAAGTATATAGATACAAATGGCTTAAAACCTAAGTTTGAGTTTTCTGCTAGTCAGAATATTGTAGAAGAAACAAATGAGCAAGTGAACAGTTGTAACTATGAACAGTAGTAAACAAACTCACTCCTTCTTATGTACAGATACACCATGTTGCTGCAGCTTCAAGACTAAGTAGATTGGATTAGTTTTTTTTGGTGAGATTTGAGTTCTATAATACATCTGGATCACCAGCAATAACAAAATGATCAGTCCCTCATTGATTTCATTTGAAAGTGTCAAAGTATGTATAACAATTTGTATTCAGCATGAAAAATTCACTGTCGCAGCTGGAACTCAATCCTGGACCTTTGGTCAAGAGGCCTGTGGTTCAAGTCCTGGCTGTGGTGGTCAGCTTTTCATGTAGATTTTTATTTGTTAGTTAATCAATAAATCAGTGTTATTGCATCAGCTCTAATGCTGTTTCTGGTCAGTTTCTGTAAAATATAAAATTGGGGACCACTTTAAGACTGCACCACTTAAGAAAACAGGTATTTGTGTTATAAAGCTAGACTAAAACATAGAACTTTTTTATTCAGCTTCTTACACTTGTGTTAGAATTTGAACAGACAAAAGATCACTAGATGTCTGATCCTGCTTATACTCAAATTGAAACATTATATTGGAATATTGATTATTTTTATTTTATCATGATTATTCCACACCTGTTTATCAAACTTTACTTTTTGTCATAGTTAAATGGAAGTTTAGTCAGAATTTACAGACCGGTCGCAATAGCTCAGGTGGTAGAGCATCAGCTTGCAGATTGGGAGGTCGTGGGTTCAAACCCAAGCCAGATTAAACCAAAGACTTTAAAGTTGGTAGTAGTGGCTTCCCTCCTAAGGCTCGGGGATAAGGGGACATCATCACGCCTGACTCGTCGGTGTCAGTGTAATGGACCGGCCGGTTTCACTCCCCGGGCACCTCATAAGTGCCCCTGTGCTATAATGATAGAAATGTTGCTGCACAGTATCGGCAAAAATGCCGGCTAATCCCAATCCCTCAGAATTTATAAGCACATAAATGATGACTTCCTAATGCACACAAAAAAGAAATGCATTTGCTGTTTACAGAAATAAGCTAGCAAGATGACATTGGTATCATTTATCAGAAACTTAACAATGTACAGGGGTTTTTCTGCCTATTTTGGGAAAAGGAGTCTGGTAATTTGGGGAATTTGTATCGATAAAATGGTCCATTTTGGGAAAATTTTGTGTGCACTTATTTTGTTAAATCAGTACATCTTACTATACCAATATACTTTACTAGTTAACATTTATAATTAGCAAACCTTTTATTATCAGGTCAGGTTTTTTTTTTTTTTTTTTTTTTTTTTGAAACCTGCTACTGGTACCACGTAACCCAGTACAACCTGTCGCGGGTCGAATGGTCGGCGACTAAACCGATTCCTCCTTGACTGGAGTGGGATTTTAGCAGCCCAGCAGGACTAAAAATAATACCTGTCAAAGGGCGGATGAACTCACCAATGAGTCAACGGCCAGCTAGATAGAGATGGTGTCTCGATAAAAACACCCTTGGGAAGTCCTCGCGAGTGCCCAAGTAAACAGCGACTTACCTTCCACAATGGCAACACCAAAATCACGGCCCTCAGTCCTGGGCACTCGAAAGAGAGAGGGTGCTAAGAATCTCCCGGTTGAGAAGGATACTTCTTCTCTCTCCTCTATTGCTACATGGAATGTGAGAACCTTGAATGTTGATGGTAAACTTGAACAAGTGGTTATGGTAATGGAAAGGTTTAACCTGAAGATCCTTGGTTTAGCTGAGACACATTGGAATAAAGATGTAGAAGAAGCCTTTGAGAAAAGCAACTATGTGGTGATACACTCAGCAAGAAAAGACACCACATGTAGGCAAGGGGTTGGCTTCATAATTGATAAGACCGTTTTCCAACAACTCACTCACTATGAATGCCATTCTGAGAGAATTATTAGTGCCACCTTTAAATTTGACACACAGGAATTCACCTTCATTCAAGTCTATGCCCCAGACAGCACATATAATGAGAGTGCGATTGAAGACTTCTACAACCAATTACAATCTATTGTTAATAACACCAATAAGAAAGCAAATATCATCCTGATGGGAGATTTTAATGCAAAAGTAGGTGGAAACTCACATGAAAACTGGCCCGAAGTAGTTGGTAAATATGGATTAGGCACATCTAATGAAAGAGGCAACAACCTATTACAATTTTGTTCTATTAACAACCTTGTAATCACTAACACCATATTCAGGCACAAGAACAAGAGACGAGCAACTTGGCTTTCCCCTGACGGTGCTACTTTTAACCAAATAGACTATATTATTGTCAAAGATAGTCTCAGAACCAAGATAACAAACTCTAGAGCATTCCACTCCGCCGACGTCTATACTGACCACTTCCTTGTGATTGCAAACCTAACCATTTCCACAGGTCAGCCTCTGAGAAAGAAACCCTCCCATACTAAACGGTTTGATGTTGACAAACTCTTAAACGACCCCGCATTAACAAGACGTTTTGAATTATGTCTTAAAAACCGTTTCAGTGAACTTAGTGATTCTGAGCAAAATGACATTGACACTCTCTACTGCTCATTTAAAGACACAGTAAATATGACAACGCAGGAAATTGCTGGCATTAGTAAGCGAAAGCACGTACACGGGCTGGATTCTCAAACCATAAAACTATGCGATGAAAGAAGATCTGCTAGAAAGGAACTGATGATAAAGCCAAACAACTATCAGCTCCGAGCTCAATATAATGACCTTAACAAACAAGTAAAGAAGTCAGTTAGATCAAAGAAAAAAGCTAACTTAGAACAACTAGTTGAGAGCATGGAAGATGATTTTAGGAGAAATAACACACACAATTTGTTTAAGAATGTCAGACGCCTTGAAGGCAAAAAGGAAAAACCCATCAATGCAACAAAAGACGTCATGGGTAATATTCACACCAACACTGATGAAATACTTGATTGCTGGAAAAAGCACTTCAAGAGTCACCTAAATACAGAGTTTCCACATGAAGAGGAAGCCTATGACTCCTTACCTGATCCACCTAATAATGTAGAGACACACACAGACATCACTATACAAGAAGTAACAAATGCAATCAAGAGAATGAAATTGCACAAAGCACCAGGTATAGACAATATCACTGCAGAGGTATTGAAGGCAGGGGGGAAACCAATGTGTGAAATGCTTGTCAAAATATTCAGTTCAGCCTGGAAGGATAAAAGCATACCAAAAGACTGGTCTAAAATGATAGTCACTCCAGTTTATAAAAAGGGGGATAAATTAGATCCTGCAAACTACCGTGCAATTTCCCTTCTTTCCATTCCAGGTAAAGTGTTCTGTAAAATCCTTTTAGACAGAATTAAGCTAAGAGCAGAAGACCTGATGAGTGAGAGTCAGTTCGGTTTCAGACCTGGTAGGGGAACAGTAGACGCTATCTTTATTGTTAGACAACTAATTGAGAAGGCCAACGAACATAAAGTCCCCTTGCATTTTAACTTTATAGATTTTAAAGCTGCATTTGACACCATCTGGAGGAAAGCACTTTGGAAAATGATGTTGGCGATAGGAGTTGATCCAACAGTAGTATACCTTATTGAAGAAATGTATAAGACCACAGAATGTGCAGTGACAATCAATGGGCAGCTCACAGAATGGTTTGAAGTCAATGTTGGTGTGAGACAAGGATGTCTGCTTTCCCCAACCCTTTTTAACATCTTCCTTGAGTTTGTAATGAAAGAGCTAAGGAGCCACACCAACAGTTCTCTTGCCCTGGATAATAACCTTACTAATGACATTCGATATGCAGATGACACCACACTTATTTCTTGCATTTTCGAAAAGCTGAAACTATCATCTGAAGCACTCGAAACAGCGTGCAAGAAATGGGGCATGAAAATAAACTCCTCTAAATGTAAGATCCTTTCCTCAGAAAATGATATAGACATTACCATCGATGGCAACCAAATCGAACATGTTAACAACTTTGTATTCCTGGGAAGTAATATACTGACACTTCAACGGAAATTGAAAGAAGGATTGGAATTGCATCATCTGCCTTTGGCAGGCTGAAAACCAACATTTGGAACCAACTATCAATAACAAATAAATTGAAAGCACGCCTCTACAATTCACTCATTCTGCCAATTGTACTGTATGCCTCCGAGACCTGGAGTGTCACCACGTCAGATATCAGAAAACTTGAAGTCTTCGAAATGAGATGCTTGAGAGCAATTCTAGGTGTTAATAAGCTTGAAAGAATTACCAACATCACTATAAGGAAAATACTTAATGTCCAAAACATTAGTGAGGTCATCAGGATGAGGAGGCTAAAATGGTTCGGACACATTTCGAGAAGACCAGACGACAGCTTTGTCAAAACTGTCCTAATACAAGACTTCCAAGGCAATCGCGGTAGAGGGAGACCACCACTGAGATGGCAAGATCAAGTTAGGAAAGACACTGGTATTCCTATAGCTACTGCAATAAGACAGGCACAAAACCGCAAGAAATGGTCTGCTACTGTGAAAGGTGCCAAGGGCCACCCGGCCTGAGCATTTGATGATGATGATGATGAACCTTTAAAGGAAAATATTTTTTTCATTTAAATTATCCATCCTATGAAATTGAAATTCTTGAAAAACACAGTGACATGGTAGTAATTTAATGGTACATGTAGAGTATTATCAAACATTACCAATAATGGAACCAAATCTGTTAGCAGAATTAACAATTTCAATAACTAGAAACAAACAGAACATCAGGTGACATATTTTAATTCGTACTTGGCAGTATTTGAACTAGACTGGACAACTACTTTTTTAACTGGCTCTGAGGACGAGGATTTGGTAAATGACGGGCCTGCCGTAACAATTGGCAATGGCTGCGGTGATGCAGACTGTTCTGCTTCTGCTTCATGTTCTGGTGCACGATCTGCGGACGCAGATTTGGACAACGTGACTGAATGTTCAGATGACGTAGATTCAGATGGCTTTGCAAACGATGCAATTGTTGTGCACCCTTTTGCATCACGCTGGCGAATTTTCTTGCTGTAATACTTACTGTTGTGCGAAGACATTGTCGCGAAAATACATAACACTAAGATATGCGAAAGAGTTCGTAATTTATCTCTGTAGTATGCTTACATCCGGGCACTTTTCTTTTGGCATAAATGTGGAAAAAAACAAAAAACATTTCGTCCGTTTTCGTATAGTTTATACGATTTCTGCAGATATTCTGGAATGAGGATGTTTTCAATTGGGAAAAATGTTAGCTGGATTTCATTGGGAACGGGGCCATTTGCTTTGGGAACGCCTCCGTTCACCGGAGGTGCAGACAGTGATGAAAAACCCCTGATGTATCTCAGGCATAGGTCTTATACATCTTTTGTGAAAAAGAAAAGAATTAAGAAATATTTTTTTTAAGAAAAAAAAAATCAAATCTTCAAGTTATTGACAACGATTTTTATCATTGTATTGTCCATTAAAAGCTATATAATAGCCTGTCATATCCTCCTGTCATATCCTTACTATACATAATATTCTGCTCCCAAAGAGTGGCACATAGCAGCCACAATTTTCATCTCTATGTCAGTCTGTCCTATTTTTATGTCTCAGCCATACCTTCTGTAAAATATATGGTACTTAATGCAAATTTTGCAGACATAAACTTGAGAATGTCACGCATAACCTTTACAAGTGCAGCCCTCAAGATAAAATTTATATTCTATGTCTTTTCTAAAGACAATTTAGTCTTTGAA
This sequence comes from Sinonovacula constricta, assembly GCA_007844125.1. Classification (NCBI taxonomy): domain Eukaryota; kingdom Metazoa; phylum Mollusca; class Bivalvia; order Cardiida; family Solecurtidae; genus Sinonovacula; species Sinonovacula constricta. The sequence goes on from CM017557.1 coordinate 71,048,560, forward strand.
ACATATGTCGCTTTAGAACGTATGTCACTTCCAGCATCATTTCATGTTCTTAATGTAAATATTTAAATAATGTTTTAATATTCTGGGTTGTATTAACTTACTCAGTTTCATGTTACCACAAGCAACTATGTGATACGTTACCTGCATGTGAATGTGAGACTTAGAATTCACTTAAGTAAATAAAGCCATTGTTCTACTACTTGCACATTCTCCTTCTAGACATTTACTGCTGCCTGTACATTTCCAAGGAGACGCATAATTGACCATTCCATATTGATGCAGACATAGATTGAAGTCTAGTAAAGCCTGTGTTGGAATAGAATCCTCTAAGTGTCAATAGGTCTATATCAACAGTCCTTGGCTGGAAATGTACAATATTGGCTGCCTTTTAATGCTGTTTAAGATAAATAATTGCATAAATTACTTCTTTTCTTCTTCTCTTAATCAAGTGCCCCATGTTTCATGCACTATGCCTTGAGTTTTTGCATATTTTTTAATATCTTGTTTTTGCTGTTGAAACATTGTTGAAATTCTTTACCTTATTCATGCGGCAATAGTTATATTTTAGAGCTTATTTCATACAAGAAGGGTGTGGCCTGTTGTGGGGGAGAATATTCATGTAAGAGAAATGTAACACAGAAAAATGAGTTTATGACACTAAGACCGCAGATTTCATATGTTAAACTTGTAGTTTTGGTTGATGAAATTCTAAACAAATTTCCATTGCTTATTGTTTGGTTTGGTGGACACTGTTACGGATTTCTAAACCTTGTTTAGACAAATGGTAAATGATATTAATGGTATAAGCATCTTGAAGTCACAAATTTTATAACTCGGTGTTACAGCAATAAGTAGTTGATTTTAAACCTTAGCTTGCTACCTTTTGTTAAAAACACATGCTAAATTCTCATTTTTTTTTTTTTGTTGCTTTAATATTATATAATTATGTTACATGTCCGGGTTGATATACTTATAAACAAAGACTGAGCAGCAAACAGTGCTGGGAGCTGTCTGATCTGGATCTACACTATTTGCCTAAGCCTGATAAAAACAGCAGGATAAGAGATATCATATCAGTTTGTCATTTTCATTTTCCCTGGAAATAATGTGATTTAAGCATAAACATTACTATCAATAATGATAGAAATAAAATTCAGGAAATAGATTCTCACTTTAAAATCGATTTTGTCTACATTTGTGAACATTACTACATCATTTTGGAAAATGTTTACTGAAGTCTACTGAGTGATTTTTATTCTTTAATTTGCTATTGAAGTTTATGTTCAATTTTCATTGTGCTCTTTTTAAAAAGAAATAATTTTCCATTGTTCTGTATTAAAGCTTTATCAACTGCTGACAATTTGCAAGTGTCCAAAATCTTGAATGTGAACAATAAGAAATTAATGTAAAGTTTTGAACCTAACTATCTGTTTTTAAAAATCCTCATCATAATTACATGTTAAATTCGTAATGATTAATGCATAATAAATGCATTCCTTGGTTTATCAATTGCTATATTGTCTCATGTTATATTTGTCGCAGTGCTCATGTGTCGAACAGTTTGGTTTTTATAATGAATTGTCTCTGGTTCACAAAATGTGTGGAAAGTTTGGATATTGCATAGACACTGCATATTGAAATGCACATTCCATTTTCATTCAGACGCTGATAGAAAACTTGGACTTGCTACATTGGAATCCCCAGAGAAATTTCTTAGAAAGCTGTTGTTCACTGCCTCATACAAGGCTCGCATAGTTACACTCTGTTTAAGTAAATAATATTTGTCATAGAGTGCTTGTTTGGAGCATTTTAAACTGTTATGTTGGGTTGATGCCTGCAGTTTTGTTTGCAGTATATTGTGAAAGCATAAAAAGGAATAATTCAGTATATTATAATATATGCTTCTTGTCCTGTAATATCTTCATACATCTATCTGAAGTTTATTGTCTCATTCTTTCTGAAGGTTCATTCTATCTGAAGTTTATTTTCTCATTCTTTCTGACATTTCATTCTACCTGAAGTTTATTTTCTCATTCTTTTTGAAGTTTCATTTTACCTGAAGTTTATTTTCTCATTCTTTCTGAAGTTTCATTCTACCTGAAGTTTATTTTCTCATTCTTTCTGAAGTTTCATTCTATCTTAAGTTTATTTTCTCATTCTTTCTGAAGTTTCATTCTATCTGAAGTTTATTGTCTCATTCTTTCTGAAGTTTCATTCTATCTGAAGTTTATTTTCTAGTTGGGTGTGACTAGTAAGAAAACCGTGTCTCAGTGCTCCAGATAATTTTTTTGGTCAATTAGTTTTCACTTCAAGATTTTGTTGACAGTTTTTTAAATATCCTAGAAGCAGCCATTGCACTTATCATACAGTGTGATTTTCAACCTAGCACATCATGTGGCATACCTCTGATTTGACTGCTAAATTTATGTGTGAACGATTAAACGGCGCACCCTTATCTTTTACCCTGTAAGTTTTGCCCAACTGCAGTGTATATACATTTCTGCTTGATAATGTTGACTGTAAACAAAACAATGAGGAAATCCATGGTAAATCATTTTCCACTTCCTCAAATCGTTTTAATACGATACGATTCTAATTTCAAATCGTTTTGCATCAAAGTCAATACGTAAAAATGATAATACGATGCTTATCTAGAGCAATGTGTCTGTTTGTAAGAGCATCAACATTTATGGTAACATTTGCAATTTAAATTTTGTTTAAAATTCAATAATTATGAGACTGCAAGTTTTGTCATTGCTAATGCATTTCAGGATTCTACTCTTGTAACAAAACTTGCACAAAAAATTTACAGTCTACTTAATCCAGCTGGTGTTTCTATGCATTAGAGAGCTTTTGCTAACCTCTTTTTAATTTTTCACTGTTCATTTGCTTACTTATTTCTTTTACAATATTTGGACGAGCAGAAAACCCAGAGTTTGGTTTTCAGGGTATATCTTACACATGATCTACATATCTTCTGTAAGTTTTGAAAGAGAGCTTGTACTCAATCCAATAAGTTATTTAATACATCACTTAGGTAATTTATGGTGTACTGTCCAAGTCCATCAACATTCAACAGTTAATTGCAGCATTCCAATGGCATAAACTTTGGAAATCTACTTTTGAAAACTAACCTTTTGCAAGTCTTATGTATGAATGTTGCTGAGGGACAATGTTGTTTTCAATTTTCTGACGAGGATTGTAATGCCTATTTAATTGGTTTATTTGTGAAGATATACAGTCAAACCTTGTAAATTCATTTTCAAGGGGACCACCAAAAATACATAAACGTATTTGTGGCACAAGTTATGAAATATACTGATTTTTTTGCCATTTTTTACTTATGATTTGGGATTTGTGAACAAGGATATAAGTCATTGGTAAATAAATAATAACAGAAATCGACATATATTTATTTAAGCATTAACCAACTTACATATTTGTATCAGTACATGTTGGCATATTAAATTCTTATCGTAAATTGTGAACAAAATATCACTGAAAAAATTTAAAAAAGCACAGTCTGGAAACTCTTGTGAAATGTTCATTCGTCCAGCTGTCTTCCCTGGTTTTATACTAGACCCCTTGACTGGATGATTCACCTAGTAGTTGTGTATTGGTAGAAATGGTGAGTTAATGACTACACAACTTATTGATTGGTTTATAAATGTAACTGCTAGGCTACACGTATTACTTGTAACCTGCAGTGTGCCAGTGGTTCTACCCAGACACAAGTCTGGAGTTTTCCTCCACCAATTATTAGCTGGACGTTGTCAATATGACCATAATTGTGTCGGTGCGATGTAACAAAAAAATAACAAACGAAGCACATCCTTTGTTTGTTGAAAATTACCCTAGTCGTGTGAATATGGCAAGATGTTGCCTAATTTGGCTTTTCACACCTTTTTTGTCAAGCGTCCCTCATGATTGATTTGCCACGCATTGCTGAGCCCACCCATCAAGGCTTTTTGCCTAATGAATTGTAATTTAGCTGTAATATTGATGTCAGGACCATGAAGTAAGATTAAGTGATGAAAAAGTTAGCAACATATAAACATCAACATGTGAACAAAAAATAGCATTAAATATAAGTAGAAGTCGACATTTATGAGGAATCTCAATTATCTGAGGCCAAGATAACAAACTTTCACTGTATTATTTATTATCCATCTCTCAGCCAATTAGAGACTGTAATGTAATGGTATTAGTTTGACAACATTCTTTGCTAATGTTGGATATTTGTTTATTGATTTGTTCAGTGCAAAATGTTTAGAGTTGTAATTATATCGTGGCAAAGTTAAGTAATACTAAGGTTGGAAAAAATGAAAAATCATAGGGGAAAAACATGCTCATTGTGCAAGGGGAAGATGCTGTTTAATGTGTCCTTTATTTAGAAAAAAATTCACTGTGGGTTATGAACATAAATTGTAAGAATACAAAATTCCTGGCTACTGTGACTTTTAACTTTTTCGTTCCCACATTTTGAGACAACAACAGTGGGTGAAGTTACACTGTCAATTTTTGTGTTAAGATTAAATGCCCCGTCTCAAAATATACTCCTCTTTCAGTATGGTTGATATTAGATAAAGATAAAGGATCAGGAACCAAGAGTGGTTGATCTGCTTTTTTGTGGGAAAGTAGGTCACTGTTCCCATATGCTGGTTACTTCACATGATGTTCTGGATAAGTTGTTGGTCACACTGATGGTGTGTGGATGTGAGGAATTTCTAAATCATTCATTTTAATGTTGCAATTGCATCTACTTTAAAAAACTGGGTATATATATAAATGTAAACATTTGTTGCTTTTGTTCTGCTACATAATTTTTACTATGTGGCTCTCCTTTTTGTTCCATGTCAAATCATGGCAATTGATGGAACTGTTGTTGGTTTTTGTGCTGAACATAAGAATTGTCATCAACTGTTAGGTTGGCACCTTCCTTTATAAAGCAGTAATGGTGTTAATACACACAAAGAAACATGTCCTTTTCACCCTGTTAAACTCTGGCTTTCTTATATTCCAGGGTTAAACAGGGCTTTTAATATCAACAGTCCAAATTTACTTATTTAATTAAGGAAAATGAAATTAATGATTATTATTTAATTTTTGCTTTACTTGCTAACATAATGCGTATTTACTGCAGAATATCGATTGAGATTTTCAGAGATGCGAATGACCAAAATTATTTAATATTATGCATTGTAGATTCTCCTCATGCTCCTGTTCTGAGAGAAAAAAAAGGTTGTGGATATAACTAGAAAAATATGGTATTCAGAAAAGTAATAAAAAATATTTATAATATAGACAAGTGTGTGAAAACCCTATTTTGCTACTTTTAGCCTATGTAGTGTATCCCTCTTTAATGGGTATGTCTGATAAAAGCTGCTGTTCTGCTAGAGAGAGAAAAGGGGACCTCACTACGACTGAATTGAAATATTGATCTGTGGAGAAATAGACTGTATAGGTGATTGCTGAACCTTGCAGTGGAAGCTGAACATGATACCAGCCCTGCTGTGGCTGCTACTATTGTTAAAGTGATTGATTGGGAGGCTTCTATCTCAGATACGTTCTACAGTTCACTGCAGTACACACCAGACTGGATGTGTGCTGCCAGTATCTGCATTGTTATAACAGTGAACTAAAATGTAAGTGGCTTCACATTTTACAACATTTGATTGATTCATTGAGCCAGCCATTCTTAGTTGATTGTTTCAAAGGATTGTGTCCCTTCCTTATATTAGCAGACATTCTACATTATTACCATGTTATGTGAGGATCATAGAGTGCCGTACATCTCCGGTGACAGAGCTTCCTCTCACACTCGTGTCTTGTGTGTCATGTGTCTTTAAGTGGGTGGGGTGAATAAGTTTTGTCTTGTCTTCATGACATGTGGTTTTGTCTGAGAAATATAAAAATGTTTTTTGGAAAGACAATATGTGACTGGTAAAGCTAGGATGTTGTGAAGTGGTAGATTCGTAATTAATGCTCAGGAACAGAGGATAGTGATTTTTTCAGATTATCTTTTGATTGATTTGTATTGTCTACCTTCTGTCTGGGACGCTGTTGCCAGATTTTCATAGGTAAGTCTTGTAGATAGCTATTCTTTGATCTAAAATGTTTTCAGTATAAAATTTAAACTTTTACTTTCTTAACTTGTCAATAGTCACATTAATTAATTAAAATGTTGATATTGATATAATAATGATTATGATAATTTATGGTTGATAAGAATTATTGTAGTAATAGTGGTGAAGTGGGATGCTAAATAACAAATGGTTAGGATGATTAAAATAGAGATTATTAAGATTTTTAAAATAAATAAGATCATGGTAATGATTCTGGCGAGAGCTGTCTGGTCAGGATCAGCACTCTTCTACTGCAGAATCAATCAATATAGCTTGTTACCTTGGCATGTAGTTTTAAACGTATGACTTAACATTTTTTTAATTTCTTTTAACTTAATACACATGCAAAGTTAACATGGTGTAGTGCTCTGTCGTATGAAATTTGTTAATTATTATGCATTCATTTATTTGCAAATTACTGATTTCTTTTGCTGACCCAGATAAAATCCACTTACCAGGTATTTTCAATAAGAGGGTTCCAATTTGCTTATAATCCATGAAGTAGGAGCATGGTACTGATGACACAAATGATGGTGACTACTTTTTCGTGTGAGAGATTAAGGATTGTACTCACCAGCAGTAATGGATCTCACAACACTTTGTGTCTGTTGATTTTAAAGATAAATGTCAGAAACTCCGCATGATGCTTTATATGATTAAAATACTACATGACTACATGGTCGTAATTGAGTCATGGCCCTTTGTTATTCTTGACTACATTATGTCCATCTTGTTATAAGCCACTTTTAGTCAGATTTTTATTTAACTATAAGAGACTGATAAGTACCAAGCTTTATTGTGTGCTGTTTGTTGGCTATTGTTGCTGGGAGTTTGAGTTAACTTTACAGGACTGTCAAGTCTCAAGCTTAGGTTTAGATAGCTTAAGCACGTCATAAGCAACTGAATTTTAACCAAGTTAAGGCCTTTTATTATATTTATTGAATGAATTTTGTCCCTGCTATTTTCTTCTATTGATGGGATTTTAATTAAACTTCACATGACTAATACCAAAGCTTTTGTGCATATCCTTACCACTTCATGATCTGGTTAATTTTAAATTGAGTTATGGCCTTTTTATATATATATATATTTTGAATATGTTTAGTCTGCAGTATCCTTCTGAAGCAATTTTCAGATATGAATAAAACTTGCATGAAATGACAAGACTTTCTGTCTGACATGGTAAATGAACATCGCAGCAACACAGTTATGGTCGTGAATGCAATGTCCAGCTTACTGTGATGAAGGAATTTAAATATATGTGTAAAACTGTCGGCACATAGAAAGTAAGCTACAAGGTCTTCTTTCATTTACTCCTTCAACAAGACTATGACACACTTTCATGCAGTTAGTGGCAGAAAATTCTGAGAAATTACAAGGAATTAAGTATTGTTTATTAACAAATGTAGCATGAAAAAAGGTTTAAAAAGTCTTGACAAAATTTATTGTCTGATTTGTCTGTGTGTTTACCTTGCCATGTTGGTCATCAATTCCTATATTGCCCGTGCCTGGTGAATATTTAATGATGGCACTATCTTTGAAATCAATATCCACTGTCTTCAACTAGTGTCAGTTACCACCATGGAAGATGCATTGTATAATTGGTCTCTGCTGATACTAGTTGTGGGGTTAATGGGAGTGTGAATCCAAGGTAACAAGTTTAAACCAGCCATAATCTAGAAATAGTGTAATGAATAAGATATGTTTGAACTATGCAAAGCCTCGACCCTCTTTTCAAATGGATGCCATTTATTATTCTTAATATGTATTTACAAGAAAACCAAAAAAAATACTCAGGTAAATAATTTGTTACGTACAAGTAGTTATGTACCTGATTTTGTTTTTCCTCATGTCACGATAGACTCATTGTAATGGATGGATTTTTACCATCAAGCCCTGATGTGGGTTAGAGTCACCTGTTGACACAACAACTTCCATGTAAGAAAGAGTTACGCTGTTGCCATGCTTTGGTAAGTGTGCACATACCTGTCTGATGTCTATGACCATCAATAAATGTTAAAAGTCACCATAATTACCATAGTTCTATTCTTCCAACTGAAAGGCAGCAGAGCTGCAGAATTATCAGCGTTTAGGCTAGAGCATGCCTTTGCGGGATAGGCGCAGAATTCTTAGAGTTGGTGCACATTTTTTAACTGAATGGGTCATTTTGGCGCACGCTAATAAAAGTAAAGAATTAATAAAACGGAAAGAAATACTTCTGTCTTTTGTATCAATCAATCGTAATTCTAAGCCTAGCTTGTACACAAACTACTTTCTGATAAAAATAGAACGACTCGGCGTGACCTGTTGACCTAAAAACGGCTGTATGCGATGGACTTTATATGCTCTAGCGACTACCGGTACGAACAACAACTCTGTTGAAAATAATTAATAGACGCTTCACGTTTAATAATGTGGTATATAAGTAATGCGCTTGGGTGATCTGAAGCCTCGTGACATTTTTCGCAATGTCTGCTACTAAAGAACCCGTTTTGGTGAGGGTTTTTTCTTCGTCTTTTTAAATTACCCACTGATTATAAAATTGGCCCACTGTTTTCAGAAGTGATGGGTCAAATTGGCCCACTGCTTTGAAGTTCTGAATCATTTTTCATGACCATCAAAATCTTTTTGTTTCTCATTTAAATGAAGAAATTTCTAAGAATCTTAATGGATATATATGAGGTGTACATAGTCATGTTTCTGACACGTGGAATCTCAATATGTATCAATTGAAAAGCAAACCTTTGATTCATATCATGTGTTGACCTTAACACTTAAATATGTACTCAGCTTTGTCATTGTATGTAAGTGGACCTGGTAGCGCAGTCAGTAGGGTATTAGCTCCAGGAATGGAGGCCCGGTTTGATCCCAGGCCAGGATATACCAATCATTTTAAATGGAATTGGTATAGCCCAGTTGCTTACACTTAAACAAATGTAAGGGTTGTTCCACAACTGTTTGGCCTGGTGTCAGGATAGTGCGACTGGGTGTGGTATCATGCCAGGTATTCATGACATGCTATACAAAGTGAAGGCAGCACTATGCTTCAAGTGGCCATAATCTCAAATAACTGAAAAATTGTTGGTAGGACAATAAACCTAACAAACATATACTCAAATTACTAAGAAATTGGAAAAGTCTACTAGAATCATCAAAATAGTATGAGAGATTTTTTAAATTATTTTCTATTTTCAGATATTATTTCAATGCTCCTTAGGGTTAACAAACCAGCCTTACATAAAATATTAAAATAAACATTTTCTTTAAGAAAAAGTGGAAACCTTTCAAGGTTCCTTGACAACATGTCCTTGACCTTGAGTTTCCACTTCTCCACCCATTCTTGCCATAATGGCTTCCCCAATTTATATTGCATTTCCATGAATGTGTGACCTTGCCACTATACTGTTAATTGGACATGATGCCAGTGTTAGTGAGGCACTTGTAAACCAAATGACTGCAGCCACTGGAAAGGTTGCCCTGTTTTGTCAAGGTTGTTGTGCAGATCCAAATGATGTTGCTCTTTTATGAGGACCCTTATGGCAGCTGCAAGCATTAATCTGTGTCAGGAAAAAGACTAAGGGTCCTATCCACATTGGTGGAAAATTATAAGGCTTAGTGTAATAATGGGACAAAAGTGTGTCCTTAAACAAGCAGTTGCAGCTTTATAACCATTCCCAGGAAATAGGAGGGTGTGGTATAGTTCCAGGAAAAGAAGTGGGGAATGTTTCTCTTGTTTATACACATATTGCCCTTTTGCAGACTGGCCGTTCCAAGGTGTTAACTGTCATGTTTACTCTATTTCATGTAATGTGTTTGAACAAACAGCTGTACCAGTAACTGTTGTAGTTTGAGATTCATGTAATTTTAAAAGAAAGCTAACAAAAAACAGTAATAAATACAAAACTGTTTAAATGCAGTTTTCTTGTTTAGTATTATTTATTTAAAATCAGTTCTTTCAAATTACTGTTAAAAAAACAATTTCCAATTTTTGTATTTTAGCAATCCAAAAACTTACGTTTATTTTAAGAAACAGCTTTCTTGTGTTGGACAATTGTTTTCCAAGAACAGTGACTTTTATAGCCTGTTGTGTCCTTTCCACATACCCAAACATACATAATGCATGTGTGATGGATCCTTGCTTAAATTTTTAATTTGGTATACACTGACTGCCAAGTCCTCGCACGTCATCAGAAGACCTTGTTATTGTGTTACTTTGTTCAACACTTATACTTTAAGTTGCATTAGGACTCCCTACTATGGTATATTTATGAGATCCTATGGATGCCACTGGCCCACTTGTGAAAAACATTTCTCAGTCAAGCTTTTGCTAGAGCTCAAATTTTGTCTCCAAAAAGTACTTCTACCTGAAAAATCTTGATATATGTAGTCTGTTATAAAACATCAACCTGGCAAGGTTAAAGTATCAACATATAACAAAGAAGTGTAATGATAAATGATATATAAGTCATTACTTAACATTTACATTTTTAGCTTTAGTAAATTCTCATCTATTAATGGATTCTGTTAAGTGGGGTCTCAAGTGATTTTTTATAAATAGACATCTCGTTAATTGACTTAGTTTTAAAATCTTACTCTAGAGACCTCAGTTGTATAAGAGTTCAATAATCTTACTCGAGAGACATTAGTTGTATAAGATAATAATTAGATGGAAGACCTTTTGATGTGAGAGCTAATGTAGTTTCTAAGTGAAAGAGTGTAAAAGTATGCTTAAATGGAAAATGTCCATGTGTTTGCATATATTTTTGTATTGTTTCTCTCGTAGCTTTGTGTATTGATTATTTGGAAGAATGATGGCCAGAAGACAAGAAGTTTATGGTGCTGTTTGTTAAGATGGAATTAAGCTGGTTTCTGTCACTGCTACATCCTTATTGATTGTGCTCACGATACAAGACTTGTTTATTCCAACTTGTTTGTTTCTGTTGCAAACCGAGTCCATTTTTTCTGTCTGCTGTTAGGACCTTCATACCCAAACCTAGTAGACAAAGAAGACAATGATTGTGGAATAAAAATATGTTTTGACTGCTCATCTTAAGATAGGGTCAGTTTTTTTATAATTACTTCATTTGTCTTAAAATGAAACATTGTTAGGTACAATCATAAGAATTGCTTAGTATGACAATGTCTATATAAGAAAAGAAAAAAATCAAACAAACAAAAACATGTCAATCGTGGGGAAAGAAGAAGAAAAAAATGTTGCACCAAATGAGATTCAGTACCTTACAACAGGCAAACATTTGAAGATTTATACTTTTATGATAGTCTAATGAAATAGCCAGTTCTCTTGATTTTGACTTCTTGGATTACTTGGATTAGTTTTATTACTTTCATTTGTCAAGATGGTGTTACCAATTTGATAAATTAATGTTGTTGTTTTTTTGCTACTTGTCTGAAGTTTTTTATACATAAGTACTTAATGTGGTGATAATATTATTTGAATTTTTGAGGCATAAGACAAGTCATTTTATTTGTTTATATAATCTTACTTAATATTTCAAACTAAAAATATATCATGTTGAGATACTAATATAAAGTTAATATTTTACACTAAACATTTATACATAATATTGAGGTACTAATATAAAGTGTTGTATTAAAATGATAATCAGCAATACATAGATTACATAAATTGAAGTTCATGAAGAGGGATAACCAGATAAAAATAGTCCACTTTGGAGTCTCTAATCTTACCTTACAGTGTTTACAACAGGATTCTTGTTTATATTTTCAGGTAACATTTGACGATTAAATTGACTCTTTTTATCAGTTTTTTAACAATCTTGGCTCCTGTGTATATTTCAAGATTATACCTGACTGAGGCAATGATTCTCACTTCAGCAGTTTTACAATACCGATAATCTTGGCACCTGTGTATATTCCAAGATTATACCTGGTTTTGGAAACGACTCTCACTTCATCAGTTTTACAAAAATCATGGCTCCTGGGTCTAATTCAAAATTATATATGACTTAAAACAACTCTCACTTCATCAGTTTTACAATAACCATGGCTCCTGAGTCTAATTCAAAATTATATCTGACTTAAAACAACTCTCACTTCATCAGTTTTACATAACTTGTAATTTTGGCTCCTGTGTATATTTCAAGATTATACCTGACTGAGGAGATGATTCTCACTTCATCAGTCAGTCTGACTTATAACAACTCACACTTCATCAGTTTTACAATACTGGTAATTTTGGCTCCTGTGTATATTTCAAGAGATTATCTGGCTGGAAACGGCTTTCACTTCATCAGTTTTACAGTACTGGTAATTTTGGCTCCTGCGCATATTGCAAGATTATACCTGACTGTAGAAACAACTCTCACTTTATCAGTTTTACAATACCAGTAATGTTTGTTCCTGTGTATATTTCAAGATAATATCTGACTGGCAATGACTGTCACTTCATCAGTTTTACAATAATCATGGCTCCTATGTATATTTTCACGTTGTATCTGACTGTGGGATGACTCTTACCTTATCGTTTGATAATAGTCATGGCTCCTGTTTATATTTTCAGGTTACTTTAACTTTGGAAATAACTCTCACTTCATCAGTTTTACAACAATTTTGGATCCTGTGTATATTTCAAGATTAAATATGACCGTGGAAATGACCCTAACTCTATCAGTTTGTGAACAACCTTTGCTCCTATGTATATTTCCAGGTTACATCCGACTATCAGTGGCACCATGTGACTGACTAGACTGACGCAGAGACGGAGTGCCCCGGTGACAAGATGCAGTGAGGTCAACAAAAACACAGGACCGTGACCTGCAAGAGCCAACATGTCAACCGAAGATCTTTTGCAGGCCGGTCAGGTAGTCAAAGACAGATGGAAAGTGGTATGTAGGCCTTAATTTGTAGTCTTTATTTTCCTTTTAATGATGTTTAAATAAAAAAGGCAATTAAAATTATTGAAATATAGGTTGATTGAATAATTAATTTTGAAATGATGCTTCAATTGTGAACTAATATCTGTTAATTTCTAAGATTTCGGAAGCCATTGTTCATTCCACTAATATCCTTTGTAGACTGTATCAACGTTGTGCTCAAGTTAAGCTTTTCTGATACCGCTTTGTCCATCCTCCATCCTGCGGCATCAACATTTTTGCTTGTGAACACTCTACTGGCCACAGTTTTTATCCAATCTTCATTAAACTTCGTCAGAAAGCTTATCTGCATGAAATCTTGGATGAGTTCATTATTGTATCACCTGGGGTCAAAAAGTAGGTCACTAGGTCAAATTTTAGGAAAACTTGCGAGCACACTAGAGACCACATTCATAGCCCAATCTTCACCAAACTTGGTCAGAATATTTGTCTGCATGAAATCTTGAATGAGTTTGTAGCTGGGTCACGTGAGGTCAAAAAGTAGGTCACTAGGTCAAATCATAGAAAAAGCTTGTGAACACACAAGAGGCCCCATTTATGTCCCAGTCTTAACCAAACTTGGTCAAAATGTTTGTCTGCATGAAATCCTGGAAGAGTTAATTATTGGGTCATGTGGATCAAAAAGTTGGTCACTAGATCGAATCTTAGGAAAAGCTTGTGAACACACTAGAAGCCCCATTTATGGCCCAATCTTCACCAAACTTGATCAGAATGTTTGCCTGCATGAAATCGTGGATAAGTACATAACTGGTTCATGTGGTGTCAAAAGGTAGGTCACTAGGTAAAATCTTACAAAAAGCTTGTGAACACTAGAGGCCACATTTACAGGCCAATCTTCATCAAACTTAGTCAAAATGTTTGTCTGCATGAAATCTTTGATAAGGTTATTTTTGGGTCACGTGGGGTCAGAAAGTTGGTCACTACGTCAAATCTTAGCAAAAGCATGTGAACACACTAGAGGCCACATTCAAAGCCCAATCTTCACCATATTTGATCAGATTGTCTGCATGAACTCTTCAAATGTTTGGAAGTGGGTCATGTGGATTCAGTAGGTTACAAGGTAAAATTCTAGAAAATGTTATCAACCCAGAGTGCAGAACAGTTTGTTTCAAATTGCCCTATTGATGGGCGTATTTTGCTCTGCCTTGCAGTGCTCTTGTTTACATTATTCAAACTTATTATAAGAACATACTGTATTTTATTAATCTTTCATTTCCAGATCAGAAAGGTTGGTGGTGGAGGGTTTGGAGAGATCTACGAAGGTCTGGACACTGTCACCAAGGAGTCAGTTGCCCTGAAACTAGAGTCAGCCAAGCAACCCAAACAGGTCCTCAAGATGGAGGTTGCTGTCCTAAAGAAACTACAAGGTTAGTAGATCAACAATTAACCTGCTAAGACTTAATCAGGCTCAAGCATATTGTGTAGACCCAGATCCATGAACTGTCTAATCAGGATATTCATTATTTGCTGACCAGTATCTTCCAAAACCTCATGTAGTACCACTGCATGAAGTCTTAAGCAAATAGTAAGCATTTAGTTTGGGCTTTTAATTCACCTTAAGATATGCTCAGGGTGAGCTGTTGTGGTGGCCCACTGTCAGCATCACTTATATGGCAACATCCTTTAAATGGCTTTTCACCTAAAAGCGATGGCCCAAATACTACCAACCAGCTTCAGTTGTTCAAAGAATTTGATATGTTAAAAAAGAAATAAGGCCACCAGGGTGTTGCCATTTTCCATATATGGCTTTATTGTAAAACTTGGAAAATCTTTTTGCCAAAAACTTTAAAAGCTGCAGCCTAAATATTTGTCTACTCATTGTCGCCCTCTATCAACATTGCTCAAATAGTTTTGAGCAGTAGCTCAAATAATTTTGAGCAGTCAAAACACATGGATGATAGGGTCATTGACATTTTCAATATAAGGTTAAAGGCCAAGTATCAAACTATGAGTTCCGTGAATAATTCAATACATGAAAATAGTGGACACATGTATTTGTAGCTACTAATATAACTCTTGACTATAAACATTTGAGTCAGTCCAAGTAAGTCAGTACTGACAATTCTGCGACAATTGTCATGTGACATTCCCAATATGCTTAGCAAAAACCATTTATAATCTAAAAAAATGTATTAGAAAGATACATAGCCCTAAAATGAAAACACCCTTTGTAAAATAGTAATTTTCAATCAAACAGATTATTTACTGTTGACACATGCTAACATAAGTATAATGATAATAATTGTTGTTGTTTTTAAACATGATGAACATCTGGAGTTGGCCTTTAAAATTTTTAATATCTTCCTGTAAAAATCTGCAAATGCTACAGCAATATGCATCTTTAAATCAATATTTTTAAAGCTTTGTTTCCAATTTGGTTCAAACTGTCTCAGTGTTTGTTGCTTTATCGATTATTTTTATAAGCTTAAGCAATCAATTTTCGCACCTTTGACCGACAAGCGTCTAAACCTGTGGTCTTGTAATTAGCAATGTCACAGTAGAATGTTGATTTTCAAATTTACAACCACATGTCCTTTACATGATGATGCCTTGCCAAGTTTGATTTATTTGATTTTGCTCTTGTTAAGAGATGAACCTTTTAAAAAACTTTCCTGCCTGGAGCTAGTGTCAATATCAGTTACTGGTAATTTAGTTAAACTGAGCCTCCTTGGTTATCTTGTCACTGTGAAACTCATTTTCAATGGCTTGTGGTGCATTAACTGCATTGGTAGAGGTAATAGCTACAAGTAAAGAAATTATCTTCTACATATTTGGCTAAAAGATTGTAATCAGCAACCAGTGAGTATTATGGTGAGGTGCTAAGCAAATGTCGATAAATGTTAGGGGATGGTGGAGCTGATTGTCTTCCACCAGTGCTACAAGTAGTAGACATAAGCCATCAGAATAAGACATCTCACACTTGATTCACTCAAAACACATTCAACTTTCTATGTTTTAAAATTCCATAGGGAATAAACATGTACTGGACTGGGAAGCATAATCAGTAGAGTGCCACTTCCAGATATAGGAGACACTGGGTTTGATCCTCGAGCATGATATGCAGAAGTTGTTAAAACTAGTAGTGGTATAAGTCCTTTGAAATGCTCAAGCAGATATAAAGGTAGTTCCAAGACAGGTCAGCCAAGTGTTAGGATAATGTGCCAGGTCTTTATGGCATGCTATACATAATCGAGACAGCACTATAACTTCTTAAAGTGGATATTTTCTCTAAATAACTGAAATACTGTTGACTGGGAACAAAGAAATAAAAAGCAATTGACATGACACCACATACATAGAAATAAACTTATTGTCTTTGAATTGAAATAACTCAGATATTATTGCAAAAACTTTTTATACGCCAATTGATGGGATCACCCATGGTGGGCAGGGTTGCATCCTGATGTTTGCCAGGAGCAAACACCAAGACCATCAAAGCTATTGACTTGAAACTTCCTAGATGGATAGATCTTATTGAAACGGTGTGCACTGCTCAGGATCTGTAACTCTATAATTCATGATTTTGGAGTTTATTTAATTTTGTTGTCCCTAGCATAACTCCTGCATAATGAAAGCTATTGACTTGAAATCTACAGGTGGATAGATTTTATTAAGATGGAGTGCAATGCACAGGAACTGTCACTGTACACTTCATGATTTTGGAGTTATTCCCCTTCATTTAATTTTTGTACTTGATGTTTGTCTGGACCATACTCCTTCATTATCAAAGCTATTGACTTGAAACTTAATAGCTAGATAGTTGTTATTGAACGGAGTGCAGTGCACAAGAACCATCACTATGCACTTCTTAATTTTGAGTAACGCCCCTTTCTATACATTTGCCATTACTCTCATGTAAATGTTTGTATATTTGACATTATTTCCCTTTGATTTTTTTTAATTACCCAATTTGCAGTCCACAATCATGCCACAGTGCATTGTACAACAGTGCACAACAGTTTGGATTTTTTTTTATGTCATTCTTTATTAATTTCAGTTTTTCTTGCACTATTGCATGTATGCAGTTTTTGAATACTATAATGATTGTATACTGTTTTTGAATACTATAATTAATGAAAGTTGCCATCCCTAATCAAAACATATAGCCGCCAGGTACATGGCCATAATCCAAATAACATACAGATATTTAGTAAAACTTTTAAATTTCTTGTCAAACCAGAACTCTAAGATCTAAATGAAAAGTGACTGTCAAAATGAGTCTTGTAAACTTCCCCAGTATGATACAATTATCGCAGTCTATTTACCGTAAAGTTTTTATAGATAAGACGCGTTTTTTTGCCCCAAATTATGATAAAAAAGTGGGGGGTGCATCTTATCCATGTTAAATAAAGTTTTCCCCTTTTTTTTCCCCAGACCAAAATTGACCCTTAGACTAATCCGACTACAGAGACTATCGTCGATAGTATTGGCCATAGACAATTGTATTGTGCTATTTTAAGGGAAAACTTATGTTGTTTTTACCTAAAATGATATTTAACATAAAAAGAGACATTTAAATCCCTTTCTGTATAAAAAAAAACAAAACAATATGCAATGAATTTTTGCATAAATATCACTTTATTCTTACAAAATCGGCGAAGTTTCATAATCCGGAAACAGTTATTGTGTTTTAGCGAAACGGGCATATTCATTGACGACGCTGTTATCATCGTCTAAGTAATATGGTATTATTCAATTGATCAATTTTGATTTGAAATTTGTTTTATTTTGAATGTTAACTATGAATAATTTTTAAGTTGAAATTAAAAACCCACTTAACAACAACAATAAAATGTGCATTGGCTTTTTGTGCAGACGAATTTTAACACCTCTTTTGATGTTAATAGATAGTCTATCATCCGTTAGTAATAACACAGGTGCATAGAACTGATTGTAAGCTGTCACTTCAATTCCATGGTTTGAAAATGAACATTTAAAAGCCTTTAGTTGTTATTTTAATTGTCATTTGTGTGTTTGTCCCATGTGTCGAGAACTTAAGTACTGGCTGAGAACTTAATTGTTTTTATGACATGCTGCCGCGTAAAACAGGGTGTTCTCTCATCTCTCAGTTGTGTAGGGCTGGGATAGCGGCGAGAATATTCTGTCTGGCGTGTAAACGATATAGTGGGGTATAGTGTCATAACGTAACACAATACACACGGTCTTACTAGGCAAACAGTCGCGACGTATTATTCAAGACACTTAGACAATACTAAGCACTCAGCGCAAACACAGATTTACGGAACAGTTGGAACATGTTCCCTTGAGTCAAATCAAGCTATGTGGTGACGCGGGGATTGCTTAATGGCGGCCAGGTGGATTAGTGAATAGGGGATGCGTCTTGTCTTTGAGAATTTGCTTTTTTCCTTGACTAGATCTCGAAGAGGGGGTGCTTCTTATCTTTGTGTGCGTCTTATCAATAAGACCTGCCGGGTCAAAACAAAGACTTTAAAGTTGGTAGTAGTGGCTTCCATTCTAACGCTCTGCCAAGGGGACAGCATTACACCAGACTCATCGGTGTCAGTATAATGGACCGGCCAGTTTAAGTCCCTGGGCACTTCATAAGTGCCCTTGTGCTATAATGATAGAAATGTCGCTGCACAGTATCAGCAAAAATGATGGCAAATCCCATCCATCCCAGTCCTGCAACAGCTATTGTTTACAAATAGTAATCATTTCATGGGCTGAATTTTTGTTTCGTTTTTAACATGGAGCCCATCAAATGCTTCATGTATATATTCTTGAGAACAAAGTTTTTCTGTCCAAGTAACCCATAGCAATTGTTTGTAGTGATAACTGAATACTTAACGCGGGTTCTGACGATGTTGTTTAAAGAGTATGCAAGATGATTTTGATTTGGTACAAAGTGTGATAATGTTTGGTTATATGTTGTTATAATGATGTTAACATGTTTATAATGTTTTGATATTGTTGTCCAAAGAAAAATGACTGGCATTTGCTTTGAAAATATTTATTTTAAAATGTTGTTAATAACAATTTATAAAGTAATTTTTTTTTAGAAATGTGGATGATGACAAATAATTATACAGATGTGTCTAGGGAACATTTCAATGTAAGGTTGAGTAGAGCATAACAATATTCCACGTAATTTAATAAAAATCTGTTTGTTACATATATTTTGATAAATGTTACATGCTGTTTGCATAATAATTTATCAAATTATGCTTATAAGTATAATCTTCTGCTGTTTTATTGCAGCTGACATTTGCTTATTAACTTACTTCAGGGGTAACATTCACATCATTACCAAAAAAGTTTTTTTTTGACTGCCAGGGAAAAAGGCCTATGCCCTTGGGGGAAAAATAGCATAATTTCTTCCTTAAGGAGAATTTAAAAAAAAACTGACTTTAAGTTACTTTTGGTAAAAACTGCATGATTTTAAAGAAAACTTCTAAAGGGAAGGCGCCAGTAAATAGCTCTTACTAAAGAAGGAAAATAAAAGCCCTGCCAGAGGAACAGCATACATGCTGTGTCAACTGCTTCATCAGCAGTCTGCACGCTGCATCATAGTTTGTTCATGGTGACATGCTTATTATTGTATTTTTGGGACAAATTTCACAGGTGATCACTAAAGTTGATAAGTGTCAACAGTGAATGATGTCATATATGTAACAATAACTGTATCAGTTTTAGCATATTTGTCTCCCTTAGTCAAATGGTAATGTAATAAGGCATAAAACAAAATGAGATAAATTCATTGTAATAATTGTTTAACAAAAAATCACAGCATATTTAATAGAAAAAAAAATAAAATGGCAGCCTGAGAGAATAAAAACAATTTATTTCGTCATTTAATAATTAATTGTTGTTTATGGGGGGGAAATGATTTTATGGACAGTAATAAACTAAAAATATTATTAATTAATAGTTAAATTTATAACTGATGAAATTTTAAAAGAAACACAGTGACCAAGAGTTAATTATAAATAAACAAGTGGCATCTAACAACAAAACTTAGCTTATCAAAATGAAACATACTGATAATGTTACTGATTTTCAATTTTATGCATATTCTGGTTACTTGTATGGAATTTTCTGGGAAAAACTGTATGCAAATAATCTGAAATAACTGTACACGTGAAGTAAAAAAGTTGCTCTTTTAAAGTGATGTGTTAAGTCTGTAAGCTCTTCTACAACAACTTATAAGGTTAGGCAAGCATGTAGATCCAGATCAGCCAGGTTTTGTTGGATGCTGTCTGTCTGTTTAGCATTTGTACTATTTGCTGTTGCAGTTTCTCAGCTTTTATTAAAAAGATAGTTGAAGTTAAATAAAGCCTGTAGTTACCACTGCTCCTTAAGCCCAGGTCATCACTTTAACTCAAGTCACCATTTTGTATGCCAACAAAATATAGCTTTCCTATGTTTTTAGATGTGATTGTAAGATAATAGAAGTAGTAAAACTAAAATGTCATGCAGACATGTAACTTTTATGGTCTTTGAAGATATTTTTCTATTTAAAATCCATGACTTGGGCAATTCTTGCTTAAGAATAGTTGGTGAATGTGGCCCTTTATGCTGTGTCTATCTGCATACCCATACTTGATACTCGTAAAAGTTTGTTAAATGATTTTTATAAAAGAAACACATTCTCCACTGTCTCAAGCATTAGAACATTCTAGACACAAAATCCTTTTAGTTAGTGGTTTGGTCTTCAATCATACAATCCTTCCGTACACAACACATTTTAAACTTAAATTATTTTTGGCAAGCCATTATTGAGTTATCCCTTGGAAATAATTTATAAGCATGTTCTTTTGAAGGCAGTGTGATTTGTTTGTAAATGATTTTTTTGGACCAGTAGCTGGCATACTCATTATTGATACATTTAGCTTTAAGATTTAAATTGTATATAAGCCCGTATTTAATTTAAAAGAAACACTTTATACCATCCAGAAAACTGTCTTGTGAATTATTGATAGTTTTCTCGTTTTTCAGTTGTTTCACATTTGCTGAAATGAATAAACTTGGAATATAAATGTATTTTCTCTGAAAATGTACAATATATATTTCTTCCCAGTATCTTAATTGTGAAGTTTCTATAATCAGTTAAGAACCCTTACAACATTCTAAGTTATTTGGCTTATAAGGACCTGTTAACTCTAAAGAAATTAGTATAGATCATGATAAGACAGATTCATAAGGTTTTTATCCTGACAGGAAACCAAGCACTTTAATTGAACAGCTGAGGGGTTACAAACTCTGCTATGTTTATGACACCTTACACCAGGGCCTGCTATACTTGTATATTTCCCATGCTCATTGTTAATTTTTTTGCTAACAGCTTCATAAAAAATTATAGCAAGAAACGTTTGTAAGGACTCAACAGCCAATAGTATAGATCCTGATCAGACAGCCCCCAGATAAAACTGACTGAGTTAGGCCTACACTGTATACCTAAGTCTTTTCTAGTTTTGCTTTGCAGGCTGAGATTTCAACTTTATCTCAGTAAATATTGATGTTAGATCCCAGTGGAAGTGAAATTGTCAGACATTGAACAACAGCTATTTGCTTGCCGAGGAAAATAAACAATTTACTGTCATTGTAATGTTTACTTGGGAAATCTTGTCATTACAACATTGTTGTTTTTTGTAAATAATATGTTTATTTTAAATCTAATGAAGGGATTTAGTATGTTTTGAAGAAAGAACAGATAAAACTTAGTTTCATTATGTATTTATAAGTAAATATGTGAGATCTTGTAGGGAATATAAATATTACATACACAGTTATAATTTGATAAATAGATAAACATGCACAGGTGCTTGATTAAGATAGACTTGTATATATCTTATAACAGAGTATTTTATTATAAATTTAAATGTAGATATCAACT
The DNA here is from genome assembly GCA_007844125.1 of Sinonovacula constricta. Classification (NCBI taxonomy): domain Eukaryota; kingdom Metazoa; phylum Mollusca; class Bivalvia; order Cardiida; family Solecurtidae; genus Sinonovacula; species Sinonovacula constricta. The sequence continues at coordinate 71,070,453 of CM017557.1, forward strand.
TTATAAAAAGATGGACTTGTGTACATCCTTATAACAGAGTATTTTATTATAAATTTAAATGTAAATATCAACTTTATAAAAAGATAGACTTGTATACATCCTTATAAAAGAGTATTTTATTATAAATTTAAATGTAGATATCTACTTTATCAATGTGCCAAATAATTGTTAATAATATGTTGTTGCAAGTTAAAGCTGTTATTTTTCTTTGGCATTCTTTTAACATTTGCGTCTTGTAAGTTTTCTTTGTGTGTTCTACTTGTGTACAGGATGAGGGGAAAAAAACCTCAGGTTGTTCTCAAGTGATAATTAAAACTTAGATTTAAAGGGGGCACCAACAATTTGGACCAAAATATTTTTCTCAAATAACCAAATAACTCATGTTACCTGAAAAGATCTTGCAAAATGCTGCTCAATGATGCCCTAGGTCAGTGTGAACAGTGAAACATAAATCCCCATTCCTCATTACAAACAGGTATTTCCTATTTGAGCCTCGCTGCAGAGATAGCTATTTTTTACAAGGAAAACCATGAGACAACTCACGTTATATCGTCATACGGGTAATCTGCTTTGACTCTGTACCTATTTTTAGCAGAGATCACTATGCTTAGCTATTTTTAACTAGGAAAACCATGTGACAACTCTCTTATGTTATGTCGTCATTCTAGTAATCTGCTTTGACTCGGAATCTATTTTTAGCAGAGATCACTATCATGCTTATTTATAGATTTTGGATAATTGAACTTCTAGAGTGCTCTATCATGGTTTGAAACCTCTAACTACAACTTGTGTTTAAAACTGTCTTTATTTATACTAAAGTATGAGTTTATGCAGCAATTATGGCCAAATTCCACAAAGCAGTGGCAAGGTATTGTAACATAAATTCGGTATTGGCAAACTGTTGGATACCACCTTTAAGACAGTAGCTGCATCATTTAAATATTTCATGAAATAAAAAGATTTCTGTTTATTTCAATATATAGATTTAAAAAAAAATGTTAAATAGAAAAACAAATTACTTTGTTAATAGAAAAACAAAATACCATAAAATATATGAATATAAACAAGGATATAGAAAGATGTGCCCTTTTACATCCTTTTCAGGCCGTGACCATGTATGCCGCTTTATTGGATGTGGTCGTAATGAGCACTACAACTATGTAGTGATGTCACTCCAGGGAAAGAATCTGGCAGAGTTACGTCGCAGCCAGCCCAAAGGATGTTTCACGCTCAGCACCACCCTCCGACTTGGCTCACAGATCCTCCGAGGTATTGAGGCCATCCATGATGTAGGCTTCCTCCACAGGGACATCAAACCAGTAAGGGATACCTATCAGCTTGCTTATTGGCTAGTTTATATTTATGGCATTCTTTCATGGCATGAATATTGCTTTGCAAATGTCAGTTAGTAGGCCACAATGTTTCCAAATGATAACCAGAGAGCATATGAGCCCATCATTCTCAAACTTGATTGGGACATTGGTCATGATGAGTAGATGACCTCTGTTGGTTTTGGGGTCAGTGATGCAAAGGTCAAGGTAACAGCAGCTTTTAAAAAAGAAATGCTGGTTCCAACCATTATCAAGAGAACACAAAAGCCTCCTCAGTCCTGAAATTGGTAGACATATTGGTCACTATTTTGATGAACTTAATTGGTTTTGGGGTCAGTGGTGTATAGGTCAAGGTCATATGGCCTTGAAGATGTGTTTTTGTTTCATGGTCATTGGTGAAATCAGGCAGCATGGGTGCATTCATGCTTTACAAGCATCTATTTTGTGGGCAGTGGGGGTACGGTGTCTATTATTTGTAAAGTTGTTACTGGATTCTGTATTTCAGTTTTTACATCATAGTATTTTGTTTTTTAGTATATTATTATATAAAGCAGCACTTTGTCTGCATCAACTAAACTCTGGTGCAACAATAATCCAACCAGTGAAACCAATTACTGTCATACTAGATGCTTACTTTGGTTCCTCTTCATTCTCTACTTAATCTGAGATGAGTGTTGTAATATATTCAAATCTCTGGCACAATGATCTAGTAGGTACACAGATGACACTTATATTATTGCTCCCTATGGAAATGACTCTTCCATGGTTAAAAGTTATTGAAAGACACTTGTATGTTTTCTGCTGCAAGAATAACATATTTTTTATGTGTTTAGGAATATTATTTTAAAATAACTTTTTTAAAATAATAATTGATAATTATTGACACTTCTGACTGTTTCTGATTATCATACCAAATCATGGGCTCATCACTATGTTTTTTAATCTGCTAAGCATGTATAAACAAGGCATAGACATAAAGGTCAGTAGGGAGCTGTCTGGTCAGAATCTGCACTATTTCCTCTCAAGTAAATTGGCACCTTTGCTTGTCGACTTAAAATTGACTATTAATAAGTATTGGTTATTGACAAATTGTGCATGATAATGGCTAACATAACTTAAATGACACATCAGAGTAATGAATTTTTAACCCTTAGCTTGCTAAATACGTGATTATATAGGTAAGGCAAATAGTGTAAATACAGATTAACCAGCTCCCTGCTCAGTCTCTTGCTGTATTGCAAGTTTCATGTCGCTAAATGGCAATTACTAAGAGTTTAGTATAGGTTATTAAAAATGTAGCAAGTTAAAGTGTTATTAAAGAAGAAAACTGTACACGTTGTAAGGAAACAAATTATTGTCATAGTAGTTGCTTATGTTGTTTTTGTTCAATTTGTTGCATAGACATGGATCAGTGTTTTTTTTTTATCAATTTTGCTGGGATATGATTTAGTATGTACACATGTGACATTGTTTACATTGGAGGCTCTCCTAGGAAATGCAGACTGAATAGCCCCTATAATCCTATCATTTTGATGCAAAAGAGAAAATATTTGCCTACATATTGCCTTGGGATCTATTATCACGTATAAGAAATATTACCGTAAAAACCCTAAGTCTTCGGCCAGCTTTAAATAATTATTTTTTTTATTGGCCGAAAACTTAGGGTTACAAAAAATAATTATGAAAAACGTGGCCGAAAACTTAGGGTTTGTCCGCGTTGCCGACTATCCGAAAATTGGTACAGTATGCATGTGGTTTATGAATTCAAATGCATAACGAAACTTACTGTATTTCCTAAGATTAGAATAAATCGAAATTATAAGCCTTATTTTTGTATTTCATGTTGATAGAATGCCGGTTGATTTAGTCTTATGCGACGGCGAGATCAAATATTCTCAACTGGATAAAACTGCGGACTCGAAAGTGTTAAACATCGGCCAAGTTTAATACGAGGCTACTGTGTTTGTTAACACCTACTCTTACATGCTTTTGTTCATCATTCAATAAACATTTCACACCCTGTTGTGTGTTTCTTACAGCGATTGATTATGTTAATGTCAAAGTCGATTGATTTTGAATTAATTTGAATTTAATTATAAGATTGGGGCTAATTATCATAATTGATGTGTACGCCCGTCACCCAATCAAACGTTTGTATAACAATTTTCAAGCAAATAATCTTCTTTTCGATGAATTGAGTGGCTAGAATTTAGTAATGCTGTTTCTATTGAATGTATTTTTGAGAAAAAGAAAAATACTGGCTGGTTGAAAATGGTGGCCGAAAACTTAGGGTCACAGAAAAAATTGCCGAATTTTAGTGGCCGAAAACTTAGGGTCATTTAACTAATTGGTTCCAAAAAAAATTGACCGTGGCCGAAGACTTAGGGTGGCCGAAGACTTAGGGTTTTTACGGTACATACCTTTACATTAAAGTATTTGGATATTTTCAGAAATTAATGGTTTGATTCATTTGTTGAGTAGATTTGAACAGTTTGATAAATGTACCTGAATGTCTTTTGCAACTCAGCATTTTTGTATATTTAAGTCCTTGGCTATATTCACATAAAGATAGTGGAAATTGAATAATGTTTGATAGCAACATACACTTATATAGGCAAGTTTTAGAGTATTTATTCTCTCTGACAATAGATACCAACACAAGTCATATGACAAAGAACAAATTTCTTGCTTTTTTTTAACACTTGATAAAAAAAAAAAAGCAACCCTGAAATAATGTAGATCCTAATCAGAGAACAGGCAGTAGGCGCTAGCTGATCTGGATCAAAACTATTTGTCTCGGCTTTAACAATTTATTTGACCAGACCTCGTAGCGCAATCGGTAGAGCATAGGCTCCAGGTACGGGAGGTCCCGTGTTCGATCCCGGGCCGGGACATACCAAGGTCACAAAAAATGGTAGTAGTATAGCTCCCTTGCTAACGCTCAAGCAAATATAAGGGTAGTTCCACGACTGGTTGGCCCGGTATCAGGATAATATTACTGGATGTGGTATCATGCCAGGTTGTCCTTCATGCTATACACATTGAAGGCAGTACTATATCTATATCCCGTTCTGGCGAAGGACTTAAAGTGGAATGTCTTTCAGCTGACTTGCAGTGCGACAGTGGTTCTACTCAGACATGTGCCTGGGGTCTTCTTCCATGAAAAAGCTGGACGTTGCAATAATGATCATAAATGGTTGCTGCAATATATTTCAAAAACAAAACAAAACAAATTACCAAAGACAATTATTTAGGTCTCTTATGATGTCTAAAGAAAAAAAGGCCTTGTAACCCTGTTATTCCTGCCCGCGTATGTTCTCACCAACTGCTGTTCTGTGTTCCCATTAAGTGTACTATTCAATATCTCAGATTCTCACCAAATAGAATTTAGGACGACCTAATTGACCATGTACAAGAGAGTTTTTTGCTGTGAGAAACTGTGGTTCCTGTGACTTCTGTTGTTGTTTTTCCCAATAGCGTAGCATATATTTTATTTATGCCAGCAGACATGTTCAAAGCTATACTGATGCACTATAAAAGAATAGAAAATGAAGGGCAGACAATACATCATGTTTTAAGTTTTTTAGTTGAAAGAATAATTTTGTAAATTTATTGATTAAGTCCCAGCCATAATGCTATTATGTTTTGAAGTTTATTTTCTTGTCATTGGTATTGTTTTAAATTGCTTTTGCCATCTTAAAGTACTCGCATGAAGGCTTACCTTAAGCGATTTAAATGCTTAATATCATTTTTTGAAGTTGTGTGTTTTATCTTTTTCTGCCATTACCTATTACAATGTTATTATTTATAGTCATGCGTCGTGGATTCCCTTATGATTTTCTATTTATTTACAACCAGATATATATTTACTATAAGTGAAATTCTCCAATTGATATGTCATGTCTGGTTATCCTAGAATATTTCAACCTTTTAGTAGCGATATATAATCTGGCATCAGCATATTATATGCTTGTCTGCAATTTGAAATGAGAAACTTTATTTGTAGAAATGATAACTTTAAACCTGGTATTGAATATCAACCTTTCCAGTTTGTCAATGCTTTCAGTTTTTTGCTATTTTCTTCGCATGTAGTAAAGAGATTGTAATGGCAAATTATAGCATCTGTCATACAAGCTTAAATATAAATGTTTTTTATTGTTTGCTTGCATTTGTTCTATTTAAATTTGTTTGTTCTTATGGCAAATAATGGAAAATATTGTACTTGCCCAGTATAATCTTTCTCTGAGTTGATCTCATGTCACTCTACCTTACTTAGAACCTCTATGTCAGATCAGTTTAATAAAGTAGCTCTATAAGGTTGTGTTTTAGTCCAACTGTGCACTTTTTTAATGGACCCTGATAGCAAAATAACATCTTGCCAGTTTTGGGTGATCCAAGAATGAGTTTATATGTGTTTTCAGTCCAACTTTGCGATGGGCCGCTTGTCTAACCAGCTCAAGAAAGTTTTTATGCTGGATTATGGCTTGGCTCGTCAGTATACCACCCAGACAGGCGAGGTTAGACCACCGAGGGCAGCAGCAGGCTTCAGAGGAACTGTTAGATATGCATCAGTGAACGCACATAAAAATAAGGTAACCTTAGTCTTGTCACCCTGTAAGCAGGGCTTTTTTGGTAAGAAATAGGTAAAGAGCCCTGTACCTTCATTATATAGAAAAATCAGCACAATTGAAATAAAAGGGTATTTGGTTTTGGCTGCTTTACCCAGTGCATCGAATTGGTTGAACTTACTGTGCAATGGAAGGATGCAGTAAGGAATCAAAATTGAAAATGACAAAGTTCCAGCTCTTGGCCCAAGAGCTGAGATAAAGGATGGAAGACATTGGTCTTCCTGGTGGAAGTTGGATGCCATGAGCTTTCTATCATGGTCAGCTTGAAAAATGCTTGGGGCATTCGACATCAAGGGTAGATCCTGGAAGACTGCTGTCTATGTTCATGGCAGTGAAAGGGATTCCAGTTGACTTTGGCAACTACCAGAAGTGACTGGTCATCCTACCAGCCTCACCACCTTGAGGGTATACAAAGTGTTAACTGGGAGTTACACCTTATGACAGGTTACTGGCTGCTCAGCTAATGAAGTCTACCCTAGCATTATGTTACTTGCATAAAATCAATCAAGCCATTTATAGATAAAATTTAGTATTACTTTAAGCAAATATCTGCTATTGTTTTTAAGTTGAAGAAATAAAAGATTTAGGAAAAAAGATTTCTGCTCACTTGATAAACTATTACCATTGCTGCTATTAACTTATTATTTCTTATATTATTTTCTTGGTATAAAAACTGATAATTTGGATGTTGATTTGGTACATGTGTAAATTGGTTAAATCAATTTGTAAACAAGATAAAAGACTTTCATGTAAACATGGCTGTTTCATATGACTTTTATTACATGCATATTCATGTTTTATAGTCCATTTATTAACACTATCTGTGTATTATCCCTGATTACTCCTGACATTAACATTTCTTGTGTCGTCAGTGGATCCCAGCAGCTAATGTATTGCTTATTTAAAAACCACACTTAGTGTTTATTGCTCCATGGCATGAAAGGTCTATTTCCAGACAAGATCTGTTGACATGGTGTCATAAGAGGAAATTTTAGAAAAAAATATTAAAAGGTGATAATATTCTCCTCTGTGGATAAATATTTCTGGTTTAAAAAACATAAACATCATGAGATATCTATTTATCTGGTATGGAAAATAAATTTAGATGGGATTCCTTTTTTTTTAACATGTCTGACCTTGAAATTGTAGATTTTATCATATTAATGGTAGTTTTGCATGTCTTTCCCATTAGGGACAACTGTAACAGGGTTATGTAAGGTGCATTAATTAAGACTAGGTAGTGCAGATAAAACTATTTCAAGGCTGTTGGCATGTGTATACATTTGCCTATAAATTTTGCTTTGAAATGAAATTACATTGTTGCAAAAGAAGTAACCTGGGTTTGAGGTTGTTACTTTTAGAGGTATACCCATTAATTCCTGGAAACACCATTTGGGTTGGGTAGGTTTAAGTTAATGGTTGAGAGGTGTTTCCAGCTTGTTACAGGTTTTGCCAGTGGTTCTCATGTAAGGGTCCTATTTACCATGTTTCTACTTTATATAGATGGTTGATCTCTGAATGGTGTAACAGATTTATAAGCTGTGTTTGCTCCTATAGATAGTGGGTAATGATCACTTAAAGCAATCTCATTAAAATCAGCTCCAGTATTACGCGTAATAGGATCTGATGACTTCCCATTACGGTTCACCTCAAATTGACCTTTTCAGTAGCCAATGAAATTCTCGGCAACAAAATCTTGTGGTATACTGCGAGCAACGTTCTACACGCTATAAAATTTTAATGGTAAAGGGTCGCGTTTAACTCGTGATTGCATGCAATCTACACACATTCTTAAACTTAACTTTACATATTTCAAAAGAGACATATATAACCTCTACAAATATGTATAAACCATCCAACAAAAAGAAGTTTTGAACTAGAAATCCTTATTTTAGTAACACTGGTAAATACATTCACAACTCGCTCGCTGCAATTGTCATGGCGGATAACGAAAGCGTTTTCGCAGTGGGTTGCGTTGAAAATCCTTTCGTATTCTACTTAAAAATGGAATTATGAAATGTTATGGTAGATACCGATAGATAAATTGTTGATTGAACAAAATGTGTAAAAATTAATGCATGCCAATAGAAAGGATGGCTGATTCAGCGGTTTAAAAAGTGGTATGTGTTGACTGGTGTATCGGGAAGGATTCTATAGTAGTTTTGAAAGGAGCGATTGCATTGGTCGAAATACGGGCACTTGTCTATGCATATTCAATTACACAAAGGTCATTTTGACACGACCTCTTATGCGATGTAGTCAGATCCTAATCACGGACAGTAGATGAGGGAAATCAGGATATGATTTTAATGAGATTGCACTTAAAGGTGCCTTCAGATGATTTGTTTATATTAAATGCATCATTTGTACATAGAAAACCATTGTTTTGTATATTTGAGATTGACACCTGACCATTTGTAAGAATTCAGTTGTAGTAAAAATGATTTTTATCACAAATTCAGTGGTTTGATACTGAAACTAATGAAATACTAAATCTGAACTTTCATCATTTTCAAGCTTTGTTGCAAAGGGGGTTTGACAGAAAAGATTTTGTATCTGAAAGAAACCCTTATATTTCGCTGACAGAATATTGCAGCCAGATTGTTTTTAACACTAATTTATTAGTTAAAAAACCCTGATAATATTGTTATTTATCCATGTGTTTGTTGCTTAATGGTTCTAAACTCCTGATGACTGGTCTAAAAATGGCTTACTTTGCTGTGTATGCAGAGATAGGATTTACCTTACTAAAATCATTGTTGTGGTGTTACTAGGCAATTCAGACAAAAATATAAGACGCCAACAAGCAGTAAGAACTTGACTGTAAAACTGTGTGTTGGTTTGTATTTTCTTCAATTTATGTTCGCTAAGTAGATACCACCTTTAAGAAATTAAACCAGAAGTCTTTCAATCAATTAACTGTTAACTGTAGTCATAGAGTTGTCAATTTGTAACTCCTCTGCCAGCTTAGCCTCTAACCACTTGGGTTCCAGTCCCATTCGAGGCAAAGGACTTAATGTGGTAGGGTCTTTCACCTGACCTGCTCTGAGCTGTTGGTTCTACCCAGACATTTGTCTGTGTTTTTCCCCCACCAAAATAGCTGTAGGCTGCTACAATTATCATAATTAGATGCTGCATTATTTTTATAAAAAAAAAAAGAAAAAGATAATAATTACTGTATGTATACTGAGAATAAAGCAGTTTTCAATAGCTTGTATATCAGTTCTGTTTTGGTAAAATTTTCACAGCATGCCATCACAGTACAATTAGGCAAATCGATTTCTTCAGTTAAACTTTGTCGATAAATTCCTAAAAGATTGTTTATTATATCAATACACAAATCAAAACACAATGGTCAACTTTTTTTTTTTCTTTCCACTTTTTCATTTCGACATTTTTTCTGTATCACTAAAACCAAGTTTTTGGTAAGAAAGGTGTTTTTTCATTTGATTTTTTTAATGAATATTTATTGAATTATTTATGCTAAATTTGTTACCTGGTATGTTCAAAGTTAAAACAAATCAAAACCATTCTGTAAAAATATTTTGTATTTATCAGGATAAACCAGAATTCTATAAAGAACATTTTAGGCAACTTTGAAATAAATCGTCTATCTATAGAGCTCGGTGTTTTTTTAATAAAGCATGGAAAATATGGATAATCTTTTCAATGTGTTGGGTGTGTTATTATTCGGGATTAGTTTGAGTCAAGTTAATCAAGTTACATGATTGGTTGGTTCGTCTAATGCTGTAATGTGTTTCCAAACAAAACTCAGTAGCAAAACACTTCAGTGAGGAGAATGTGGCATAATATTAAGATTTTGTTTTCTTTAACAAAAACCCCTTCATATCAATTTTAGATGAGAAATATAATATTAAACAAATATCCATGAAATAAAAAAAATGGATTGTGAATTTTGTTAAAATCTTGCAAACTCTTGTTCTTTAACTTTTGTATTCATTAAATCCCCAAAGCCCATCAGCAGATCTTGATGAGGATCTGATTAATGAGATAGAAGCGAAATAAATAAAATATCTCTTCCAGCTCCCAATTTACTCCAAACATCCTAAATATACACATTGTTTCAACGTAGACAAATAATGTAGGTCAAGACAGGTCACATCTGACTAGGAGCAGGCTCACATCAGGATGAACCGGACCTGGTAGCGCAATCGGTAGAGTGTCGGCTCCAGGTACGGGAGGCCCCGGGTTCAATCCCGGGCCGCGACATACCAAAGTCATTAAAAATGGTAGTGATAGAGCTCCCTTGCTAACACTCAAGTAAATATAAGGGTAGTTCCACGACTAGTTGGCCAGGTGTCAGGATAGTGTGACTGGGTGTGGTATCATGCCAGGTGTTCACGGCATGTTATACACAGTGAATGCAGCACTATATCTGCTTCAAGTGGACACTGTCTCCAGATAACTGAAATACTGTTGGTTGGACGATAAACCCAATAAACATAAACAAACATCAGGATGTGCACTAATTGTTGCTGGGTGTTGATTCCATGTCAACAGTAGACTAGTTAACCATATGAAGCTGTTAGCAAATAATTAAGAATCTTCTTAGTATAAGAGTACAGCAAATAGCTAAGAATTGTGTGAAAGTACTGACAGCAAATAATTTATAATTGTGTTATTGTAAAAGTACAGCAAATAGCTAAGAATTGTGTGAAAGTACTGACAGCAAATCATTTAGAATTGTGTAAGTGTAAAAGGACAGCAAATAGCTAAGAATTGTGTGAAAGTACTGACAGCAAATAATTTATAATTGTGTTATCATAAAAGTACAGCAAATAGCTAAGAATTGTGTGAAAGTACTGACAGCAAATCATTTAGAATTGTGTTAGTGTAAAAGTACAGCAAATAGCTAAGAATTATGTGAAAGTACTGACTAATGTTGCATGACAAGGGTTTTGAATATCAATACTGTAGTGGTGGCAACAGTCAGGCATTCCCTAGCTCTCCAAGTGGTTTGTTCAGCAAAAGTCCTGTTTCAGATTATTTTCCTTTTTTATCTCGGAAATCATCTCTCAGCAGAATTAGATTACCCTTCTGGAGTTATTTTGTGTGTAACTTTATTTGATTCACTATACCTTGCTAAATGACATCGTTCTTCACTCAGGGGAATGTTAGAACAGTGTATGATGGCAACAGCATTTTAACTTTAAGTTTTAATATGTAACATTTATACCCTGTAAATTTGAAGCATTTTGATTGGTCGAGAGCTTCACACTCGAAAGTACGAAAAAAAGTTATAACTACTCTGGGTATTAATATTGACCTTTGCCATTCTCACGACATGTTAATCTTTCGTGCGCATTGTAAACAAGCATGATGTCACATAGCAAGCAGGTGAGAATGTTTCAAACCATGTCTCCGGACGATTTGGAAGCCTTGAAGGATAATATTGAATCAAAACATAAAATTAAATGTTAAATATGTGTTTGTGTTCTAGATCTGTGTTGTTATTTAATAATAAGTCTTAATTTTGGTAACATACTACATAAAAATGATCATATGTTTAGTTGAGGTCAATATTATCAAATCTTCAGAATGCTTCAAATTCAAAGATTATATAAAATAACAAGTAAATACTAATGTAGAGGTCGATATGTAGTTTTTTGTGGACCTGGGTGGTGCGATATCAATCTTGTTGATCTCACCCTACCTAGGTCCACAAAACTACATATCGACCTCAACATTAGTATCTATTTGTATAGCAAGGATTGTATATCAAAAATCAATCTTTGTATAGTGATACAAATATTGTATAAATAAGTCTGATCAACATGGAAACCCACCAATAACTTTAGTTGTTCTGGTGCAATTTTAATTTTGAATCAAACATATATAATACAAACATTACTGTGGTCCTGTCAGTTGTTTAAGTGCATGTGCCTTCTGGATTCTCTCCAGCTAATTTCCAAACCTGTCTGCAGTTAGGCTGCAAGATTGATTTTATCTGGAGGGAAATTGCTCCATTAGGGGTTTAATTTCTTCTTCCTTTGTCTAATAAGAGTAAAAGATGCTGGATAAAGATCACTAAATGATCAACTACAGTGCCATGTGATGTGGGTGAGCTGCAATAATTCTGCATAATGAAGCACTTTCTGTCTTTTCGTTTGTAAAAATCAAAAGAATCAGACAATGATATGATTTTGTTGTATACAGATTCAGTAACTGTCAATGACTGTATGTAGTTGTTGTTTTTTCAAGGAGTAAGTCGAGGCCTTTTTTGTAAAAATTCATAGATGCACTATTTGCTCTATTTTAGAATATTTATGCTGGTGGTTCCCCTCTTACATCTCCATTTAAATAGCCACTGAGCTTTATGTTTTATTTTGTTGATTGAAATTAAACGAAGTAGAAATAATACTTAAATATAAGATATATTGTTCAACAATGTCTGTTCTGTAAATGGTCTTCAGTTAGGCCTGTGCAAGATATAATGCATTATAAAGCAACTATATCAACTTCTTTACACATACTTATAACCCTTTAAAGTTAGGACATAAAATATGGACAATAAAACATTGGAAACATGTTCAGATTTAGTGCAAATCAAAAAAGAAATAGCTTATAAAGCTGATAGACTATGCTAAGTTTGCATAATTTACTGTGCACTCTGAAATAATTGTGTCTATTATTGCCACAGTAAAAAGAATCATAGTTATTAATTTGTTCATCTATGGGGATAGTTTTCTCCTGAGCAGCACTCTGGTCAGCTGGAAAATCTTCCCACATTAAGTTCTTTGCGCTGAACAGGACTCAAACCCACTTAGCCTGAGAGGCTAAGCAGTCAAAGGAAATAGCATTATCAAGGCATGGCATTATTCTAGTAGTGGATCATCCTGCTATGTTATTATTGTATTATCTCTACCATTATTACAGCCCAGCAGAATAGGTTTAGTAAATAGAGCCTGGTTTGGTATTGATTATGTAAATTATTTTTGCTGAATTACATGCTACAGTGTGTAGCTCAGTAATATAAGAAGATCAAAATTTAATTTAATGGCATTGAGTACAATATGAAGATGTATCAGTGAAATAAATATGATATCACCACTGTGAGATTAATGCTTGAGGTACTACTTTCACTAGCCACTGGGTACCAGACTAATTACACTACCCACTGGGTACCAGACTACTTACACTAGCCACTGGGTACCAGACTACTTACACTAGCCACTGGGTACCAGACTACTTTCACTACCCACTGGGTACCAGACTACTTACACTACCCACTGGGTACCAGACTACTTACACTACCCACTGGGTACCAGACTACTTTCACTACCCACTGGGTACCAGACTACTTACACTACCCACTGGGTACCAGACTACTTTCACTATCCACTGGGTACCAGACTACTTTCACTACCCACTGGGTACCAGATTACTTACACTACCCACTGGGTACCAGACTACTTACACTACCCACTGGGTACCAGACTACTTACACTACCCACTGGGTACCAGACTACTTACACTACCCACTGGGTACCAGACTACTTATACTACCCACTGGGTACCAGACTACTTACACTACCCACTGGGTACCAGACTACTTACACTACCCACTGGGTACCAGACTCATGTCCATCATATTAACCATGTCATTGAGTTTAACATTTTGAAATACATCAAAAATTCTTAAATAAAAGTAATTTTACATTAACACATTACCTAAGAACGTTTTTTTAGTATTTTATTTGAAAGAAAAAATTGAATAAATAAACTAATGAATAAGAAACCTCTGTTTTAAAAGTAAATTGTAAAAATTATTTTAGATAATTTTGCCAATATTATGTACATACCTCAAATACTCTCTTGTCATGAATGAAATAGTACTGTCCTGTCCTGAATGAAGTAGAGTATAGCAGGGGTAGGGAGGGGTTTGGTGTTAGAGCAATTCTGTTTAAACTTGTGGCTATGCTTCTTGTGAAAATACTATTTTGTTGACCAATTAGTGAAATGAAACTAATTTTGATCTAAAAACAACATCACCTAAAGATAAGACTCTATTGTTAATGAAATACATAAAGCTAAAGAATTGATGTTGAAACCTCTGCTAGGTGTGACCGGCCGCAATAGCTAAGGTGGTAGAGCGTCAGCTTGGGGATCTGGGGGTCGCTGGTTCAAACCCCGGCCGGGTCAAACAAAAGACTTTAAAGTTGGTAGTAGTGGCTTCCCTCCTAACGCTCGGGGCAAAGGAGACAGCATTACGCCTGACTAGTCGGTGTCAGTATAATGGACCGGCCGGGTTCAGTCCCTAGGCACCTCATAAGTGCCCCTGTGCTATAATGATAGAAATGTCGCTGCACAGTATCGGCAAAAATGCCGGCAAATCCCAATACCAATCTCTGCTAGGTGTAATTGCATTTGTTACATTAAAACAATAAGGCACATGCAATAAAGTAGTTGTGAATTGGGTCGAAATGATCTTTTGATATTGAAGATGTTATACAAAAAACAACAGGGATAGACTCAGTAAAATTTTCACCTTGCTCTCATTTTAGGCAATCTAAGACACAGACTTCCATCTTAGATTTAACAGAGATAGAATTTCTTAATCTACTTTAACATGTATACATGTTGCATGACTTGGTCATAATTACTTTTGTAGCCAAATACATGGCTTGATGGATATTGGAAAAGAAACAAGGTTGAGTTAATGTCCTAACCTTGTTAGCCAAATGATTTGAGAAATCAATAATGAATGCCCAAGACAATTAACCAAATTAACTGCAACATTACCTTGAGTGGTTAAATTTATCTTGAAATGACATTTGGATAAGTCTTTGGCAGTATCAGAACAGCAATTTGTTTCATGTTTGGAAAAAAATCTGTAAAATGTAATGAAGTATTATAGTAGTTGTCTACATTTATAAATAAATTATATTAGACCTCAGGATTTTGTTAGTTGTTGTAGGTATCAACATTGTTATCATCATGATAGAGTTGCAGGCATCATACATGCATACCTTGCTTTGCTTCCATGTTTATAACCAGTAATATATGGGGTTCCCATGGCGAAGTAGTAGAGTTGTAAATCCTCAGACTACTCAGCCACTCACCACATGTTTTCACGTCCTGTTCAGGGCCAGGGGTTCTACCCAGACATTTGTCTGGGGTCTTCCTCCACCAGAATAGCTAGGCATCGTTATAATGACCATAATTTGTCACTGCAATGTATTTCAGAAATAAAAACCTAGAAAGTGCTACTCAGGTGAAAAACTCGGAAGAACAATAGGAACTGAACATCAACATCTTGTTGACATTTAACACATTAGTAACAAGATGCAGTGCACGTATAGGCCTGAAATCCTTCTTTTGTAGCCAAATACATGACATGATTGATATGGAAAACAATAACAACAACAAGGTATAGTTCATTCTCCAACATTTCTTGCCAAATGATGCAATAAATGAATAATAAATTCCAAATAATTTTTATCTAGCAGCAAGTAGACTGTGATATATTGCATTGACTGGTTTAATATGTCTTGGGGATGGGGTGTCTTGCAAAAGGTTTTAGGCAGTATCTGGAGGAAAAAAAAGAAGGTGTTCCATGCCGAGAAGGACCAAACTTGGCTCCAAAAAGTAAAGATTACTTAATGATTGATAAGGAAAAAAAGGATGATATTTTTATGTTCGAATGTTTTTAACCAAATGGTGGTTAAATCAATAGTGATTGCCTGATAAATTTACAACTTAGCAACAAGTTTGACTCATTGGGAATATTGACATGTTTATTTGTCAAAAACCAGATTATATTCTGTTGTCGTTAAACTTCAGTGTATACGGCGCCGTATGACCTATCAAGTGTCGATGTGCTGTAAAACCCAAAATACAAAAGAAATACAAAAATTTGTCAAAACTACCATCTACATTAACTATTAGTCTACTGAGACAGTATTGGCTAGGTTCAGTAAATAGTGTAGGTCCAGATAAGCCAGTTTCTGATAGGAACTGTCTGATCAGGATACACACACTGTTTTTGATTTGCTGAGGCTCAGACAAAATAATACACAATTTAAACAACTTGTAGGGGTTTTTAACAAAATGAAGCAATTTGTGGATTAACAGATGTTTATAACCTGATCAGGAATGTTTGATGTATTATTATATAATTTAAGCATTGTTTTTGACATGTATTTATTTCATGCACAGAATAGTCAAAACCTATTAAATTGTTGCTGCTAAAGCTCCCATCTGGATCTAATTTCCAAACATTTGTTCAAGGCTTTATAAAAGTATTAAAAACAACACTGTACTGAAAAAGTAACATGTCATTTCATCAAATATATTCCTAATTGTCACAATGTCCTTCTTACATGCACATAAAAAGAGCATCTTAAGTTGGGTCAGATTTGTTTGTAACAAATTATACATAATTAAACCTAACGTCGGTGCCAATGTCTTGGCTTGCAGAGAAAGACGACGGAAGACGTAGCTCTTACCTGCTGTCGCATTGGACATACTAGATTAACTCATTCATATCTTTTAAAAAGACAAGTTCAGCCTGTATGTGTTCCTTGAAAGGAGCCACCATATAATATTACAGTGTATCAACACAGACCATATTCGGTCGAAGTATTTTAATGTCAATAACATATACAAACTGTTTAGGACAGTGACAGATTCTAAACTTGTTTGCTTCTTGAACGAGATAAATATTGTTAATAAGTTATAAATTTTTAAACTGTTTATTTAGCAACCGTTATACATTTTAGACCATTTAATATATTAACCTATTTTCAATCATAGTTCATTTTAACCTGATAGATTTTTATATTTTTCTATAATTTTCTAACATACGGTAGTTTATTTTTTACCTGATTATTCTCTATTCACATTAAACTACTTTGTATTCGGTGCCATATGACCTGTTAAGTGTCGGTGTGCTGTAAAACCCAAATAAATAAATAAAGAGAATCCTTTTTCAACTTGGGATTTCATGACCAACTAACAAAACATTTGATCAAAATATCAATTTACTATTTTTAAGCCTAATTCCATAGTTATAACTTGAGACTGTATATGTTTGTGATCCAGGTGTGCAGGTTTGTTTGTTTATTGGGCTTATCGTCCCACTAACAGTATTTCAGTTATCTGGAGACATTGTCCACTTGAAGCAGATATAGTGCTGCCTTCACTATGTATAGCATGCCGTGAACACCTGGCATGATACCACTCCCAGTCACATTATCCTGACACCGGGCCAACCAGTCGTGGAACTACCCTTATATTTGCTTGAGCGTTAGCAAGGGAGCTATACCACTACCATTTTTAACGACTTTGGTATGTCACGGCCCGGGATCGAACCCGGGGCCTCCTGTACATGGAGCGGACGCTCTACCGATTGTGCTACCAGGTCCAGTGTGTGCAGGTTTGAGTCATTAAAGACAGGACATTACACAAATACATCTAATAAATCATTTTTTTTATTGATGTTTAAAAGTATCTTGTGGTGGATGTACTCAGTTCTGTAAGATACAACCCAGAAAGCGTCTTTCAGGTTCAACGTTTATTTTGACTCTTCATAAAACATATATATGGAAGTGATGTCACCAAAATATGTAAGCGTTAAGGCGCCAAATTACGTCTGTCTTAACATTATGAAGTAATTCCATGACAAATCTGTTATAATTCCTTGGCTTATAAGTCCCACCAATTATGCAGCTTGGCTCTTAAGTATCCATAACTTATTTATAAAAAAAAAGATTAATTACCATCTTCTTTTTATTATTAATTATATCTGCAGGTGGTGGGTTACAAATGTCTAGTCCTTTAGTCCCTTCATTATTATTACAGTTATTACAAAATAATATGACTGTTATTTGCATATTTATTATTTTTCTCTGCAGGAAATGGGTCGCCATGATGATCTATGGTCACTGTTCTACATGCTGGTGGAGTTTCTGGCAGGCCAGCTGCCATGGCGGAAGATCAAGGACAAAGAGCAGGTGGGCATCATGAAGGAGAAGTATGACCACACCCTTCTCCTGAAGAACATGCCGTCAGAGTTCCGCACATTCCTCGAGCATCTCTCATCGCTTGACTATTTTGACAAACCAGATTACACCCTGCTACATAACCTCTTTGAGCAGTGCATGAAGCGGAAAAACATCCGGGACACTGATTTATATGACTGGGAAAAGATATACGCAGATGGGTCTATCACTACGACAACCACCACATCACCGCCCCTCGGAATGAAGCAGTCCCCAGGATTTGGGTAGGTAGCAGTTAATGGATATAATGGATCTGCAGAGCCTCACAACAGCATTCATTTTCTTCTACAATTTAACACATAGGCAATAAAATGAAAACTTTCTGGTCATAATGATAATGTCAAATAATAATATAAAAAAGAAATTTCATCCATGAGCCTTATTAATAATTTAAAATCTAACTTTAGAGCTTAACCCATGTAATGTAATATAATTTGTAAGTAATATTGTCTTACAGATAAATAATTTTTTAAGGCTAAATCATAAGGAATGTAACTGCTTCATATAAGTTTACATTATTTCTTATTTCAGATTGAATCAGTACCCTCCGGGCCATGGTGCGACAGAAGTTATAGATGAGAACCTAAGCGAGAATGATGGGGAAGATCTCAAGAAACTTAAAGAGGCAGATCTGATCTTAGAAAACAAGTACATGGATAACAAACTGAGGGAGGAGAAAGGTGGAGACATCCTTATTCTAGCCAATGAAGGTGAAGAGAAGCACCTTGCTGACCAGAAAGGCAAGGAGAGAGTCGATGAAAAGGAGAATGATTTGAAAGAAAGCAAAGATAAACCCTCAGAGATTAAAAACCAATTGGCAAAGCTGGATACTCAACTCAAAGGGATTTTGAAGACATCAGAAAGCAAGCAAAATATCAAGGAAGAAAGTGGCATGTCTGGTACGCCAGAAGCAAAGCCTGTCGAACATAAAAGTGCCACCGCTGCTGGTAGTGGTGTGCATGACAGTGCAAATGTTAGGCCATCAAGAACTTTGCCTCAGGTGGAAAAGTTGGAAAGTGCATCTTCACATCCACAGCTTCCTCCCAAACCAGTGGTAAGTGATTTCCGTGAGAAGACTCCCCATCAGAAAATCTTAAGTACAGGAGGTAGCAGTGGTAGTGCTGGTGCAGGTGGCACTACATTGCCCACCCATAGTGTGAAAGCGCTGGTGAGAAACTTTGAAAGGACTGAAAAGGATACCTTGGATATACCAAAAGCATTTAGCATGCCAGAACATATGAATGAACGGGACAGAAACCCTTCTGGGTCTGTGCCAAGAAGGCAGTCGGAACCCTCGTGCAATATTGTAGAAAATTCATACCCTGAGCATTTAATTAGTCGGGCTCAGCTGACCTTTGCCATCATGCAGACAGATGATAAGACACACACTATGGGCGATGATAATGTAGATGAAAACGCCACTAGGGCGGCACCATTTACGCAAGCCAGCCAATGGCAAGGAGTGTCTGGATTTGCCTCGAGTACAGAAAATAGTGAGAATGAAGATGATGGGGAGGAGGTTATTGGTGCAGATGGTAAAATTCATAAATCATCATCGAAGAGCAAGCTTAAGGCTTTAAATACTCTAGCAGATGAAGATGAGTTGAAACTTGATAGTATAGCACGTAGTGCATCTATGTACTTCGATGAAAGGGAGTCTGGCAAAGCGCTGCGTAACTCACTGATATTCATTGAGGATGATATTGAGGAAAGTCCTCATGAACATATAGGCCAGTTTATTAAAGATAAAGTCGATGAGAAAAGTGTCACTGTGGACAGTAGAGAGTTTTCATTGTCTGCCGATAAGTCAAGAGGTAAGACGGACAAAGGTGATCTGAAGGATCGTAGTGCCATATCTAGTTCAGTTAACCTATCTTCAATACCTCATGCATTTTCAGTGCCGAGTAGACAGTCAGACAGGCTGTCAGAAAAAGCTAGTGACAAACTTACCAAAGAGATGGGTAATCGCATGAATGCCCCAGTCAAATACCCAACTAGTCCCTCCAAGTCGTCCCTAAAGGACAAGGAGAGTTTGTCAGACGTTAAGAAACTTGCGGTCCTTAACAATCTTAAACTTTCTGGTTTTGGAAAACTTTCAGGTAGCAATCTTAGAAAGGAGCGCAGTTCCGATAGTCTAGATAAGCTCTTGAAAGAGCCAAAATCTGCAGAAAGTGGTGGCCCTGGTGGGTCCCCATCTAAGACTAGACATTTATTGCGGCCTATTGATGTTGCGATAAAAGAAAAAGCGAAATCTGATGGCGATATAGCCGGGAACGAACGGCGATCTAGAAGTCGGAGCAAGGAAAACCGGGAACGAGGCCGAAGTTCATCTAGGTCAGATGAGAAAAAGGTCCGCAGGCAGTCGTTGTCAACTATAGAGGAACAAAAATCTCGTGCTAGTCCTTCTGCATCACCGCTGGAAGAAAATGGTTTGTCTAATGACAGTGTTGGTGTACCTGGTACAAGTGCTAATAGAGTAGACGATAGTAATGGTGGTTCTGGCTCAAAACCAAAACCCGACAGTGAGTCCCAACCAGAAGAGAAGGAGAGGCGCGAACGCAAACCAAAAAGACGTGCTTCGTCTGCATCAAGAGCGGAGCGGAACGAAAACCAGAAACATTCCGAGCCATTGCCATCAACTCCAGTCCCACCACTAGATCTTAAGGACCTGAATTCGTCAATCGTGCCAAAACCTCCAGCGCCAGGCAGTGCTCCTAAAAGGAATCTAGTTTACTCTGCAAGGTACCCCAATTATTTCTGTTATTAACTTTTTTCTCTTATTTCTATATTTGATGTTGATATTCTGTGTATTTTCCCACTTTTGCTTTTGTCATTACTCAGTTTAATTTTTTATTGACCTTAAAGTGCTTTAAGCTTTATAATCTTTGACAGAAAGAACTGAAAGTACTATATATTTCATATACAAAACAAAATACCATTTGGTTTATCAAACAAAGTTTTGAAGTTATTTTAAGCTATTGTAAGTATAAATTGATACATGTTATTGTATTTTAAAATGATAACATCTTGTCAACATTTAGTACCAATATGGGAAATATGATTAAAAAGAAGATAATGTTCAATCCCTGTTGTAAAAGAGATTATAATTTATTGACATCTGAAATAACCCTTTTGATTAACTTAAGATTAACATTTGCATCATCATTTAGCTGTTGATTTGTTTTCTCATCAGCATAGAATAAAATAACAAGAATTTGATTAATTATTTTAAAAAATATTGTAATTCCAGTTGATTAATTAGGAATATCTTAATTGACAGTAATTACCTCATCTGTTATTTAAATCTCCCAAATTCTCCTCTTAGAAAGGCTTTATTTACTTTGTAAATAATTCAAGTTGCAATATGTAATCTGTGAGTTAATACGGTATTAATTCTCTGAACATATGATAATAAACACACAAATTAAGGTGAAGAAGATATAAGACGCTGTAAAAAACACAATATTGAGTTGTTTTGGGGTCATGTAGAAATTTAGGATCTTTGTATTGATAGATTACTCTCATCATAAATAGAAATAATATATGGTTTTATTGAGATTTCTCCCATGGTGTTGTTACTTTTCAAACATCTTTCATCTCATTAAGACTGCACTTTAAGTGTTGATATAGATTTTTTAAAAAGCAATTTGGCAGGAAACCATTCAGGATATTTAAAGCCTGGCTACAATAAAATGTACCAATGTTGCATTTGTTAAGGTTAAATATTAGGGAAACATTATGAACACATTAGAGGCCACAGTTATGGCCAAGCTTCACTTAACTTGGCCAGACTATTTGCCGGCATGCAATCTTGGATGAGTTTGTAACTGTGTCACATGGGGTCTTAAAGTAGCTCACTATGTCAAATCTTACGAAAACATTGTTAATGCACTAGAGGCCACATTTATGGCCCAGTCTTTACTGAACATGGCCAGAATGTTTGTCTGCAAGAAATCTTGGATGAGTTTGAAACTGCATCACGTGGTTAAATATTAGAAAAAACATTAGGAACATTCTGGAGGCCTCATTTATAGCCAAATATTCAGTAAACGTGTACAGAATGTTTGCCTGCATAAACTTTGATGAGTAGTTAATTGGGTACCATGGGGTAAAAAAGTTAGTCACTAGGTCAGATCTTAGAAAACAGTTATGCACATTCTAGAGCCACATTTATGACACGATCTTCTCTAAATTTAGGCAGAATGCTTGCCTGCATGAAATCATAGATAAGTTCATAAATAAGTCATATGGGGTCAAAAACTAGGTCACTATGTCAAATTTTAGAAAAACTTTATGAACAAGCTAGAGGCCACATTCTTGGCCCAATCTTTACTAAACTTAGCCAGAATGTTTGCCTGCATGAAATCTTTGATATGCTTGTGACTGGGTCACATGGGCTAAGGAAGTTGGTAACTAGGTCAAATGCTAGAAATGGCCCAATTAGTACTAAACATTTCTCAAGTAAGTAACTCTTTAATTACTTGATGCTAAATATGAGCCTTCTCACCTGTGTCCTCAGGTGAGAAATTAAGGGCCATTTAGGTCCTCTTGTTTATAAACTGAATGTTTTCACTGTGTTAGAGCTCAGGCAACTATACTGGCTTTTAAGCACAAGTTTTTATGGTAAATTCTATGAAGTTAAAGATTATATTTAAAGAAGAGCTTCAAAGTTTTTAATTTAGAGTTTTCCTGCCATGCTGCTCAATTAAAGTGGTGTTGTGAATGTCAAGTTTCAATGTGCTATCTTCTTGTCTTTGCTTTTTTCTGTTTGTTCAATATTGTCACTGTTGCTGAAGGTGTAATGTAACTCCAAGCATTGGACTGTGTCTATATATATTTTTTCACTTTGTATTTTGTTAAACTTTCCTTTCTAATATGGTCTAAGTTTGCTATTATTTTAAAAGGACAGTTTTAGCTCGAAAAATTGATTGTGTCAAATTGTTCAAAGTCTTAGATGAATAGATTCTGAAATATTGTAATCCATGAGAAAATCAGAGCCAAATTATTGTGATATACAAATGTTAATTAAAAAAAATACTCTTTGGGGGTGGGGGGGGTGCACATGCGGTTGAGCTGACAGAGGAGCCAACTTGTAACTTCTTTACCCCTCAATGCACCTATGCATGAGTCCTGGGTCAGGGTACATACTTTCAGCTGACCTTTGGTCTCCCAGTGGTTCTAACTTAATCATTTGTCTCGAACTTTTCTTTGCAAGAAGCAAAAATAGCTGAGTGTCTATCAGTGTCAGCACGGGAATACAGTTAATGCCAGTGCAAAACCTACAAACTTTAACCCAGATTCTTTCAAAAGTTAAAAACTGGGACTTTTCAGCTATCAGTCAGTGCTTGATATAATGTGTACATTGCCTATATTTATTAGATCTTGATATTCCTTGAATGGCATTAAAACCACAGACACATGCACATAATGAGTAAAGGCTTTAAATGTATCTGTTTTAAGTTATTTTTTCTGGAGAAATGTGAGTGTTTTTATGGCTTTAAAAGTTGATGTTTAGAAGAGATGCCTAACAAATATGTCCATTAATTTCAATGATGTTTTTATCCACTATTCTCCCAGACATTCTTGTCATGTTCTGTCGATAGAACCTACAGACCTATTTCCCAGCTTTCACATGTATAACTGTCCCTGGTGTCTTTACTACAAAGAACTTCCAAACATAAGCTGAGTAGACAAGACATGTTAATTATTCAGAAAGCCTTGCACAAGAGTTGTCAGCGAAGTGGATAGTTATGGCCAACCTGTGGAACAAATGATGGTGTGACAATGGTTTGGCATTCATTTTTACAGGCCTTCAGATTATAGGAGCATCTTAAATGCTTAATCCTATTGCCCTACTATTATTCCCTACGACTTCCCCAAGGAATGGAAAGTGGAGGTTGAATAGGTGTCCCTTTGTCCATTGGTTTCGAAGAGTATCCATATTTTAACTTTGCAGTCGATTGGTGGATTTTGAACTCATGTGACAACTTAGTAGTACAACCTACAGCAAGTTAAGCTTTTCTAATCATCTGTTGTAGGTTATGTGATGTCAGCAATTTCTTGGGAGCACTGAAGATCCAATCTTTATCAAACTTGGTCAGATTGTTTGTCTGCATGAAATCTTGGATTAGTTTGTAACTTGGATCACATGGGGTCAAAAAGTAGGTCACTGGGTCAAATCTTAGAAAAAGCTTGTGAACACACTAGAGACCACATTTATAGCCCAATCCTCACCAAACTTGGTCAGAATGTTTGTCTGCATGAAATCTTGGATGAGTTTGTAACTTGGTCAATTTGGATCAAAAAGTCAAAACAAGCTCAAAAGTCAAGGTTATATTTGCAGGTCAACAGTACTGAAAATATGCTTATCCGGGCTTTAACCCTTCTTTTAGGTCAGAAGTAGATAGTGACTGAAAATATGCATGATAAATGGTCAGTGAAGTGTCATGACTTTAAACATTTGTTTGCTTTATCTAAGTTACTAAGACAATTAAGACAGAGTACATGTAAGAACCAGACTGAGATTAGGTCAGAGGTCAAGATCATACTCTGGGATAAACATCCTGCCCAAAACATCGGTTAGTAATGGTATTAATCACTTTCCTTAAAATCAAGTTTTGATTGCAAAATGCTAAAACATGAAATTTTAAAAACTATTCTACTATCCAATAATATCAGTTCAAAATCAGCGATTCACAGAATGATTCTATCATGTCTAAGAGGCAAAACAAGACATGCATTTAGTTGATATAAGAATTTCTTCGTTGGGCAGCTCATGCTTTTACAAATACTATTTCAGACTATATTTGCATTACCAAGAAAGTTCACCAAATAATTATATTTTTTTTACAAAAATGCTTAGCTTACTCAGAAATTTATATAACCTGTTAATTAATACATTAGAATGTTGAGTTTTATCTGTTAATTAATGCATTCGAATGTTGATGCTTACCAGTAAGTTAATACATTCAAGTGTTGATGATTTAGTGGCTTTTTTTTGCTGGAGAACCTCGATTTTTTTCTGGTTTGTCCGAAGACTTCATCAATCTTATGGCCCAAATGAGAAAATCCATGGAAGGACAGGCTGAAATGTTGAAAACTTTGTCAACTTGTTTACTTGACCATTGGGGCGCCCACTCAATGGTGTCACCAAAAATACGAAAAAAAATGTTATTTTAAAATCATGTAAAACCCATCAAATTATTTTTGTTGTTTTAAACAGTTGTTGATGAGGTGTTTTTGCCAATCATTCGTAAAACCAAGCCAAACAGATGCATTATGAAGTTAGCTTTTCTCCTACTGTGCCAAGAGAAACTTTTAATAAGATGGAAAGACTCTGGATAAAATATAATTTTCTCTTCAATGCCAGATTAAATGCTTTATTTGCATTTAATTGGCTATCGATACTGTTAGAAGGAAATCTATATTATGGTAATGAATTTGCTTTTAACTTGGGAATGCTTCATGAGAAATATTGTACCAGAAAGAAGACTTGGTCTTACTGACTTATTGTAATTCACTGAGGGGTTTGGCATGAATTTAAAGTTGTTGTGAATTTAAGCTTGCTCAGCTTGCTTGGCATGATTTTAAATGGATAAATAGATTACCATTCAGTTCTTAATATGTATTCACTTTTCCTCTATGTATTCACTTTTCCTGTAAAATATTTAATATTTTATCACTATAAATATTACCACTAAAATGATCATCACAATTTTAACTTACATTATACTCAAGTTACCATAAATGTGTTGCTGTGTGATGTACTGCATGTACAAACAAAAAACAATAAAAAAAAAAAAAATATATCCCGGGTCGCGACATACCAAAGTCGTTAAAAATGGTAGTGGTATAGCTCCCTTGCCTACGCTCAAGCAAATATAAGGATAGTTCCACGACTGGTTGGCCCGGTGTCAGGATAATGTGACTGGGTGTGGTATCATGCCAGGTGTTCACGGCATGCTATACACAGTGAAGGCAGCACTATATCTGCTTCAAGTGGACACCGTCTCCAGATAACTGAAATACTGTTGGTGGGACGATAAACCCAATAAACAAACAAACAATAAAAAATATATATATTTCTCTTGAGCTTGCCAGAAATAGGCATAGCTTTCTGGACTGTATGTTTATTCACTGTCCATACTTGAAGCATCAACTGATACCAATGTGTGTTTTATATTGAACGGAGAGTATTTTCTGCTATGAAGTGTTGTTTGTTTACAAGTCTGTCAGAAAGTCAGTCCACTAGATCACACAAGTTGTTCCACTTGTCAGGATGAGAGCTAAACTGATTACAAATTTATTGATAATACAAGCAACATGTTGGATGATGGCCATAGGTAAAGAAAATATGCCCTCACTACGTGGGTTCAAGTCTTGGACTGGGCGATAACTTTCATGTGGGAAGGTTTTCCAGCTAACCTGCAGTGCCCCGGTGGTTCTACCCAGACTTAGATCTGGGTTTTTCCTTAAACAATACTGTATGTAGCTGGCTGTCGCAAATATGTCCATTATTTTGCTAATGCAATGTAACAAAACAAAAACAAAAATGTGGTTCAGGGATAGAAAATATCTGACCATTGGTTACTTGAAAAATACCAGTGCATTTAAATCAATGTTAGAACAAAATTAATAGGCCATTTAAAAAGAAACAACTGATAATTTATCCACGCATATGGTTCGTATGTAATAAGAATCATATTTTTGGAAGATATAGGGATGTTCTCTTCAATATATTGATTTCAGGAATTTTCATGAAGATAAAAAATGATACGGTATGAGATGTCTGTTGGGGTTATAAGAGAAGTAACCTAATCCAAGCCTTGACTATCTGTTAGTGTATTGATTAAGCCAACTCATCTCCAAGGAAATGGCCGTCACATTTTGGTCTGGAAATAAACTTTATTTTCATGCCCTTAGGTTTCTGCTAGAACAAAAAACTCAGGTGTTAAAGAGCTTCTGGTTGATGTAGTAGGCCTCATGCTATACTTTTTTTATCAAAAAATGTATATTACTGGGATTTATGAGAATAGAGATGTCCATGGCCTAGTTGGTGGCATCGCTAGCCTAGTGTGTGGCATCACTAGCCTAGTGGGTAGTATCCATGGCCTAGTGGGTGGTATCCTTTGCCTAGTGGGTGGCATTCATGGCCTGGTGGCTGGCATTCAAAGCCTATTTGGTGGCATCACTAGCCTAGTGGGTAGCATCCATGGCCTAGTGGGTGGCATCAATGTCCTAGTGGATGGCATCTTAAGCCTGTTGAGTAGCATCCATGGCCTAGTGGGTGGCATCCATGGCCTAGTGGGTGGCATCATCCATGGCCTAGTGGGTGGCATCTATTGCCTAGTGGGTGGCATCCATTGCCTAGAGGATGGCATCCATTGCTTAGGGGGTGGCATCCATTGTCTAGTGGGTGGCATCCATGGCCTAGTGGGTATCATCCATGACCTAGTGGATGGCATAACTAGCCTAGTAGGTGGCACCCATAGCCTAGTGGGTGGCTTCCATGGCCTAGTGGGTGGCTTCCATGGCCTAGTGGGTAGCATCCATGGCCTAGTGGGTGGCATCAATGGCCTAGTGGGTGGCATCAATGGCCTAGAGGATGGCATCACTAGCCTAGTAGGTGGCATCCATGGCCCAGTGGGTGGCATTCATGGCATAGCATCCATTGCTTAGTGGGTGGCATCCAGGGCCAATGGGGTGCATCCATGGTCTAATTGGTGGCATCTATGGTCTAATGGGTGGCATCCATGGCCTAGTGGGTGGCATCCATGGCCAATTGGGTATCATCCATGGCCTAGTGGGTGGCATCCATGGCCTAGTGGGTGGCATCCATGGCCTGGTGGGTGGCATCATCCATGGCCTAGTGGGTGGCATCCATGGCCAAGTGGGTGGCATCCATTGCTAAGGGGTTGGCATCCATGGTCTATTGCGTGGCATCCAAAGCGTAGTGGGTGGCATCCATTGCTCAGGGGTTGGCATCCATGAACTAGTAGGTGGGTCCCATAGCCTAGTGGGTGGCATCCATGACCTATTGGGTGGCATCCATGACCTTTTGGGTTGCATCCATGGCCTAGTGGATGGCATCACTAGAAGGTGGCATCCATGGCCAAGTCGGTGGCATCCATGGCCTAGTGGGTGGCATCCATGGCCTAGTGGGTGGCATCCATGGCCTAGTGGGTTGCTCAAGGTGGGCTTTTATGATACCACTTCGTCCAACGTCTGTAGTCAACATGTTCGCTTGTAAACACACTAGAGGCAACAGTTTTTATTCAATCTTCATCAAATTTGATCAGATTATTTGTCTGCATAAAATCTTGGATTAGTTCATTATTGGGTGACCTGGGGTCAAAAAGTAGGTCACTACATCAAATTTTAGGGAAAAAAATTGTGACCACAATAGAGACCACATTTATAGCCCAATCTTCATCAAACTTGGCCAGAATGTTTGCCAGTATGAAATCCTACATATGTTTTGAAGTGTGTCATGTGGACACGGTACGTTACTTGTTAAAATTCTAGAAAATGTTATCAACCCAGTGGCCATACTAATTGTTTATTCTTCACCAAAGATTTAGTAAATAAGTCTTACCATAAAGTTTTACAGTGTACGAAATTTGGATTTGAATCTACTAGCCCATTCGGGCTACCAGATAAGAAATTTTACTAGCCCGACACAAATTTCACTAGCCCAAACTAAGACATCATGAAATATAATATATTGCATGATTCTTTGCACATTTAAAAGAACAAAAAAAACACATGTTTGTCATGTTTTCAAACAATTTATTCGCGGCTTGACAGAATCAAGTCTTATGTGTTCACATCCTTTTACAAAGGATGAATCACTGTCGGGATTCATGTCTGTACACCATTTACAGACCATTTTACCATTTTGGTAAAATAGCCATGGCCTACTTTTCTGCCACGAAGACTGAAATTCCCGTTCACGCTTTGCCTCATACAGCTTTTTGCTGTCTTGCTTTGATCCTTGGCTGTCTACCTTACGCTTTGAACCCGGTTTCGCACCGTCAAAATATTTTAAAAAATTCGCCATATTTGTTTGTTTGTTAGTTGTTGGGCATGCTCGATTGAAAGTCTTTAATGGAAAACCCGGTTTTCTTTCAATTCAAATCAGTGTTTCAGTTTAAATTCGTCTTCAACATGTAATTTTGCATGGATGAAAGTTTTCGTCTATTACACGAGTGTGTCCTGACAAGTACCTATTACTTTAAAAAAAAAAAATGGTATTTAAAACAATACGATTCTTCCTCGACTCTGACTACACAATCGATCAGGTTCATACTATTTAATAAGCGTTCCTCAATCTAGACTCAATCTGGACGCTTATTGAATTATGCACGCACCGTTCATAATTTAATAAGCGTCCATGCATGATGCAATCTTGAACAATAAGCGTCTATTGATGAGAAATCGTATGCAAAACCCGATGTTTTATGCGGTTTTTGGCATGAATTTATGAATAACATCAGAAAAAAAAAACGGTAGCCCGGTCGGGCTAGTATCTGTGGAAAATCGGTAGCCCTTGCTGAAATTCGGTAGCCTCGGGCTATTGGGCTACCGCGAATTTCGAACACTGGTTTTATAGATAAGACACATTTTTTTGCCCCAAATTATGATAAAAAAGTGAGGGGTGCATCAAATTGACCCTTAGACAAATCCGAGCGTAGAGACTTTCGCTGATAGTATTGGCCATAGACAACTGCATTGTGCTATTTTAACGGAAAACTTACTTTGTTTTTACCTTAAATTTGACATTTAACATAAAAAGAGATATTTAACTTCATTTCTGTATAAAAAACAACAATATGCAATAAATTTTTGCATAAATATCACTTTATTCTAACAAAATCGGCAAAGTTTCATAATCTGGAAAGGGTTTTTGAGTTTTAATGAAACGGGCATATTCATTGACGACGCTGTTATAATTGTCTAAGTAATTAGTATTATTCAATTGATCAATTTTGATTTGAAATTGTTTTATTATGAATGTTAACTCGAAATAATTTTTAAGTTGAAAGTAAAAACCCACTTAACAACAACAATAAAATGTGCATTGGTTATTTGTGCAGACGAATTTCAACACCTCTTTTGATGTTAATAAATCGTCTATCATCTGTAAGTAATTACACAGGTACTTAGAACTAACTGATGTAAGCGGTCACTTCAATACCCTGGTGTGAAAATGAACATTTAAAAGCCTTCACTTGTTATTTTAATTGTCATTTGTGTGTTCGTCCCATGTGTCAAGAACTTAATTACAGGCTGAGAACTTAATTGTTTTTATGACATGCTGCCATGTGGAACAGGATGTTCTCTCATCTCTCAGTTGTGTAGGGCTGGGATAGCCGCGAGAATATCCTGTCTGTCTTGTAAACGATATACTGGGGTAGAGTATCATAACGTAACACAATACACATTGTCTTACTAGGCAAACAGTTGCGGGGTTTTATTCAAGAAACTTAGAGAATAATAAGCACTCGGCGCAAACACAGATTTATTGAACAATTGGAACATGTTCCCTTGAGTCAAATCAAGCAATGTGGCGACGCTGGAATTGCTTAATGGCGGCCAGATGAATAGTGAATAGGGGATGCGTTTTGTCTTTGAGAATTTGCTTTTTTTCCTTGACTCTAGATCTCGAAGAGGGAGTGCGTCTTATCTTTGTGTGCGTCTTATCAATAAAACTTTATGGTAATTACTTGATGCCAGATTTGAGCCTACTAAAAGCCTGTGTCATCAGGTGAGCGATTGAGGGCCATCAGGGCTCTCTTGTTCTGGTAAAATATTGAAGAAACAATGTCACCAAAAATGATGTATAAAAACCATTCACAATAACTGAATGATTTGTTGGTATATGCCCTTGTTTTAAGACAGTATTATAACCATGGCTTGGGCTGACAGCATTACCTCTACATGTGTCTTTATGTTGCTTGTGCAAACATACAAATCAAATTCAATATCCATAGGCATTTTTTGTTGAAAGCATAAAAGCACAGTTGCCAAATAAGATGTGCAGGAAAAAAAAACAGAAGTCAGCCTCCAAGCATGTTTCTAAAATGTTATGTTTTGATTATTATTTGTTAAAAGGCAAATACTTGTACTTAACTGTTGATAAGAAATTGATAATGAGTTTTTACATCAAGGTTAAAACACAAGATGATGCATTAATTTTGTTATTCAAGAACTTTGAATACTTGATGGTTGTCTGTCTATCGGGTTTTCAATGCTAGATTTCTGATAATGTTATGAATAAGAAAACAGTGTTACTATTTTATTGTTTCTTCTTTTTCCTAGACATTGAAAAATGATGTGGTGTGGTGTGTCATATACAGAAGCTACATGTACATATTGATACTACTGGTCTCACATTTTTTTAACCAGGTTTGGTGCATCTTTCAATAACTGTCTTATGTAATAACTGGCTTTACATGATGTCACACCACGATTTTCTTGTTAAGAATATTAAATGTTGTTACATTGATTTTTTAAGGTAATTTACATATTCTCCATTCTAACTGTCAAAGCATGGGAACGAAACGGGCTGTATGTATTTCTGGAACTGGAAGGCCAGATTTCTGCACATTCCATGATGAAACTGTTGCGATGCAGCCTTGGTGTCCTTGGTGGCAATTGTTTGGGAGGTTCATCACTTGGAGACTCTCTATAATTTCCTGTTTTCCAATTATATAAATTATGTCTTGTTTTCCCGGCTGCATATTAACAGTCTAGGGAAAAGAAGTGAATATTGCAATATTAGACATAAGTGTTGATGCTCTTAGACCTGTTGGTCACTTGGAAAAATTATCACATTAAACAAAATTGAAAAGGCAGTTTTCTATAGTTAAAAAGTAAGGTAACTTATTGGAACTCCTTTGACAAAACTGAGTGAAGCACTCCAATTTAAGTCAAGGCAAATAATGATATTTATGAATGGAAACTTAATAACTGTATCTGTTACAAAAAATGTATAAGTCAACTGTATCTCTTTGGATTATCATGTGATAAGCGTTTTCAACATATTGGAGGCTCCCAGTTTGAACTCCCCATCTTGTTATTTTATTTTTGTTTTTATGGTATTAATTTTTGTTACTGAAAATAAAGACCTTGTAAATTAACAATATTTATATATTAAAAATTATCATGTAAGTTTTTGAATTTGTGATAATTCTTTTAAAAGATAGCAAACTGAAGGGTTTTTAATTGTGAAACTCATGTGTAAGGTCTTTGAAAGGCTGTAATTTTGTACAGTGTTGCAAGTAATTAATTTTATGTAGAAGACTAGAGACCTTGATTCATAACAAACCAGTGATTTGTTACAAGTTTACATCTGTTGCCATGGATATATCATGTGTCGTCTCTATTGAACAGCAATGGAAATGTGTTATCTAGTTTGAAACAGCAATGGAAATATTGCATCTCGAGTTCTATATTGACACACATTTATAACATAGAGAAGAATAGACAGATTTTTAAATTAAAAATTCTTCATTAACAATTCTATTTTTTTTTATTTATGCACACATTATAACATGTCAGGAAACTTTTTTTTCTCTATATTTCCAAAGATTTCTCTTTCTAGATTTTTTCAAGGACATGCAATGATGGAAATTATGCATCTTTATTCCTGAAATTTTCATTTGACTGATTCATAAACGAGACAGGTTGAAATCTCCCACATTCCAAGCCAGTTATTTGCTAGAAGCATTCTCTGTGTAAATAGATCACTGCTATTGACAGAGTGGATATAAGTCTTATTATTAGATAAACCACTTAATGTCACAGTGATCTTCATATCTAGTCTTTCTGGACTGCGTTAGGTGTAATGGTGGTCACCATAAAGCATTCTGGCAGCATATGTTTTTCTTTACTCACTTCTCTTTATTCATCCATTATCTTTCTTAATCCATCCAAATCCATCTGTCTGCTCCATTTTTATGCCTGCAAATGGTGGCAAATAGTAGTTGTTCTATATGTTCTCATACATATTATTGTATGAAGATACAAACATCCATCACAATTTTGTGTCTCAGCCAAAACTTTCATAATATTTTCTGTACTATCTTACAAAAATACATTCGAAGGTGTGTAGTAACTTTAAAAGTTATTTTGTACACACATTCCTTGGATGGTTCTGTATCAGAATTATTCAAATATGGTTATTTAGGAAAAAACACTGAATTTTTTTATGTTAGAAACTACAAGAGCTAGAGCCTTTATATTTGTCATACATGTCCTTGGGAGGCTCGGTATCAAGATTGTTCAGAGAATTTTGATCAGTCAAAAAAAACATGCCCACTAGTGGTGTGGTGAAGTTCCCTATAGGTTAACAATGATAAAACTTTGAAAATCTTATTGTTAGAAAGTGTTAGAACCATGATATTTGGTTTACATGTTCCTTAAGTAGCCTTGTAACAAGATTGTTCAAAGAATTTGGATCAGTGAAAAAAACATGGCCACTATCTTTATATGGCTATGTAGTAAAAAATGGGCATTGATTGGCCAAAAGCTGCTTATGTAGATGTATTACAATTATTCTGGTCTGTTTTAACAGTGCTGATATTCTTTGCTCACTATTACTAAATGTCTACAGCAGTCAGTTTAGCAATATAGGGGCATCATAGCCTTGTTGTTGTTGTATTAATGAATAGGGTATATTTATAAGGTAATCAGTTATATTGTTTTGAAAGTATGGCATGCCAGAAAATTAGAGCAATACTTTTTTAAACTAAACTTGTTAAGTCTATGTAAGTTATTTTGTCACAAGCACAAAATTGTGCTTGTGCTTGGACAAAATAACTTAAATAGATTTAGACAAACCAAGCTGATGAATCTGTTTGGATCTAAACTTGTTAAGTATTGACAGTTTGGTAGCACAATTTTTTTAAACCTTATTGCAGATATTCTTACATGAATAAGATTATGCACTTAATATGAAATCGAAAATAAAAGGTTTATAAAAGTACAGCAATGTTTGTAGATGGTGTTTTCAAAAACTCATAAGAAAATTTAACAGGACAGTTTGGGACAGCTTAAAAGTAATAATTCACAAGCATTTTCCAAGTAAAAACCTGAGCAGTATTAAAACAAAAAAATCCATTGGACAAAACTGTATTATTTTAATTTAATAAGAGTCTACTTCTCAAATGCAATATTTACATTGGATATTTTACTGTGTTACAGTGGTTGCTTATTTATTCTCCCAGCTTGTATAGACAATAAACAAATAAACCTCTTCCTTGCACAATGTTCATTAGGCTGAAGCCACCATCAGTGTTATTGCTAAGTCTGAGTTAGGACGATGGCCATTATCTTCCTTACACTGATATAGTTGTTAATATCCCATACTAATGTTTAGTCACTTGCTTACATCTTTATAAAACTGACTGTTAGTCTTATATCTAGAGACTTGGCAGGAAATAGTGTAGATCCTGATCAGCCAGCTTCCCACTGGATCTTGCTGTTTTATATCTCCACTCTTTGCCTAGTATGGCCAGATTTGTGCTTAGCAGGTTATGAGAAAGTAGTTTAACGGCTGTTGATGATGATCCAATGGTCATTTGGAAGTCTGGCCTATCCAGAATACTGGTCATCAACTGTCTGGGATCTGCCTGGAATTCATTACATAACTCAGGGCCAGGGACATATTTTGATTCAAAATAGTGTGAAGGCACTACTTCAGCATATGGTTCTAGGGATGGAATGTTTCCCAACAGAAAAATTAAATGAGCCTTTGCAGTAGCAAGATTCTAACTTGTTAGTTGTTGTTGTTTTTTATACATTCACAGATATAGAAATGGGCCTCTTTTTTTTCTTTTTTTCTTCCTAGATGTCAAAAATGTACAGGCACATGCTTAAAGGAAGCTATGCTATTGAGCATTTCACATGCTTAAACACACACATATATATATATATATATACACATCTTTTTTAATCTGGTGGTATACAATTATGCTTTACAAATACTCTATATCAG
Source organism: Sinonovacula constricta (assembly GCA_007844125.1). NCBI lineage: Eukaryota > Metazoa > Mollusca > Bivalvia > Cardiida > Solecurtidae > Sinonovacula > Sinonovacula constricta. Next base: position 71,105,434 of record CM017557.1, read on the forward strand.
TCCATCATTTTGCTATGCCCACAAAGAGCTTCATATAGCAGACTCTCTGTCTGTCTGTGCATCTTCATGTTCATAAATCCCATATTAGTTCTCAAACATTTGAGTATTTCATATCATTACAGTACCTTATCAATTTTCAGTATAACATTTACAATTGAACCTTCAAGGTAAAGGTCATGTTTAAGTTTATTCCTTATAAATGGTTTCCCATGCTTTATATTAGAGCCTTTGTCATCTTTATAGGTATTCAATCAAACTGTACTGTCTTACCAAACGTACACTTGAAGGTATGCTCAGCATACTATTTGTAAGTGCAACCCTCAAGGTCAAGGTCATATTTAAAGTCTTTGCATCTCTGGTGATATATGTCAACTCCAGTGGTATTTCTTGTTTACAACTGAGTTCCGTATTCTTTTAAATTCCAAATAAAAAAATGCCATCAGCAAACAAAAACTCTTAAATTAAATTGTCTTCTTTTCCACCAAATTGCATTTTCTTGCCTTAATTTCTGTCAACCTTTTCAGTTTTTTTATGCTTTATGTGGAATGCCAAATTATGTGCATGCTTTATTTTCTTTGCAGGCGTCGTCGTTACAAAATGGCTTCCACAAATTCGAGTCCCCGCTCCCCTTCTTCGCCCCAGCAGGCGCCGTAACGTCGTCTGTCGTAGTCACATGATCATTCCAGTCCAATGACTTCCATATTTGTTCATTTGTCGTTGTCTTTGTCGTGCATATGTCATATCAAAGAGACTTGAGTGCGTCTCTAAGGTAATTTGTTTTTTTATATATACTTTATTACATTTTTTATATTTTTTGACAGAGAATTATCTGATGTTTGCTTCTGCCTTTAGTTGCTTGCTTCCAACTGCTTTTGTATTTTGAGTTATTACCTTAATTTTTGCATGTGTGACATATCAGTGATTGTTTTGAGTGTGGTGTAACCTTTTAATAAGATTTATCCCAATTATTGATAATTGATATTTTTTTAAGCTTTGATAAATAAATTTTAACTTAAACTATATAAGAATCAATTCTTTAAACATTTACATTTGTTAACTGCTTCAGATAAGTTAACATGTATCCCGTATATTTCTATGGCACTAACTTAATACAACATAAAAAATATGAATTGGTTCCCATGTAGCTTATTAGGATATGACTAATTAGTATTGCATCAGCATATAAGCATGTTTAAATTGATGGTTATTGTAATTGTTATTTAATTAATTGGCTAATAACATACTAATAAATAACCATTATATAGTCAGTATTACATTTGTGAGCGAACTAACCAGCTAGGATCCTCATGCTGTATTAGATATGCATCCTTTATTTATATTCTCTGCATGATATAAAAGGCTATAAATCTTATGGTATAATTATTATGCATTGAAATATGCTATGGTCCACAAAACCACTTAAAGGCGTTGAAAATTGTTATGCGAGATGGACTTGTGGGTATCTAGTATCCCTGCTAGTTCACAACTGGGCTTAATTAGCTAGACACAGCTGATGGTACCAGAAGTTGCAGTGGGGGTGGGGTTATGAGGATAACAGCCTTCAGTTAATACCTGTTGTCCAATGGTTGTATATCAAGTGTGTCACAGTACACATACTTATTGTTTTCTTACCATCCCAGTCTTGTTCGCCACAATTTTCAGTACACATGCTCATTGTTTTCTGACCATCCCCATTGTGACGGCCCCGTATTCAATACACACACTAATTGTTTTATGACCATCCTCATTGTAACGGCCCCTACGTAGTATACACACAATTAAGTATACATGCAGACTAGTTAATGATCCTTTCTACTTTGATCTTTCACGATCTTACCTTTGGAGAGAGGGGAGGGGGTGAGAGGTCTCTAAAGAAGGCCATTTTCAATGCTCTTTCAGCAAGTGTATCATTTACTAACTGCTGTTCTGCACATTATAAGATGCAATTTTACAAAAAGGCATGTGGTTGCTAGAGTTTTTCTATTTAATATATTTAAAAATGATATTCAGCATTTTAGTGTCTCAGAAAAAAAGGATACTGGCAGTGATATTAAATGAACATTTACCTTTTGTTAATTTAAAGATTGTTACATTATTTTAATAACATTTGGCCTGCCCTTACTTCAGCAATGTACCTTCTTTATTTGCAGACTAAGTCTACCCCAGCTTGATGTATTTTCGGGTGAATTTCTACGTAATGTGAAACTTGATGCAGTCCAGTTTGAGGACGTTGAAGACATTGAGAGCCCAACTAAAAGGCAAGAAGATGACTTCTCCGACTGAAAAACATGCAGTACATCTTCCTACAGCTTGATTACTTTTCTGACTGAAACCAAACAGTACATCTTTCTACATAGTGATTAATTCTCAGACTCAAACTTCACTGTAAATCTTTCTGCAATGCTAGTGCTTGTTTCTGCAAACTAAGTGCTTGTTGTATAACTATCACTATTAATATATCATACAAATTAGTGATATTTCTTGACCTATCGACATTACCTTGCATCAATGGGCAGAAACCATGAGTTACATCTATCTTCATTGTGAAATACTTCTACCTACATTGTGATGACATGTGTAACTGAAAACACTCCATACAACTTTAAAGTCACCATCACTGACAGGAGGCATACAGTGCATGTCATCTGGCACTGTGGTTACTTGTTTGACTCAACTACGCAGCACGTGTTCCTGTAGTGTGATTATACCGGAGACCAGAATCACACAGTACATCTTACAGACCAGTGACAACATCTATAAATAACAATGATAATGTTTAGTACAGTTTCTCCAAGTGTTAGTTTAAATCAGTTTTATTTGCCCCCAGTTGTTGACATTGGTTAAAAAGGTACTTTCCTGTAGTGTTTTAAAAACAGTTTATCTTATCCAGAATAGTCTTTTGAATTGGAAACAAAGTATTTGGCTTCTTAGGGATTCTTAAAGATGTACCAAATTGCATGGTGTAAGTTCGTATTTAAGCAGTATTTTACGTTATAAGAATTAAACTTCCATCAGTCTCTTGTGATTTATTATTTAAAGTTGGTTTTAATAAGGAAATTCATGTTTTATTAATTTTTATTTATTTATAAAGTGCTCAGATATTTACTTTTGTCATACAAATCTTTGTTTTTTACAAACCTTGATAATTAGAAGGTTTTGTCTCTTATTGTTTGTTAAAACTAAATTTTTGTATAAATGATAAAGTATCTCAAAAAAATAAAACAAACATTCTTCAATGCACAGGCCACTTGTTGTTCCAGATAAATGGAAGGTTGTTGAAAAGTGATTTTAAACGCCCTTGTTTTTTGATGAATATGACAGCCAGAATATGTCAATCACCATTTTGTGCTTCTCGATATTGACCTCAAGTTTACAAATTCAAAAGAATTAAAACATATATTTTTTATTGAATATTTTCACAATTATGTGCTACAACAAACATGTAAATGTTATGGACTGGGTTGTTGAAGAAGCTTAGAGTCAACAAAATAAATAATAATTCAAATGAGAAAAAAAATGTTTACATGGGAATTAAAGTAATGCATAAAGAAAAACAAATGTGTCTAGACATGAGCTAGAAGTTTTCATGCAAATTGTAGCTGAATGCCTGAAAAAAAAAAAATACAAATCTTTTTTTTTTTAACGACTGAATCTCAAAATATGCTCACCTTTGTCTTTACTGTCTCACTTTAGTTTCATCTTAGCCTTGTGGAAAAATTTCCAATGTGCAATTACTTGATGCAAATTAACAATTCTGTAAGCTGCAGAGATGCTCACTCAATGTAACATTTTTGTGTGAAATATCTTAATCAAACATTTAGTAATTGTGTTTTTACTCTTTTTTTTTTCTTTTTTTTTTCCAATTTTAAACAAATTCGACATTAGCTACATTTCTTTTTTTGAGGGGGTTGGCTTGAAATAGGGTTTTTTATTTGTTATACAAGGACATGACTATTTAATGAACTTAAAGAAATGTAAAAAGGAATTACAACATTTTGTAAGTCTGTATAAATTAAATGTCAAGTGCATTCAGTGTTTTTCAAGGATGTGTATTGGTGCCTCTTACATACAAGATTATGCAATCACATGTTATGGTAAATTTTTAATGTCATCATTGTGGATACAATTAATTTATTGAAGATAAAAAATTCTGAATGCTTATTGTTTTACAAAATCACACTTATGCCCAGGTCAATAAGTGTAGAATTTCTTTAACAATATTTCCAAGAGGTTCAACTTTGTGAAACATTATTTCCTGGATCTAAATCAGTATAACTACTGCAGTAAAAAGAATATATAATTTAAAAAAATAAAGAATGTTAACAAAGTGGCTATTTTGTATAGATATGTATTACTAAATGAAAGGTTGTGAAATGTTATTTTCACCTCTTTGTCTGACATGGGGTTGTTATGGTGTAGAATACTTTTCTATTGAATTCTGCTGGCACTCTTTTAAACAATTAAAGCAAATCCTCACATAACCAAAATTGTAAGTTGTCCTAAATTTGCCATTGGTGAGTTTCATTAAATTTAATATCATATTTTGCAAGTTTTAAGATGTATTCTGTTGTATAGTTAAAAGTTAAAGGCTGTTACTAAAATAGTCTTTCACGCTTTATTTAAAAAAAAAAAAAAGATAAATATTCTCAAATGGCTGAATTTAGGAAAGGTTAGGATAAAGAAGATAAATATGCACATGTATTTATGAATATTGTATGGAACTTGCAACTTCCTGTGAGAGCAATTTACATGTTTCTGGTCTAAAAGCTAATTGACATTGTGTTAATAGCAGAAACCAATTAGTGATTTCCATTAAGAAATTAAGCTCTTTGTTCCATTTACACCTGCTTTGTAATGATACCAGTCAAACATTGGGTATGTATTTATAAGTATGGCACACAGAATGTTAAGTTGTTGTTTGGGGTGGGTATTGGAACACCAGCACTTTTGAGAATTATTTAAATTATGTTGATTTTTACTATTTACTTTTTAACATAAAAGGTACCAATTAAGACTTAAGTCTGTGTTCAGAAGCAAACTTTTTGTGCACTTGAACTTGTTTTAAGACTAAGTCTATTGTAAGTCAACTCTTTTTAAATGCATAACATGCTCTTTGTTACAGCTCTTGGCCAGATTTTCTCTTCTGTGCTAAAATACTCTTACTAATTCATTGCTTCATATATTATATATTATTTACTGTTTCATTACAATTTACAAGTTTATGTGCTTCATTGTTTCTGTGATGTTATGCTTTAAGTACTTTTGCTGTTTGTGATGGAAACGTGTCCATTTTACTCTTTGTAATCACATTCTAAGAGTAAGATCTGGTCAAGAACTGCCTCAAATGTTTGTTTTTTGGACATGATGTCAGTTTTTAACATTTTTTTCAAACTTTGGGTACAAACAACTGTTAGGAAGACGTACTGTTGTAACTCACTGCCAGCTGTGCACTAAATGTTTGTAAGGCAAATAAAGATCCACTGGCTAAGAAAGACAGGTATTTTTATTAAAGCAAAATGCATAATTTGGATCATAATTTGGATTTAAGTTTTTTCAAACATCACTCGAAATAGAGTCCTCTGTATCTTTTATTTATAATAGATCAGTTAATTGCTAAGTATTATTTTATATTTTTAAGCTTGATGTTTTATCTCAAGTTAAAAAAATACAATTAGCATAAAGAAACTTTATAACTTAAGATACAGTTTCTTTATTTTCAATTTTTCTTGTACAATTTTAACTTAAAAACTAGAATTGTAACTTATCTAGGATCTGAAACATTTCTACGCATCACATAATTCCTTTAATGTGTACATTATATGCATAGATGTAGTGCTTTTGCAAGAAACCACTTCAACCCATGTGAAACACAGCTGACCTATTGTGTCAGTGCTTAGCAATCAGAAATAGACAGCACTGACATATTTGGATATTTGTACTCATGTAGAAGTCAGATATCACAACCTTTTCACTCTTGAAATAATGGCTATCCTATCATTTGAATTGATGACAAAGGCAGGACTGTCCAAGCTTGTAAAACCTTGTGTATGTTTCTTCATTCTTGTTCTTACTTTTTTACTGTTCCTTCTTACTGTTAACATGTGTTTATTGTTTCTACATAAAATATTATCATGTTCAAACTCAAGATGATTCTTTTCTTGTTGTTGTAGTAATTTTTCTTTCTTTTTTTGCTCTTTTTATTTTAATATTATGTTATTTTATAAATTTTGCCAAAGTTTATTGATGTTTCTGTTAACATGTTACAAACCATCATCGCCAATTGTCTGCCATTTTTTACACGTTGCCTTCATTTCACATTCATTTTTCACCTATTTATTTTACATTTTTTAGTTTAACAAAAGACTGTAGTTACATTTTATCATGTGTTCCATTAATTTATTGTTGAAGCATATGGGCTTTTACTGTTCATTTTTCGTACTGAAGAGTTGTTCTTAATTTAAGTTGATAAAAATGATCTAGTGTTCTATTTTAAAGATTTAAAATATTTAAAAAATATCACTAACAGAAAATGTTTCTGTTAACTTTTTTTTTTTAAAGATGGGATGATAAATCATTATTAAAATAAATATTTCATAAACACTTGTTGTGACTGATGGTCATCTTTATGTATTTTAATGACTTTTAATTCATTTTCATTTAGTCCACAATCAAGCTTTTTGTGTATAAATTGTGTTTCAGGGTATGGACCTTTAATTGGAGAATGTCTATAAAACTGTCTGTTATAAACACTTTTGAAACATTGTGAAATCCCACAAATACATACTTTTTCTATTTCACATTACTTACAAGTTTGTTTAGTTAAAAATAGCTATTTAATGGTTTTGTTAAATAAGAGTAAAATCACATTATGGTACAGTAGCCACTGATGTCGCAAAAAATGCACTTAATATTATCAAATCAAAATCGGTATAAAGGTAAACATGTTCCAAAGCTTTCATGTGTTTTAAATCAAAACAATATATTTTTAACATTCATTAGACTTGATTGTAATAAGAAAACCAGTACAATATGACCATTTACAAAATTATATAAAAGTACCATAAATATGTTTAATCCACGTTCAGTTGAAATTCAGTCATTTTTTAGTTAGCAGAAAAAAAAGGCTGCTGCCATCTGAAAGACACCTGATATTTGTAGCTTGAGCAGGGCCTGTTATCATGTTGCTACTTTTCAATTGTTTTATGGAGTTATGAAAGGAAATATATTATTAAACAATAGGCACATAACCTTATGGCATTGTGCTCGCTATAAAGTTTCAAAACTCAATATAAATTAGTTTTTGTATTTTTTTTGCTCTGGGCAATTACCTGTGTCATTTGTTAATACTATTCAGTATTTGCATTTCATTATTCAAACAAAAGTCAACATCATTTGACTTGCCAATGTTGCATTAAGTTGTACTAAAATGCAATACAAGTTGAGAGTCGTACTTTATTTAGGAACATGTAAAAAGGGTCTAGTTTGTTGAACATAATGATAAAGAAAAGGGCTTGAAGAATTCTACTTGTAGTGCACTTCATCTTTTACCATTTATGTAGTATGTGACAACGTAAAACTGTTACTTTCACTTAAAAATATTGACAACATATTCAGAGCTAGTCTTAGTTGTAAAATTACTTTTTCGTCACACATTATCAAGAGAGTTTTATATATGACTTAAAAATCAACACGCTCAATTATTGTATTGTGCAATATATTTGAACAGAGTATACATTCAACATCTGTAATTAGCTGTACAGTACAAGCACTGATATCGTTCATGCCATAAATACACTGTTAGTATATTACAATATATAGTGTTAGGGAATATTAAACATGAATCTATGAACCCCTTTTTTTTTAAATATTTACAGAACTCTTTCAAATAGTGTGGATTTAGATCAGACAACTCCCTGCTCAGAGCTGTGTGACCAGACTCTACTATTTGCTGCTGAATCTCTAGCAATATGTGTAAAGACACCTTAGCATGTCAATCCAAGATTACACTTATTAGTCTGGGTTATTGAATGTGACTCAGAATTAGTCTGTATTACTGAATGTGCCTAGAAAAAAGTCAGGGTTACTGAATGTGATTCAGAATAAGTCTGGGTTATTGAATGTGACTCAGAATAAGTCAGGGTTACTGAATGTTACTCAGAATTAGTCAGGGTTACTGAATGTGACTCAGAATTAGTCAGGGTTACTGAATGTTACTCAGACTTAGTCGGGGTTACTGAATTTGAGTCAAAATTAGTCAGTGTTACTGAATGTGACTCAGAATTAGTCAGTGTTACTGAATGTGACTCAGAATAAGTCAGGGTTACTGAATGTGACTCAGAATTAGTCGGGGTTACTGAATTTGAGACAAAATTAGTCAGTGTTACTGAATTTGACTCAGAATAAGTCAGGGTTACTGAATTTGACTCAGAATTAGTCAGGGTTACTGAATGTGACTCAGAATAAGTCAGGGTTACTAAATTTGAGTCAAGATTAGTCAGTGTTACTGAATGTGACGCAGAATAAGTCAGGGTTACTGAATGTGACTGGTTACTGAATGTGACTGAGAATAAGTCTGGGCTATTGACAAATTCAGCAAGCCATAGGCTAAATAGAATTACTCCTTTTACTTGTTCTGTAATGAGACTTACCAATTGTAAGCATATGAATAGATGATCATGGGACACAACTCTGTCTTGGCATGGATTTAATGTCAACTTAAGCAAGTGTAATGCAAGCACATTTACATCATTTCTTACACAGTTGCTGACGATATGAAATATAACGCTGAAGACGAACATGTGAACTTAGAATAAGCTTTACAACAAAAATACAAAGGAAGATAAATGTCTTGAAATCAAGTTTAAAAAATCAGCCAAAATTTTAATATAAATATTTTAATATCAACAATATGAGTACCTTTAAGTTGTTTACACCTAGTTTTTCCAAATGTTTTGTACTATATAGTTATATTATCACTATATTCTTTTTACTTAAAATCTGTTCTTAAGCCAAGTGAAACTATCTCCCTCAGATGTGTTCCATTACCCTTTCTCCAGAGCTTGATAAATCTTAACTACATGTACCCTGAAACACTGAATCTTTTCTTTAAATGAAATCCTACCCTTTTTCACTTTTTATTAAAATCTTTTAGAGAAAAAGATTTATTATATCAATAAGAATGATTTTTGTACTAACAGACTTTTGAGGCTGTTTATATGAGTCATGAAGGTGAAAAATCATAAACTCTTTGTACACGTCTTAAAATATCATCTGTTCATTTCAGGTTCTTTCTTTGCATCATAACTCTATGTAGTTAATAATGTGGATTGGATAACCTTTGTAATAAATGGTTTGTGGACAGAAAGACAAATTTAAAAAAAATAAAATAAAGGAAAAGTGACAGTTTCTGGATCCATGACAGTTTATAATTATTGCATTAATCTGTGTCTGTTAGGTGTTTGTGTTTATGTTAAGCATTTTTTAAGCATCTTATTTACTGTGATCAACCATGGACTGGTTTACAGCATTTGGTCTGTGAGATGTTATTTACTAATGAAGGACAGGTAAATGATGGTAGAGAAATATAGAAAAATTAAAACATTGGAATTTAAACATTAAGGATTTTCCTTTATTACTGTCTTAATAAGTGTAAATAATAATGCTGTGTATGATCAAAGGAACATTTATTTTGGAATTTTGTCAGTAAATCTAAAAGAAAAGGGTAAACAACAATGTTCAATTTGATCTGAAAACAACAGGTTTCTTGCAACCTTTTCACGAGGTCATGTGTAAAATTAAGACAACAAAAAAGTCAAAAGTGAAGGTGTAATGTTTGAAATACTGTAGGTATAATCATACCTAGTGTGAATATTATAAAATTTTTGTGACATATTAAAAACTCAATATAAGACTGTATTTTATCAGATTTATTTAATTCTATATAAGACTGTTTTGTCAGTTTCATCTAAATCTCCTTCAGAGCAGACATAAAATGTTGTAAGTCAGTTAATGTTTACCAGTAGTTTCTATTGGTCAATGTAAGTGCGATTCCCATTGGTCAACTGACAATGGAAGAAGCCACCTCATTGGTTCCAATAAACTGCTTATTGTGCCGCATTGACCAGTCATGGTCGTGTTTTTATTAAGTATCAAAATAAAGACAATTGAAATTCATAGCTTCAGTGTTCTTGTCCTTTTTTAGCTCACCTGAGCACAACGTGCTCAAATGGAGCTTTTGTGATACCGATTTGTCCCTTGTTAACATTTTAGGTTGTGAACACACCAGAGGCCACATTTATAGCCCAATCTTCACCAAAATTGGTCAGAATGTTTGTCTGCATGAAATCTTGGATGAGTTAGTAAGTTGGTCACGTGGGGTCAAAAAGTAGGTCACTAGGTCAAATCGTAGCAAAAGCTTGTGAACACACTGGAGTCCCCATTTATAGGACAATGTTCATCAAACTGGGTCAGAATGTTTGTCTGCATGAAATCTTTGATGAGGTCATTATTGGGTCATGTTGGGTCAAAAAGTAGGTCACTAGGACAAATCATAGCAAAAGCTTGTGAACACACTGGAGACCCCATTTATGGCCCAATCTTCACCAAACTTGATCAGAATGTTAACCTTCATAAAATTTTGGATGATTTCATAACTGGGTCACGTGGGATCAATAAAGAGGTCACTAGGTCAAATCTTAAAAAAAGCATGTGAAGACACTAGAGGCCACATTCATAGCCCAATCTTCACCAAACTTGATCAGATAGTTTGTATCAAATCTTAGATGAGTATATTTTTGGGTCACGTGGGGTCAAAAAGTAGGTCATATTTTAGAAAAACCTTGTGAAAACACTTAAGAGGCCACATAGATGGCCAATCCTCACCAAACTTGGCTAGCATGTTTGCCAGTTTGAAATCTTACATGTTATGAAGTGGGTCATGTGGATTCAGTAGGTTACTTGGTAAAGTTCTAGAAAATGTTATCAACCCAGTGGCCACACTAATGGTCCAATCTTCACCAAAGATTTCTAAAGTAATTACCTCTTAATAACTTGATGACAGATTTAAGCCTACTAAAAGTTTGTGTCATCAGGTGAGCAAGCATAAGGTTTATGATGTTGAGTTTTTGTGTCGTGCTTTTTCCCTGAAAGTCAAGACTGTTTAAACAAAATTTGTAGACACAGATTGACCAGCTCCTAGCTGGAAGCTGTCTGCTCTGAGTCTGTATTTTTGCTGCTAAGTCTCTTCTGATATGTATTGTTATTGTATGAAGTTGTAAACTAATAATTTACATTGATATATTCCCAACTACAGCAGGTTATGGGTAATTGACTGGAAACAGCTACAATTCTGGTTTATGTCATTTAAAAAATACATGTAATCAAATAACAGCCTCAAAATGATCACAACCCCACCCACCCCATTCACCCCCACCCCCGAGATATCATCATGCCATGAGGTCACAGTTGGACACTTGATTAGTTTATTATAAACAAATGTGTCATAGGGGAAGAGATCGTAAAGCATTTAATGAACATGGACTTCCTCTACTGTCATTGGTTAGTAACACTCGAATTCCTACCGCTTTCCTGATACCACTGCAGCCAGAGGCTGTGTCCAGCCGGCTAATTGTTATTTACAAAAACTGATTGGCAAAACAACTGGATTTATTTTGAAATTCAGAAGAAAGGATCCTTCTTTTATTTATTACATACTGTTGAAAAGAAATAAAAGAACAAAATCTCCATATTGGGTACCTGTGGGCATAAGCCTGTCATCATATGGGATCAGTCCTTGTCAGGGAAAAAAATTTCATTGGGTAAGTCTTTCAGATAACTTCTGGTATACAGATGGTTCTAACCAAACATGTCAGGGAGTCTTCCTCCACCCCTTAATTAGCCAATATGACTGGGGTTGGAGGTTATAAAACTTAGTGTCTGAGATTATACTCAATAATTTGATTGGTTGGATTCAGAGAAAATTGAAATCTGACCAATCAGATGCTAGAGATTTGTCTCGGGGACTCAATCTCAAGGTTTTGTAATCTTTAGTCCAAGTGTGTCACCTCAACACATATTAGGATGTGAGGACACTTGTGATACCTTAGTTTTTTAAAGTGCTTAACACCATTTGGGCAAAAACAAATAGTTCCTTGTGAAGATTCAGGTCTGCCAACTCCATCTTGGAGCTGTCTGATCAGGATCTACAAATGAATCTAAGATCTCCCTAATTTTTCTTGAATACAACGTACATGATTGTATAATTCTTTAAACAGCAAATCTTATTTTCATGCATAATCATCCTTAAGACCTTTAATTTAATAGAATTTCTGCTACTTTCTTTTTAAACAAGCATTATTAAACATAGGAAGCCACTTTTATTTGACTTAATATAAAAATACACTAATCTTAAAGAAATTATGTAAATGATGTATAATCTTATACCATTTTTATCAGAAATAAATAGAATAAAGCTCTCCAGTAAGCCTTTTGCTATTAAACTTCCCTTAAACACACACTTTGTGTCTTATTTAATGTATTGATGTAAGTGAGCATATTTTAAAAATATTCACTCCTTAACATTAGTAAATAATGAAGTTAAACAGTTTAAGCTACTAAAATCAAATAGTAATTTTAACAGAAGAAGACATGAAAAAGATCCATTAAAGATAAAGTAATGGTTGAAAAGCCTGAGTCAGACTTGAACATAAACATCTGTGGCCTTGTGGGAAAATTTGCCCACTCCTCTGACATAATGGCCTGTCACTGCCTGGTTTAAATCCAGGTTGGTGCAAAAACTTGCAAACTTCCAACTGACTTGAGATGTTGGTTGTACAGAGCATTTATCTGGGGTCAGTCTTCCTCCACCATTTATAGCTGGTCATTGCCAAAATGGACATAATTGTGTCGCTGTTATGTAACTAACAAAAAAAACACACCCAACAACTAAAGACTTTAATCTTCAACTATCAGGTACTTAAACTACCAGTACTGACCATCAAATACAAACCCTTTGAGGCCTGTGACCTATTTAAAGAAAAACAAAAACAAACCCTCAATCTTTTTACTCCATTGACAACTACACAATGAAATACTTTGTATGCAGTAGTAGGAAGTATCATTGATTGATCAGTTGGACAGTCAAATAAAGACTTAATTTTTATTGGCACAGACAACTACCAGGTAGCCTATAGCTGAGTAGATCTTGGCCTCTTTCATTTGGAGGTGGATAAAACATGGGCGACAGTTGTGCCAGCCAGTCTTGGGGGTTTCCCTTACCTGGATATTGGAATACGTCGATATGAGGTATATGTTGTTATCTGAAGATATATTTGTTCATTCAAACTTCCGCCTTTAACATTTCATTGTGAAATACTTGAGCCATTGTGGCATATGTTTTAGCAACGGTACACTCCTATTTCTATAATAAACAAACGATAGTCAAAAGGCATGACTGGAGCTGTGTTACGTCTTTAAGACCATTTTAATTTATCAAAGATTTCTTAAAGGTAAGATTTCTTCTTGTTTACTTTAATTTAAAAATGCAAATGGTTATAAGAAATATTAATTGTTTTTATAAAAGCTGAACCATTGCAGTTAACAGCATAGAGGAATTAATTAAATGTTTTTTGATATACAATAAATCAATATGAACAATGCAATGGAATGTTCTGAAATCTAGAAGTTCATTTCTGTTCACTTGGTCATTGATAATCTTGTTCATTGTTTGAAGTCTCTGTTGGTTTGTTGTCTATATATAGAAAAAACAGGCATAACCGAACATTTAAGCAAACAAAAAGTATCAATTAGCTCTATTCTTTAAAATGCAATACTATAATTTTAGGTTTAGGGAAATTAATTTGATTGTTTACAGCAATTTATGATCATTTGGAATAAACAGTAGTATTCTTTATGCAAGGAGATTCCTATAGCCAGCAGGATTGTAGATAAAGCACATTCTTGGCGGCGTAAGGTGCATTTTAGAACTACATAGTATTGATAAGTTTGTTACTTGTAATATGTTTACCATTAATTCCACATTGTAAGAAAGTCTTAAAAAGTGGAATATGGTATAGGACACACATCTAACACCAACATATGGTGTGAAATGTTTTCAGAATAAACAACATGTATATGAATATAAATTTTAAATAGTAATATAAGTTAGTTTGCATTGTTGGTCTGATTGCATGATACCCTGTTTTTACATACTTTCAAAGCAGATAATAGTGATATATATGTAGGGAAATAAAAACTTTGAGTGTAACCCCGTTTTTTTAATTCGATGTTGTTGCTTGTAAGGTAAGATAATTATGATCTTTCATTTTACATTTGTAATCAATTTATTTATCTCAAACATTTATCAGCAATGTATTTACCCTCTTTATAAGCATAGTTCTGCTAAAGACGATTTTGTTTAACAACGACATAACCAAATTATTTCTGAAGCACAATATATTATACAGCGCATACAGACCTATATGCTGATACACGAAAGTAGAAGTTAGCAATGTGTAATACCCAATAAACATTTCAAATATCACCATTTTTATGCATTGTGTTTGGTTCTCTTATAAAATAATGCGTAATCGTAACAACATCAAGCTATCTTGGTGTGGAAGACCTTGGACAAATGTCTGGGTAGAACCACTGGCACACCACAGGTGTGATTCAACAGATGGTTGATTGTTTAAACAGTTTTAAAACATGCAAAAAATTATCCAAACTTGACCTAAACTCTTTAATATCTTTTACAATGATGCTAGCGCTGATTATTTGGTTTGTTTAAATACATTGTGTTTAAAAAGGTATGATGTTTGTTTGTTTATTGTGTTTATCGTCCCACCAAAAGGTATGATCAATAATTATGCTAATGCACAGAGTGATATGTTTTTTATTACTTATTGCTAGATAACACATACATGACATGTACATGACACATAAGACAACATAATTAATACTTCAAACTTATTTAAAGGCGGTATCTTTCACTTTGAGCCAAAAATAATGTTAAAGAAAATGGCCGCACAATATTGATAACATGAAAGTCCTGATAGGTGATGCTTGCTGATGTTCTAGATTTGTGTGAGAGTTTTGTAAATCCATACTTATAAAAATTTTCATTTGTATTTGAGTTAGGGGAATATGATTACTGTTATTAAAAGAACCTGCTTAAAACACTGATTGTGGAATACTTGAAACCCACCTGAATATGAGATAGAAACATCAGAGGAGGGGTGTAATGGGTTTTAGTTGCTATTTCGGGGTAACATGGAATAGAAGTACCAAAGCGCCATGTATGTCAAAGGAAAGTTTACCAAACAATCCTGATAGGACAAACTGAATGACAACATGGATTATGGCAGTCCTGCACTTCACATGGACCTTTTATCTGAAGATGCTGATGGTACTTGTCAGCAGTGTCTGAATAAGAAGATTTGAAACTACCTGATCAAAGAGACAAATTGAACAACACAGATAATGAAAGTAGTGCAGACACTGGGGTATTCATGACTTCAGAAAAGTAGTCACATTTTGAAACGATGACATCTGGTGGAGCAAAGCTGACGTACCTAATTTATTATTTTCTTTGATTAACAATCCCTCATAAAACTGTACAACTCATGTTTCAATGTTGTGGACCTAAGCATAAAGTGTGAACCATGTTTAAGAATGTGTGACTCTGCCTTTTGTTTAATGTAAAATGATGGAAATGCATAGAACTACTTTTTGTCATGTTTGAGATAGGAATTTTAATAAATTGTTTGGTTAGCTGCTTCCTGGTAGAACAGTAACTCTCTATTGGCTGCGCAGTTTACAAAAAATCACAGTTACATATTGATTAATTTATGGCTATGTATATGAAGTTCCTAACACCCTTTTCAGTATTGTTTGGATTTAAACAAGATAAATATGCATAGCTGTGAAGGTTATAAATGGTTTAGATATGAGTGATCGTAAGTTTGGGTAGATTTCTACGCCCCAATCCCGCTTCCCCTCATGCATCTTCCCCTCCATTACCTTGTGAAATTCACCTGATAAGAAAGTATATCTTTATATATTATTTTATATTTTATAAAAATCACAGACATAAGCAAAAATGAAAATGATATCCATTAAAAGACTATATTAATTCTTGGTCAAATAAGTGAAAACATTCAATGTTCATTTGTGAAACAAGCATTAGCACATCTGGCAATAGATTTATAAAGACAGACACATAAAAAGATTAATGATGTAAATTTTTCCTTTTAAATATAAGCACTCTTCGAGTGAGACTTAACAAGTGTAAATGGACTTGTGCAGGAATTTTCTGACAAATCATACAACTAGTTACCTGTTACAAATTTAAAAAAATAAATAAAGCCTTACGATTTCTAATGGGTTATATTTCTCGGATAGAATTTAAGGTTTTGAGAGAAAAAAATGTCACAATTTTTTTAACATACATGTATTTATATATAATATAAATGAGCTACAATGTTATCTCTAAGCCAACTATGCATGTATTTTGCTAAGGCAAGAAGTGTAGATCCTAGTCAGTCAGTTCAAACTGACCAAGATCTGACCTATTTGTTGCTCTATGTTTCCTTTGCATGTGGTTGTTAACATCTTACAATTGTTGTTTTTTATATAAATGTAGTATGATAAGTGTTAACTCTTAATGTCAATAGATTCAAAGTGATCAAGCATTTACTAGAAGCAAAGTGTCCATTTCAGACTGTCTCTTCTGGTTCTACAATATTTGTCTCTTCTGGTTCTACAATATTTGTCTCTTCTGGTTCTACAATATTTGCTGCCAGGACACTTGCAATATTTCTATTTACCCTTGCAAACATTTTTCATATAGAAATTTGAATGAAAATAACTTAAAACAGTGTAGCTTATTGCCTTAAAAGCTTGTCAGACATTAATAAATTTTATGTGTATGTCCATATAAGGGCATTTTATAGCAGACATATGCCAAACTCTGTGAAATTTGTTCACTGTTCTGTATTCACAAAATTCAAAAAACAGGACAATATTTTATTTTGAAATAAAATTTAATGAACAAACTCATGAAGAACATAAAAAGAATAATGGTGATATGGGATTCATGCAAACAACCACAGGTTATAGTGTAAGGCACTATAACCACAATGC
This sequence comes from Sinonovacula constricta, assembly GCA_007844125.1. Taxonomy (NCBI): domain Eukaryota; kingdom Metazoa; phylum Mollusca; class Bivalvia; order Cardiida; family Solecurtidae; genus Sinonovacula; species Sinonovacula constricta. The sequence goes on from CM017557.1 coordinate 71,122,573, forward strand.
AACAGAGGGCGATGCAAAAAGTTTATTGTTTATAAATGTTGACTGTTCGACATAGACATTACTTTAGTATTGAGAAAGCTTGTAACTGAACTGACTCCGCCTATTATGATGATATATACAAGATTTCTTTTTAATTTTAATTTTATTTTGGCAATATTGCCACCTGTTAGACAGAACCTTTAATGGATAAGGGTATTCAATAAATCATTACTATCTAATGATAACCTTTGATGTGCAAAGATTACAAATAGCGGCTATTCCAAATCAGCATTTTTGTAATACTTTTGATCAAGATTGAAGTAGTTCAAACATGAGTAAACACATTTATATAAACAATGTACACCTCATAGTTCTAATTTCCATGCATTTAATTGTGATGAGTGATTATGATGATTAATTTATTTGTTGCTGTAAATCCTAAACCATTATTGGCAGATGATCAACGCAGAATTCATTGACAAACCATTTAAATGGAGAAAAAAGCTTTGTGTGCCAATAATTTTGGTTTAGAGAGGAGAATGGGGTAGTCAACAAAAGACAGTTGTTTGCAAAATGACTGCCATGCAATGAGGCAATTTGAGATTTGAGTTAAAGATACTAGATCATTCTGTACTTAATGATACCCTTTTTATTCATAAAATTCTAGTTTGATGTTGATCTGTATACATTCTAGTGGTATTTGTGGTTGTTAAGGAAGGTTTTAGAATACTTTATTAATAATACATGTAATAAGCTCAATTTTTATAAACACAATGTTAGCTGGGGTGGTTTGGATCTGATGTAAGCAAACATTTTCAGGTACAACTGTAAAATGTTGACATATCTCATTATTAATGTTAGGTTTGTGCTTACAACCTTTATCCATAGAGACTCAGCAGCAAATATTTGTATGAATCTACATTTTGACCAGGTGTGATCAATATGTACTTAGCACAGCATCACAAATTTGCATTATTTTTTTTTCTGAAGAAACCATTGATGAACCACAATTTAAAATGGAGTAAACTTTCAACTCTTACAACTTGTTTATATTTTAAAATGCAGTCTTTCAAAAGATTATGTTGTCTCCAGTTTGGGAAAGTAAAAAATGTCACAATGTGTTTTAGTTATTTAACCCTTATCCTTCTAAAAATGGGACCGGCAGCAATAGCGATAGAGCGTCTGCTTGCGGATCGGGAGGTCATGGGTTCAAACCCCAGCCGGGTCAAACCAAAGACTTTAAAGTTGGTAGTAGTGGCTTCCCTCTTAACGCTCGGGGCTAAGGGGACAGCATTACGCCTGACTCGTCGGTGTCAGTATAATGGACCGACCGGGTTCAGTCCCTGGGCACCCCATAAGTGCCCCTGTGCTATAATGATAGAAATGTCGCTGCACAGTATCGGCAAAAATGCCGGCTAGTCCCATCCCATCCCTAGCAGGATGGGTATACTTTTCAACAACTCTTAGTGGTTTGTAGTCTGCTAACATCCTACTATATCTCCAAAGTGTGATTTTACGTGACAAGTGTATGTGTCAGTCATAAGAAATTTACTGATTGGCTGAATAGTGACAATAATTTGCATACATATAAAGTGTTTGTGTAGTTTTATGTGTCATCTACCTACACAATACAAGTTGCTTTAAGAGTAATTGTACATACATCATCTGATTACCAATATATCACATGTATATATTAAAAAAATAATGGGATAATGTTTTGGTAACTCCCTCGGTAGTACAGGCAAACATCCTGGTTCAGTTTGAACGATTGCCAAAAATTACACCACAAACTGGGGTAGTGTTATATGTCTAACTTTAGTCATAGAGGATGAAATGGCATTATATTCAGATATGTTTTACATGTACATAAGGGTTTTCTGATCATGTTTGGGATCGATTACATAAAATATTATATAATTTATATAAATATATTTATATAAAACAAATTTGATGAGTCATTATTAATACTAAATTTACATATAAAAGATGACAGTGAAATAAATAAATTCTTCTCCACATTATTTTGTAATTAATATAAAAATTAACCTGTTTTTTGTATTCTATGCAGTTATACAATAATAATTTAAAACTATAATTTAAGTAATCCGTATATTACAAGTAAAAGTTTGTAATTTATGTTTTCATAGAATACCCAAACCATACCCCAGTCCTGTATCCATCTATGGTCCATATTGTGGGGTTTAAATTTTCTCTTTTGTATGTATAGTTGCTTTGGAAGAACTTTTCGAAAGGTCATCTTTTCCTCTTGGCAGGGCAATGTAGAGTTAAAGGTATCTTGCACTAAAATAGACGTCTTCACTTGTGCCAACATTGGATCAAACCCTGGTTGCTTGGATCCTGATTATGAAAATATGACACGCTTTAAAGTATTATTATTATATTAACATTATAAACATACATTAAATTTAAAATAGTTTTACACAAAGCTAAACATATACAGTTTCTGATTGGTATCTGCACTATATGCTGTGAGCAGTATTGATTGGTATCTGCACTATATGCTGTGAGCAGTATTGATTGGTATCTGCCCTATATGCTGTGAGCAGTATTGATTGGTATCTGCACTTTATGCTGTGAGCAGTATTGATTGGTATCTGCACTATATGCTGTGAGCAGTATTGATTGGTATCTGCACTATATGCTGTGAGCAGTATTGATTGGTATCTGCACTATATGCTGTGAGCAGTATTGATTGGTATCTGCACTATATATGCTGTGAGCAATATTGATTGGTATCTGCACTATATGCTGTGAGCAGTATTGATTGGTATCTGCACTTTATGCTGTGAGCAGTATTGATTGGTATCTACACTATATGCTGTGAGCAGTATTGATTGGTATCTGCACTATATATGCTGTGAGCAGTTTTGATTGGTATCTGCACTATATGCTGTGAGCAGTATTGATTGGTATCTGCACTTTATGCTGTGAGCAGTATTGATTGGTATCTACACTATATGCTGTGAGCAGTATTGATTGGTATCTGCACTATATGCTGTGAGCAGTATTGATTGGTATCTGCACTATATGCTGTGAGCAGTATTGATTGGTATCTGCACTATATGCTGTGAGCAGTATTGATTGGTATCTGCACTATATGCTGTGAGCAGTATTGATTGGTATCTGCACTTTATGCTGTGAGCAGTATTGATTGGTATCTGCACTATATGCTGTGAGCAGTATCTGTACTCTTTGCTGTTAAGTTAAGCAATATGTACACTTACTTTTGGATATATTTAGCAATCAGCTCACAATAAGTATGGGTTATTAGAACATATAGCACAGGATTATGGGTAACAAAAATGTTCTTTCTCTTCAAGGTAACCAACAGTCATGACAGTGACCAAGAGACATCAACATCTGCCAGCAATGTCAAATGTTCGGATACAGGACACTAAATGTCTCAGTGCTTTGTATGAGGACAATCCTAAGCTGCAAGGTACCCACCAAGTTATTTAAGAAGAAATAATTTGTATGTATTTTTCAACAGAAAAGGGTATTTGTCAGTTTAGGTTATATACAGATAAATCTTAGTTTTTATATAATTTAAAATTTATTTCTTTTAAATTTCAAGTAAAATTTTAAACAGATATGTACATGGTACATCATTTTGAACCAAGAATCCTACTCTTTGAAAATTGGCTAATACTAATAATAATAGGTAAAAATGTGAATGATACTTATTTTATAGTTTTCCTATATTCAGGGAAATACAGTTTAACTACATCTATATGCAATTTTCTAGTTTTGCCATGTAGTTTTAAGGTTGTTATCTGTTTTACAACACAGTGTCATGAACAGGGAAGACTTTACACTTTCTTTTGTTGACACTTTGAAGATCTATAAACAATCAGTCAGATAAAATATGCATACATGTGAACTCTCCCACTTTTGGAGGTTCAAAATTATTTGAAAATTAAGGGTGTTTTACACATTTTCAGAAATCTTCCTACTTGGAAACTGACAACTTTGTTTATGTGAAAATATCAAATCTCCCACTTTGCACATGACAATCTTCCACATAGGCCTCAGAAAAAGTTCACATGTATGTACATGTTATAGTTAAGACCCATTTATCATTTACTTTGACAGTGTTCAACCATGAGATACAGTATGATGGTTCACAGTCCCTCAATAACAAAATCTATGTCCACATTGCTGATATTACAGAAGTTCTGGTGGATGCCATTGTTTGTTCGACACAGACAGATCTTCATCTGGAACCCATTGGCCGTAAGTTAATTTCAATCTGTTGAGCTATTTATAGTAAAAGAAATATTAAGTCGTGTTTTATCTAATAAAGAAAAACATATTAAGGTTTTTGTTTAGTCCTCTTTTGCATATATGCATGATGGCTAGTGGGGGGCATGTTGCTCCTTTACCAAAAGAATATCATAGTTGCATTTTTAGGATTTTTAACACCAAAAATATGTCTTAAATTGATGTTTAAAATGATTACCAATACTTGGCATGTACCTATACAATTAAAATTTTCTTGATATATTATGGACAGAGGAAAGTATAAACAATATATGGCATAATCAATAATATGTACAATTTTTTTTTTGTTTTTTTTTTGTTTTTGAATTTTTGCCTTTTCTAATCAACTGTATACCTGTACAGAAATTCGAACACCTATTCTTGCCTCTTAATATGATGCATTTGCAAAGCTGTACCAAGTACATTTCCTTTAAGAAATGAAAGACCACACCCTCATTGTATTGTAAAATAAATATTATAAAATAATTCTAAACAAAAGATACAACAGTATATGTATAATCATAGAACATTGTACGTTACATAATATGATTTTTTAAACAGAATGCATAGGTTTTAATCACTTTATTTCTTATTAATTTGTAAAGTGAAAGTGTAAAATGTACTTTGTCTATCATTATCTTGCTTACCATATGATTTTGTTTTATCAATTGAATATAGCTAAGTATTAAGCTCATATGTACCTTTGGTATTATTAAATTTTTTACTTAATTTAAAAATGTTTGCTTTGTTGATTTAAGACCAGTTAGTGCAACCATATGTTATACTCTGATGATTTCAGGACATAGTTCTGATGACGGCCATATTGTTTCAACTTATGTAAAAGTTAGCAAAATATTATAAAATACCCTACTATGCACTCATTGGTAAAGCTTATGCAAATAATGTATCTCCAGTTCAGCCAGCACCCACTGGGAGCTCTTTGGCCAGTATCCGGTCTCTGTTGTTTAGTCACTATCAATAATGAATATGTTTTGTTGTTTGCAAATAATGAATATGATGAATGTAATCCTGAAATAATGAAATAGTAAGGGTTGTTCACTAAATTATTAGGCTATAGGATTTATATTTTTATATTTGTTTATATTTTCCTATGGTCTCCAGTGTGTAAGTCAGTGTGGGGACGAGGTGGTCAAGAACTTAGGGAACACTGTCGACAGATAGGGCAATGTCATGAGGGGGACACCTTCCTCACTCAAGGTAAATAACTCTTCATTTCTTTACAAGGGAGGTAAATTCAATGGTCAGTCAAAATTAAATGAATATTCAAATAATTTATAGTAGGTATAATTAACTGTTCTGTTTTTATGATGTACTCATGAGAAGAAAAATCATACATATTGTATGTTGGATGTATTTTACAAGAAATGTTTGTATGAAAATAATTTTAGATTTAGAAGTATCAATAACCTGTTGATATATGTACATAATGTTGTATTTAAACTGATTTTGTTGTTTGGTGGTTTTCATGCTTATTTATAAGAAAATTCCTGTATATTTTCAACTGTGTTTGCACATATCCTGTTACACATGGTGTGTACAAGTCAGTCATATACAGAACACTAAATTTCCTGATAGTGTTGCAATATTTCAAATAAATTTGAAGTGCATATCATATGAGATCATGTGGCTATGGTCAACTGTATACAAGGTAATGTAATTGTAATGTAATAGTTTTTTGACATTTTGTGAATATAAGTGTTTGTTAAAAAATGTTTATTTTTAAGTTAGAAACAGCCCGGTAACTGAAATGACTATCATTTTTTTTCCAATTTATGAGGATTAAATAAAAGTCATATGGAAATTTTCAAATATAATTTTATATAATTTTAAATATATCTGAAACTATTCACCAAAAAGAACACACAGTAAGATGAGCTGAGCTGAAATCACAACTTATCACCACATATAGGCTTTCCCTGCATGGCTTCAAGTGTTAGGACATCAACTTCCATGTGGGAAGGTCTTCCAGCTGACCTGCTGTATATCAGTGTTTTACAACTGTCTGGGGTCTTCATCCATCAATAATGGCTGGGTGACTGCAAGGACCATAACTATGTCACTGTGAGTGACATATATATAACTGAAAAAAGCTTGATGCTTGAAATGAAGTAAGTTTAATAGATGTTTATGTTAAATCATTTATTGATTAACATGGTTTCATAAAGTATTTGTATTTCTCAGTATGTTTACCATTGCAGGTTTTGATCTGCCAGTGAGATGTAAGTATATAAATGATTTGCTCTTTTTTTAGATCTATGATTGTTCAAATAAACTCATGTGTTTTCTCAAAGTACTGTGTGGTGCAAAAAAAGTTTTATTTTTAAACATATACAATACAAATTTTAAAATGATTTTTTTTAAATTATGTTTAATTTAAGTTGTTGTTTTTTTAATTTAGGTATAATGTTTTGCTGTAAATTAATAACCATCTTTCTAGACATTATTCTCACTGCATAGATTTTTGACCGATTTCCTTAATTAGTATTATTAGCTACACATGTATATGTATAATATATGTAGAAAAAAAGTGTACATTCTTATGGCCTACTCCATGGACCCTCACCGCATTGATCTTAGCCTGACTGAGTTGAAAACTTTTATGTGGGGAGGTCTTCTAGCAGACTTTATTGTGCTGGTGCTTCTACCCAGACATTTTGCTTTGGATCTTCTTCCACAGATAATTGTTTGAATTAATTTTGCCATAATTGTGTTGCCACAATGTTTCTAAAATCATTTTTATCATAGTTGTTTATATTTATGTCATAAACTTCAAAATGTATTTGTTTAACATCTAATTTATGCTGTATAAAATGTTAGCTGCATATATTGTTTTATGATTGTATTTATAATTCATATAATTATATAATTCATGCTGCACAAAATATTGTATTATTTCCTTTATATATTGTTTAATCATTGTATTTATGTTTAACACATACTGTTTACTGCAAAGAATGGTTGCATTACTCTTTTTATGTATTGTTTTATCATTGAATGTATTTTAAAAATTATCTTTAGACATCATCCACACTGCGGGGCCACCACCAGATACACCTCTGTCGTATGAAGAGCGCAAACAGTGCCTGAGACAAAACTACTGGTCAAGTCTTCAAAAAGTTGGGGAGACGGCTGATATTAGATCAGTGGTAAATATTATAATTTATTGAACTTTCAAAGTTTTGAGAAGACAGCTGACATTAGATTAGTGGTGTGTATGATACTATAATATAGTTGGTTGTGATTACAGTTATTTTATCCACCATTTAAAATATGCCAATAAAAAGAAGATCTGATTCAAAAAAGCCTTTTTATGGAAATCATTACATTTTTTCAAGATTATTTTAGTTTATTATTTGCTGGACTGTGTATTTACTGTATTTTTATGTTTTTGAACTAAAAGTATATGCCTGTTTTTCCTGGAAATAAACTGTTACATTGTATCCCCAAAGCAGATGCTTCCTTGGTTATGTACGTAAATGTCAATCTCACTACAGTCTGATCAGATGTTTTCAGGATATAATTTTAATCAGACTGCTTAAATATTAAGCATGGAAAATTGCAATAATCTTCATATTTGTTCTGTTCATCTTTCAGGCTTTTCCCTGCATAGGCTCTGGCGGGGCTGGTAAGAATCGGAGAATTTTATTTTATTCATCCTTGCATGAACATTGAGGATAAATATTATTAAGGCTTTTAAAAATTAATTGATACTTTTAAATCAATTAGTTACATTTTGATGCTGTACATTAAAGAACTATCCATTGCCGGTGAGTGACTTTTTGAAAAATGTATTGAATACACTGTGTTTAAAGGTTTATGATCAATTTTGTAAAATGTATTGGCTAAATATTAAATGACAAACAATATTTGCTCATCATTAATGTTTTTATGCCTGGCATACCTTTTTAATTAACCTGTTTCATTTTAAGTATTAAATTGTACATATTTTTAATATATTTCATGTCTCACATTATAGTTTAAATAAAATAATGTTAACTAATTTTAAATGTCTTGACTAAATAAATTCATTTGTATGCTTCTGATAAAAATTTATTTAAATGAGAGCTTATTACTATAATAAAGTTTATTTATAGATAACATATTGTTTATGCGGTGGGCTTTAAAAAAAATCTCAATGTACATGTCGCTTTTGATTTCATTCAATTTATCCTATAAAGATTGTTATGCGTATTTTGCATTGATTTTTCGTGGACTTAAGTCTTTATTTCATCTTTAGGATGCTACAAGCATGTACAAACTATACTTGGAACTTTTGTGTCCATTTCAAATATTTAATTTCAATGACAATCTAGAATTTTGCGTAGCTCTTCTAGTGTAAAAATACTTCTCCCTCCCATCACACAAATAAAATGAGAACACTATCTTTTTATAATGTCATAAGTATATGTAATCACTTAGATTGTTTGTTCCATGATATCTGTTTTCTTTCCACTGGTTCTATTTTATTAACCCCTCAGGGAGAGGCAGGTGAGAGCTCTTTAAACCAGTTAAAGCACCCTAGTTGGACCTTTATTGGGATTGATCCATTTTATGTAATGTCTCATCATAAGTTGTTGTTGTTTTTGTCACTGTTACATATAGCTGACATATAGCTGACATAGCTGGCATGTGTCCTTTGTCTTTTGGTTTTCTAATTTAATTTGTGTTGCAATATAATAGGGCCTTGTCATATATATTTTTAGTAGACTAGGACTTTAGCCTGTGAAATTTTAACATTATGATTTAATCTTACATTTCTCTTTTTGTTTGATTGACACAATGTCTTACTTTTGTATATATTTATCAGTGAATATAAATACATTTTGTTTATTTTCCATGATCAAGGTATCAAACTGAACCATGCCATCAACATTGCGGTCACTACACTTAGGCAATGGCTGGACACTGGAGACAATCATACAAAGGTGAATATACCCTTCCAGATGTTTGGAGCAGGGCTTTGCATAATACAAAAGTACACAGATCAAAAGAAAAGAAGTCTTTAAATAAATTTGTTAAGTACCCCAAAAAAGAAGAGCTAAGGCATTAGACAAAATAAATGTTAAACTACTGGTCAAGAAAATTGTGAGTTTGTTTTGTTGTTGCTTTAGTTTAAATGCTACCTTTTTCATGCATACCTGTGAACTCTCCCACTTTTGGAGGGCGACTCCAACTTTTAAGGTTCAAAATTATTTGAAAATGAGGGTTGTTTTACAAATTTTCAGAAATCTCCCTACTTAAAAACAGATAATTTCCTTCTTTGTCTGTATGAAAATAGCTAATATCCCACTTTGCATGTGAAAACCTCCCACTTTAGACTCATATATGTTTATGATTGTTTTATTGTTTTAGCATTGATATTTTTTTTTTTACAAATTTAGCTCAAATAAAAAGGAACATTTTGTTTTGCGTAGCTACATACACAATTTTGTATACAGTATTACACTGTACAGCTTAAACACACCTACTTTCAGCAAAAGAAAGTTAAAGTTGATTCATATATTCAAACACTTGTGTTTGATCTGACAGTTTTATGACAATGTTAGTATATTTACAGGTGGATCATATACTGCTATGTATGTACAATGACTGAACTGACAGTTTTATTACAATGTTAGTATATTTACAGGTGGATCATATACTGCTATGTATGTACAATGACTGAACTGACAGTTTTATGACAATGTTAGTATATTTACAGTTGGATCATATACTGCTATGTATGTACAATGACTGAACTGACAGTTTTATGACAATGTTAGTATATTTACAGGTGGATCATATACTGCTATGTATGTACAATGACTGAACTGACAGTTTTATAACAATGTTAGTATATTTACAGGTGGATCATATACTGCTATGAATGTATAATGACTGAACTGACAGTTTTATGACAATGTTAGTATATTTACAGGTGGATCATATACTGCTATGTATGTACAATGACGAACAGTGGCAGGAGTATTTCCCACAATTGCTTGACATGTTCCCATATGGCAAAGGTAGACTCTTTAATATTATAATTTTATTGCAGTTGTTTTTTGTTGGAATACATATAAATGTACATGAATAGTAACTAAGCCGACAAGATAAAAATCTCTACACGCAAACAGAAACTAATACCTATTTAAGATTAAAAGCAGTATAATTACATAGAAAAAATGTATTATCACACACTCTTTATAAACTGTAAACTTAAGAAAACAGATTCTGTATTGCTAATTACATAAGTATCTAAGTATCTATTCAAATGCAGTGATAACTTATGCATTTAGATCACACATTTTGCATAACTATCTTCCTGCAATTTAATTTACACATATGCTAAAAATAATGGGGAAAACTGTTTTGTTTTTAACTATAAATTTATTTTAATTTAATTTTAGAGCAGCTGTTTCTCATAGTCTATGAGAGACCTTTTGCAACACTCTCCACCAATAACAAATGCTGTCATTTCTAAAATTTTAAAGAAAGCAACCATTTGATATTCTTTTTCAGATTGTGCAGGATTTGACCTTGAATCTTTACCCAAGGTCACAGTTACAGATCTCAGAGTACCATCGGGGATCCACCAATCAAATGTCAGCAATATTTTCTGCATCAAATATAAATCTGGGCTAAAAAGAACATTAAAGGTATACTTTCATGCACTTGTAAATGCATGTCTGGAAAAAGTAGGCCGATTCCCACCTCCTAGTGGTAGTTTGATTCGATTCCAGTCTTGTGCCAGATTTGAACTCTGTTTGCCAAATCATTATTGTATCCTATACCATACACAGTGTTCAAACTTTACAGCAATAGAGATTCAGGTAATTAACTTAAGTCAGGACCCAAACACATTGAAGGGGGATATCTGTCGGCATGTGAAAGAGGAAGTTGCAAATTATCTTGAATCACTTTTTGATAATGTTAATGCACCACAGATGTGTGTTAGGTGCAGGAACTCATCCTGGGCTATGGAAGAAGGATTATGGGAACTGGACAAGCTGAGGGCAGTGGAAGGGTTGCCATCAGTGTGTAACCATCAGCGGTTTCAAGATACACACCAAGTGTGGTCAAGGGATCTTCTGTACTTATGGACTGGGTCGGAGAATGTAAGTGTGCCGCAAGCTCACATTGAGCAATGTCTTTTGTGCACAATTTTATAGTATTTTTTATTGGCTTTATACTGCTACTTTTTTTTTGGACAAGGAGCTATGCATGTACCTTTACTTTTACTTGATTGGCATCAAACATTACTGTTTATTCGACTTAGTATTCTTACTTATTTGCTGTAGAAGACATACTCCTTGGTAATCTCAATTACATTTCTTAGCTAGTTATAGAACAATTAAGAATATATGACAAAATCCTATGAGCATTGCCACATATACCAAGCTCAGAAAAGGCACAGAACAAAGGTATTTCACATGCAAGCCAAGTGAAAAGTAAGAACAAATTTGTGATGAGTCATCTAACGAAAAGAGCAAACCTGACAGTTTTTTTTATAAGATCTTTTTGTTAGTGGATGTCATTCTCTTAGTTTAGATTTAACATTTATGATCAAATGACATGATTCCTTCATGTGTGGAAACTATTAGCTGTTATCATTCACATGGGTTCATTTACAAAGATTAAGAGATAGCTGTATAAATGTGTTAGTAGGATCTGAGAAGTGCAACTATTATTTTCTCATTTAAATGATGAATAGGTAATTTTAAAGTGTATGTTTCTTTGTAGTAGCTCTACGTTTTGTAATTTTTATTTAATCATATACAATTGGTCTCAATCTGTATTGAAGATTGTTTGTTGCTGTTTGCTTTCTTAACCAGTTGATTTAGATATAAAAAAATCTTTCCAAATTGTTTTTGCCTTAGGTGTTGTAAGTTATTATCTGTGATATTATTTATCAATACAATAAAGTATTGACAATGAACAGGTATACAGCATCTCTGGTAATTTTAGCCGACTGTTTTGTCAAATGGCAAGTATACTTTATTAGTAATTATTCTGGTCAAAAGCATTGACAAATGACAAGTTTACTGTATCAATATTGGTTTGGTAAGCAGTGCTGACACATAGCAATCTTACAGTATGATAAAACCTTGTTAAAGGACCACCTCGCTAAGCTTGACAGCCCGCCACACAGGACACTAACTTTCCAGAACTGTTTTTTTTTTTTCACATTTAATTTAATGTCCCACAACCTCAAACAGTGGGACACCCCGCTACCTGGGACCCTGGAAAATTATTTCAGGACAAATTAACAAATTCACACTTTTTTAAATCCTGGCTGGGATATGAAGTCACTAAGGGGACCACCTTGCTTAGTGGGACTCGTTTAAAAAGAACCACAGGTGTCCCTCTTAGCAAGGTTTTACTGTATCCTTAAAGCTTTTAACCAAGAGTTATTCCAAAGGACAACTATACAGAAATTGTATTAGTTTGGGTCAAAAGTTCTGACAGTTGACCGGTATACAGTATATGTGGCCATTTGAACAACAAAATTGACAATTGACAGGTACACTGTTTCTGTGATCTTTTAAGTCAAGTGCATTGACAAATGACATATACAATATCTAATATATAGTAAAAAGGCATTTTCCAATAGTACTGACAAATGACAAGGATACAGTATCAGTTATAATTTTGGTCTGCACTATTGACAAACGATAAGTATATAGTATCTGTGATAATTTTAGTCTGCACTATTGACAAATGACAAAGATACATTATCTTGTGACAATTTTGGTCAGCAATATTGACAAATAACAAGTATCTAGTATCTGTGATAATTTTAGCCAGCACTATTGACAAACGATAAGTATCTAGTATCTGTGATAATTCTGGTCAGCAATATTGACAAATAACAAGTATCTAGTATCTGTGATAATTTTAGTCTGCACTATTGACAAACGATAAGTATCTAGTATCTGTGATAATTTTAGTCTGCACTATTGACAAATGACAAAGATCGGTATCTTGTGACAATTTTGGTCAGCACTATTGACAAATGACAAGTATATAGTATCTGTGATAATTTTAGTCTGCACTATTGACAAATAACAAGTATACAGTATCTGTGATAATTTTGGTCTGCACTATTGACAAATAACAAGTATACAGTATCTGTGATTATTTTAGTCTGCACTATTGACAAATGACAAGTATCTAGTATCTGTGATAATTTTAGTCTGCACTATTGACAAATGACAAAGATACAGTATCTGTGATAATTTAAGTCAGCAATATTGACAAATAACAAGTATACAGTATCTGTGATAATTCTGGTCAGCAATATTGACAAATAACAAGTATACAGTATCTGTGATAATTTTGGTCAGCAATATTGACAAATAACAAGTATACAATATCTATAACAATTTTGGTCAGCAATATTGACAAATAACAAGTATATAGTATCTGTGATAATTTTAGCCAGCACTATTGACAAATGACAAAGGTACAGTATCTGTGATAATTTTAGTCTGCACTATTGACAAACGATAAATATCTAGTATCTGTGATAATTTTAGCCAGCACTATTGACAAATGACAAGTATACAGTATCTGTGATAATTTTAGTCAGCAATATTGGCAAATAACAAGTATACAGTATCTGTGATAATTTTAGCCAGCACTATTGACAAATGACAAAGATACAATATCTATAACAATTTTGGTCAGCAATATTGACAAATAACAAGTATACAGTATCTGTGATAATTCTGGTCAGCAATATTGACAAATAACAAGTATACAGTATCTGTGATAATTTTGGTCAACATCATTGACAAATAACAAGTATACAGCATCTGTGATAATTTTGGTCAAGTATACATTATCTGTGCTAGTTTTGGCCTAGAGAATTAGCAAATGACAAGCATAAAGTCAGTGTCAGTAAATGAGTTTTTTTGTGTTGTTTTTACCTTTTATATTGATTTGCTCTTGTTTTAATGCTATGTAAGATATACCTTATTTACAATATGACTGCTTGATTGAATCCCTTTAACTTGTATGCCTATACTTCTTGCTATGACATATTTCATTTATAATACATCTTCCTGTTGGTTTGGTTGACCACATGTTCATGTTAATTCTCAGTCGGTTAAGCACATATTTTTATGGCTTAGGGAAACAGTGTAGATCCAGATCTGTTGGCTCCCTTTCTGATCAGGATCGGTACTATTTTCTGCTGAGGCTCTTGCAATATTATAGACACCTTTGCATGTATATGTAATGAGATGAGAGTGTTATGCTTGATCTGAGACAATTGAGAATAACTATGGGATATGAACAAATGTAACAATTTTAGAGTTGTAATTATCTGGAGGCACAAATATGCCACAATTAAAAAATAAGTCTGTTTTATAGGCAATTGGCTGTTTTTGTGTTTGTTGTGGGGTTAAGTGTCCCATCAGTGATTTTGGATTCATCTGGAACTGGTGTTCACTTTTAACAATATATTACTGTTTTCACTTTAAAACCATGCTGTGACTCAATGGCATTATGCAACGCCTAATCACATTTTCCTGGATCTGGAATCCTCCACCCCAACCACAAGCAGAAACTGAGCTTAAGCAGGGGGCTAAGACAATATTCCTTTGAAGACTTTAGTATGCCTTTGCCTTAAATTGTACCTTGAACCTTCATTACCGATCATGCTACTTTCTATACTACCAGTGTGTCTGCTATACAGTCCACTTTATTAACTTTTTACAAAGTGTGTGATGCATGTTTTTAGTTATATATCTATACATTGTACTTGCTAAATATTAAATGTCATATATTTCAACTTACTAATAATTGTTAGTGTTCACAAAAAACTGTTTAATTTCGACACAGTATCTAGAAGTAAAATATTTTTGAAAGTTTGAGCCTTTTGTTTTTATTTGACATCATCAAAATGTTGATTAGTGAAAATCTTCAAAAAAAATAAAAAGTAAGTAAGTTCCAAGGCGGTAACTGTCTGGTTTGCTCCTATTGTTAAATGACTCATCACAGATTTGTTCTCACTTTTACATTTGGCGTGCATTTGAATACCTTGGTCCTGTGTCGTTTCAATTTTTGTATATGTTGCAATGCTCATAGGACTTTGTCCTATATATTCTTATAACTAATTTTTCGAAATTCATGGTTGTTTATACAGCACAGTGCATGTCTTTGGAGAGGAAGCCTTTTGAATATTTTGCATTTACAATTTATAGAAGTGTGATTTTGTTTTATGGAATGTTACAATCTGTTTAATAGTTTATTTATGGGTTTGAATAAAGCATGCTCAATCGAAGTTGTATATGTTTTGCTAAAAGATACATATACAATTCCAAGGTCATATACACGTCATGAAATACTTCCATCACTTTATTCTATTGAAAGGTTAGTTTTATTATTGGTGTTTAGTCAAAGTTAAGGTAGGCATTGTCTTTTTATTTGTGCTTTAACAACGTTTAGCCTGTTCTTTCAGAAATTTACATTTAGAAAACATTACCGTTTAATTATTTTGCCAGTACACAGTTCAGTGTAATGTTTCTTCCATCCTTTCATTTTAAAATGAATATTGGGACTGTTTCAAGGGTGCTTTTTATCAAAGAGGCAAAAACAAACATGTTACACAGGTTTGTACTTCCTGTGAATTGTGTCCATTTCACTTGGGTTTATCAGTAAACAAGTAGGCTGACTTGTAAACTTTTTTTTTTAAAAAAAGCTTGAGCTTTGAGTGTATATGATTGCATGTTATCAGACATCTGTTTGTGTTCTGCTTTAGATGAGGACAAGGAAGCTGCTAAAAATGCTTGCTTAGCACAAAATAAACAGAACTAGGCAAAAAATCAACCAGCTACTGTTGGATGCTATCTGATCAGGTTCTTCACTATTTAATGAAAGTCTTTAGTAATACATTTAGAGATGTTTGCCTGTATGCAACTGAGCATATGCTCAGAGTTTGCTTTTGTGATCACCTACTATCCAATGTCTGGTTTCTGTCCATATTCTTTGAATAGCATCTTCTCTGAAACCACTTGCCCAATTTCGTCCAAATTTTATTAGAAGCTTTAATATGCTGAGGGAAAAGGTGTTTAAAGAAATTGAATCCATCAAAAAATGACTGCTGACATTACTGTCGTATGTTAACTAGCTAACAAAGCTTCTAAATAACTTTATCTGTACTTTTCTTTCCATTCAGAGTGCAAATTCTAATCAGAGTTTGGTATCTGCCTCGCGGCAACCAGTAGAGCATGGTGAATCCCTCTATGATCAGAATGACACTAGCACCAGCCGAGAGGGGCAAGAAGGCAGCTGGTCCCTAGCAACCGAGCAATCTGACAACTCCATGTCCTACAGCACAGCTGTCAAGTCAGACACTACTTCAGAAACATCGGCAGACAATAACGAAATTGTACAAACGCATAAAAAAACATCCAGGGGAATTTTGGGAATTTTTAAGAATATTTTTATCAAGGATCCTAAATCATCAACACTATTGTCAACCTCATCAGCAACAGGAGGAGCACTTAATACAGGAAAGACAAATACAAGAGCAGTAGAAGCTAGAGCCGAAACAACAACAGTGAACACAATACCGGCTCCTTCAATAAGCATGTCATCCAGTCAGTCCTCATCGGCACTAAATATAGCATCGGGTGTGGAAAACTTTCTTGTTGTTCCTCAAGTAACACATGGTGTTTTCAGACATGGCAGGTCTCAGTCTGAAAGCTGGCAACATGAGAAATATGAGCAGTTTGTTGAAGTGTCCAGAAAAACTTGTTCTTCTCCTGGGGTTGAAAGTGAAGGCACACTAAGTGACAGTGTACTGATGGATGCTTCTCGAATAATGGGAAACAAACAGTTGGAGCTAGGTATCCAGTTAAATCTAGGACATGCACAGGTGCAGCGAATTATAGGAGAACATCCTTTAAATCTTGTGATGCAAGGCTTTTACATTCTGAACTCATGGAAAATAAACCAGAAACAGAGGGGACAGCAGCCTTCACTGGAAATTCTTCTGGAAGAAATGGATCATTGCGAAATTGATACAGAAACACTCCGACAAAAATATGACATACCATGGAAATAATGCAGTCACATGTTTACATGTAAGAGGGTGTGTAAAAAACAATATTCCATTCTACACATTTTTTTTGGTCAAATTGTTGAATATTAACGATAAGACATATCATTTTAGATGAAAGGTGTTTAGGTTATGGCTATGTTTGTAAGAGATGCAAAATACCACCATCTCATAGTGTTGCTTGGTGATTTCGAATACAAAAAAAAGTCCATTGACTTGACTGAACTTTTAATTCTAATTATAATAACTTGTATTTCTGTTTGAAGAGCATAAGCAGTTTGGACTGCATATTTTAAAACAAATGTGTTGTGTTATTTGTCTTGAAAACACCCACAAGTGCATGAAATAACGAACATAAACATCAACATACCAAGCAAACAGAAATAAAAAACATCCAGTTTGGTGATAATGAAGTAGAGGCTTGTGTGTGCACTGTACGTATTATCTAGGTTTCTTGCTTTGAACTTCAAACTAATCTTTGCACCAGTTTGCCTGCCTATTGCACAATGAATTCATATTTGCTTTTTTCCTCTTTGAAAATAAAAGCTTGAATCACAGTAGTTGTTGCATGTGGTTTTATATAACTTTTTTTTTTGTACAATGATATACATTCTAGCTTCTCAAAAACACCCGTTTTACATATTTTGCATATATTTCATGATTGACATCTACTTTGTTAGTAACCCAAGTAGAGTAAACATAGATCATCATAATGACCTCAGAGAGAAGCATTTAATGGCCACATTGTCTATCAATGTGCCTTTTCACCTGTCTGTATGTCCTGTTTCCTTGTCTCAGATATAACTACCATATTATTTACAGTTCTTCCATCAAATTTCATCATCTTATAGAATTATTCTTGAAGGTGTGTACATTTACAAATTCAACCACTTAGGTTATCTTTAATTTTCTATTTAAAGGTCATTCCTTATAAATGCAACTCATTCTGTGTATTATTGTCCTCGCCATTTTGAGGTGCATCCTCCATTCCATCTGAAAGTGAAACAGTCAGGGTAAGGGACATATTAAGAGTTATAGCATCTTTGGAAGTCTTTGCCAGTTCCAATGACATTTTCTTGTTTTTTTTTAATGCTCAGTTTTGAAATATAAAATGGTTAAACTGTATGATTTTTTAATGAAGTCAGTCATGAGATGTGTGTACGTCAAGGTCATACTTTATACCAATACATAAATGTTATGTTTTATAGCTATATATGTGCTTGTTGTAGAACGTCATTAGGGTTTTACTGATGCAAATGATTCTCGTATATTATTTCTGTGATAATTTTAGTGTTTTTATATACACAGTGTGTTTATGGCTATTCATTCCTTGGCTATATTTCTTGGCTATAGCAATATTTGAATATACACAATATTTTTAGGGAAAACTTTTACATATAACCAAATAAACAGGAGGTAAATTTGAATCTTGTTAATTTTGGTTCCATATATTTACAATAAACATATATGTTAAAAACAAATTAAAGAAAAAAAAAACACTTTTCCAAGTGACATAATTGGTATATTTTTTCTTAGAAGGTAACTTTTATATGTAAAAGAAGAGTAAAATTAAAAATTGGTGGAACAAAAAACAAGGTTCACCACATCCTTGATAAATTTGATATAAAAAATAAAAATATCTAAAAATCAATAACCCAGATTCAACAAACATTTAGCACATTGGCCATATTTACTTTTATTTTATAAAATAAATACTAGATGATACAGGTGGTGAATTTTTGTTGATTGTTTGAATGTCCATGTATAGATAAATAAATTGGTTTTCGACTTTGTTTCGATTGTTTATACAACACCTAGGACAGGTGCCAACTAAAAATGTTATGCTAAAATGATCTTTTAAAATGTCAGCTTGATAAAACCTGCATGCAATACTTAGCACCTGAGCATTTTGACAATGATTACTCCTAAACAAGTGGCATAACTGTTCTAATTCACAGAATTATTGAGCTCAAAATAATATTTTCTTGTTACATTTTAATTGTTATTTTACCAAAATGTACTAATGTACAAGTCAATTGTAAATGTATGCAGTTCTTCTAAATATGCAAATATGGTGAAACTTTTAAAAAGAAAATTAAACTTTACTTGTACCTTTAAAGGTGGTATCTATCACTTTGAGCCAGAAATCAAATGAAAGAAAATGCATATAATCCAACTTAACTCACAGCAAGACCATGCCTGTGGTCAGTTATTACACTTAAATCCCCAAAGACAATGGATTGCTACTGTTACATATGAAAATGGTGAAGTTAATATAGCAACATTGTCAGAGGGGTCAGATTCCAGTTCAACAGTGTTGCACACATCAATTATATTTTACAGTTTTTAATTACTGACAGGGTATACAATGAATTAAACAAAAACACAGAATCAATTTAAATCTAATTTATTATACTTTTGTATAATTGCTATGTACATATTCCAACTGAATGAACTTCGTAAGTAAAAATAATAATCCTGCATGAGGTAATGAATATCTTGAAATTATAAAAAAATTATCATTCAAAACCAATCTCATCTTCTAATGGCTAATCAAATGAGGATAATAGAACCTGCCCAAAGCCAAAAACAAAATTAATTTATATGTCAAAGTAAATGTTTAATAAATGGCAACATTACTATTGACAGATATTCCTTATTTACTAATATATCTTATAACATACATCAAAAACATCTTTATCTTACCATTACTGAGAAATAATATCTTAGAAAAGATGATCCAATTTAGCAAAAACTTTAGCCAAGCTGGTACACATACACACACCAGATATGATCATGTCATAAAATATCCATATCTTTATATATATGTACAAGAGTACAAGCAAGATAATGCACACATCAATCAATATGATCGTCCTATTAAAACACATTTGAAGATTGAAGATGAAAATACTCTGACAAGATGCAATGTTCATTGAAAAGTTGTTACAGGAATGGAAATAACTTTCCATGTCTTTTTATAGTTTCACCATCGTACAACTGGCTTACACATGTTGTGTTTACTTTGTATATTTTTAACAATCAGAAAATGAAACATTTAAGCTATGATGATTTGATCTTGTCACCTATTTTGCAAACAAATTTTTAACCATAATGCCAACTTCAATATAACAATTGCACATTTAAGCTAGACTATTAAACTATTAGCTGCCTAAGTCGAAAAACAAGTGCTGGTACTGAATTTCAATTTTTATGTCTCATATTCTTAAAGTGCGACTTAAAAAACTCTTAAAAAAGGTATGACTCTTTTCTTCAAATGTGAATGAAAGCTACCTAGACCTCTAGTCATTAAAACATCACAGATTATAAAACCAAACATACACTACACACATTCACATGGCTTGTAAATGACAAAAAAAGAAACTGTACATCCCAAAGCCCCCTGATGATGAGAGTTCATGACTGGGTTTGTTCAAGGAACAGCTTGTCACTATTCCACATCATCCTCTGCTAATGTGACAATTTTGGGTCCTGAAGACTTTCCGTGGGCTTCATCCATCCTCTGGAGAAATGGAGAAAATCAAGTTAAAAGAGGTGTCACTTGATTTGAGACATATATGGTATGGGATGGGATTAGCAGGCATTTTTGCCGATACTGTGCAGCGACATTTCTATCATTATAGCACAGGGGCACTTATGAGGTGCCCAGGGACTGAACCCGGCCAGGGAAGCCACTACTACCAACTTTAAGGTCTTTGGTTTGACCCGGCCGGGGTTTGAACACACGACCTCCAGATCCGCAAGCCGACGCTCAACCAATTGAGCTATTGCGGCCGGTATATATAGTATGGCAAAATGTGTAGCAACAACAAATCTTTATAATATGGTTGCTTGTTAAATCTAGTTTATGACATTATATTGCATATTCATAAATAAACTACAGTAAAACCTTTCCAAAAGGCACCTCTGAGCAGCATCAACCTCTTAGCAGCAAAACTTATTTCCTTCCATTAGTTTTCAGTGCATATTAACACATTGTAATATTGATAAGACAGCAAATTTGTCTGATTTAGTGGAGATGCTAAATAAGTGTATGGTTGACAGGTAACCCAGATTGTTGTGAAAAACAGCTGATTTCCTTATTTCAAAACAGTGCTTATAAAAATGAAATTTAAGTATGGTGGAAAGTATGACATGATAAATTGTACAAAAGATTGTTGGTGATTTTGTAAAAAATGAAAAATGTCAAAGATTACTCTTTATTTCTAGCATACATTAGAGTTTATTGTGACTAAATGAAGCATTTATCTACATTAATATTTATAGTGTTCAGTTTGCATCTACATAGTTTACATATGTTTTTTTAAAACTTACCTTATCGAAAATATATTGTGGGTTATGCTTTACATTCAAGTATTTTCATAACCATAAAATCACATAGAAATGCCTTGAACATCTGACGTGTGTATCAAACAGAGTCACTAGTGCTAATTTAAAAAATCATCATTACTAACAGATTTTAAATTTTGATTGTTATCATTTCCGATTCTTTTAATTGTTAAAGATTGTGTTATGCTACACTACATACATCATGAATGACAAGTTATCTTTACTGACCTTTTTGTACACTTTGGTATGGGCTAACTGTCTCTGTATGTGTTTATCTTAAATTGTGCAACACATTCCTTGCCAAAGATATTTATTGCATTAACAGTACAGAATCCATTCAAAATTAGTGATTTTCTAAATTTTGTTTTTGAAATACATCACAGTGACCAAATATGATTATCATAGAAATGTCCAGCTATTTTGGTGGAGGATGCCTCCAAACAAATGTCTGGGTAGAACCATCGGCACACCACAGGTCAACTGGAAGACCTTCCCACATTAAGTCCTATGCCCCGAACGGGACTCAAACCCCAAGAGAGGCTAAACGGTCAGAGGAGTTACAAGTCGGTGACTCTACCACTATGCCCCTTTCTAAATTTGTAATTTAATTAGCTAGAAAATGCTTATGGGATCATTTGCAATATCTATTTCAAGTAAGAAAAGAAGAACATTGATTTTTCTTGATAAAGGTCAATGTTTCATAATATGTGTAAGACAAACTTCTTTAGAAGGCCTCTTCAAAGTTTGTTATGAACATATAAAAAGAATAAAATAGTTACCAGTGGTGAGGACATGACCTAAGACTGACTTTTTCTTTTAGAACATTAGAAGATAGATATACAGCATGATCTGTATTTGGCAACCTAAAAAAACTTAAGTATGTCACAGGTTACTTATTTATGGTCAGACAAAAAACAACAACATCAAGGTCACCATACTTAATAAGAATAATACAGGTGCGGTTGTAGTTCTTATAACGTATGTTAACTTAGTTTGCAAATATGGAGGCTATTATTCACACTAACATTTAAGCTATTTCAAAATACTTTTACGTCTATTTATGCACTAAATGAGCTAAGGGTACTTACTTGTTTCACAATAGGTAATTTGAGTGCCAGCAACTGAACCACCTCTGGAGGAAGGGTCTGGGCAAACACCTGCATCAGGTGCTGTTGTTGTCCACATACTACTACAGCATTGGCCAGGTGCTCAACTCCCTCTTCTACCTCTGTAGCACCAAAATATTCACAAATTTAGAAGATGTTAACAGTTTTTTTCGCAGGTCCAGAATTAAAATCTCCCATCAGCAATCTTGCCATTACATATGTACAAAAATACAGAGAAAAGGTTGCACAAAGTTATCTAAAAGTTAAGGAGATAAAAACAGATATTTTGTAATTGGTTATCTGTTTTTGATCTATCAGAACAGCTTGAAATGACCCAGATAAAGGGCTGCATTCCCTGGGATAGCTTGGGTTGAAAAATCATGACTTGGCATGACAGAACAATCAAACAAACCTGGTATCCTTATAATGACGGTAAACGGTAAACAATAAAACTTTCGGCAAATTGTCTTTTTCAAGAGTTAAACATAACAATTTTCTAATATGGCAGCGCATTAAAATGTCAGAAAATATGTAGAGACAGAATTTGTTTATGTTGAAAATGGCAATTTGCCAACAATTTGAGTGAGAGTGTTTTTTGAAGAAATATAATTAATACAGTTCTCTCTGGAACAATTTACAATATTGTGTCAAAAGTACAACAATAATGACTTTTATACATGGACTTTATCTTAGTTATGTCTTTACCTGGAAGCAGTATTGCACCACAAGGACCTATAGTATTCAGCATATGATAAATACTTAAATAACATATTGCAATATGTCTCATGACAAAAGTCAAAAATAAATTATATTTATGTAGAATCTTAGTGAACTATTGTAGAAAGTTGGACCTTACTTAATAGTAAATAATAAACTTACGTCCACTTGACAACATGAGCTCTCCAATTTGTATTTCTTGCATAAAGTACTGTTGACATGCTTCTTGGTTACTTGGATCTGGGAACTGAAAAGATAAAAGATGTTCACACAAAAACTATTATTTATTCTTATTTTATCCAAAATACATATTCATATATAGACATAATACACATATCTACAAATAATGTAAAAACAGCAGAGAACTATAAATATACTTTAAATTGAGCATACATTTGAAAAACGAATACAAATGTTTTGTATTCTGATATAATACAAGTTTGTTTTGTTACACTTTTTGGCACAATTATGGTCATAATAGTGTCATCCAGCTAATTTGGGAGCAGGTCAAAACATATCCAAACTAAAACGTACCCATATATTTCTGGTGAAAATGTACCCCAAAATAAGTCAAATGTCCCTATGTAAAATTGTATATACAAATAATGTAACAATATCAGTGTTGTTTATCAATCTTTAAGCATTATGTTGTATTCATTTACATATTTATAACTAGAACTATCACTGAATGCAATTCATACCCCCACCAATGTCCTTGACAAAGCTGGTACAAGGGTAAGATGGGTTCTGCACATTGCCCAGTTCGGGTGAACATTTGAGTCAAGTTTGAAGAAAATCCTTCCATTAGTATAGAATTTATAGAGCGGATCTGACATATTGTCTAGTATTGATTGTAAGTAAATTAAAAGACTTAAAAAGGGGCATAACTTTGTCAAAATGCAATACAGAGTTATGAAACTTGACCTGCATATCTTACTTGTGATACGTCATATATCTTTTAAGTTTCAAGGAAATACCTGTGCTAATTTCAGAAATATTCAAGTACATGTTAAAATTTAAGAACATTTTCTAAGTCAATTTTGACCTTCAAGTGTGACCTTGACCTTAAGACGGCACAAAGGTAACATGGGTTCTGCACATCCCCTTGTTGAGGTGAACATTTGAGCCAAGATTAAAGAAAATCTTTCAATTAGTGTAGGACTTACAGAGCGGACACGACATAATGTCTAATATTTGATTGTTTGATATTTGACCTTCAATTGTGACCTTGACCTTGAGCTGACACATGGGCAACTTGGGTTCTGCACATCCCCTTGTTGAGGTGAACATTTCAGCCGAGTTTGAAGAAAATCCTTCAATTGGTATAGGATTTATAGAGCGGACACGATAATGGAGACGGACCGACAGACGGATGCGACAAAGCGAATCCATTATAGCCCCCCCCCCCCATTTTGTGGAGGGGGTATAATAATTAAATAAGCGAACAAATGTTTTATAGTGTGAATGGATTCTCTTTATGGATGGATTTCCCCTTTATGTTATATTACAGTATTTGTAGATTGTGTATGCTTAAATATAAAGTGTGCATTTTGTTTGTATACTTAATTACTTTTTGTTTTTATTTATGTTGTGTTGCTGTTTTTTTCTCCTCTGAAATTGATAATGACCAATCACGATGAGAATGAGTTCACATAATGATAAAAGATCTTTAACATTATCACATTCAGATATGTACATACTTTAATTAATTGTTGGTGTTTGTAAGCAGTCCAAGCATTCTAAAATATAAGTTACTTGGAAAATAAAAAAAATATCAATTGATTTTATAGCTGCTTTTTCTGGTAAGTAGTCCTTAAAGTCTGATAGAGCTTTTTAATCCCATCAATAAGCATAAATGACTAAAGCAGTTTGTACAATGCTAATTTTTTTGTTACATTTTAAAACCTTTTCATTTTCACACACTTTTGCCTATGTGACATTTATTTAAAAAAAAAAAACTAAAAAAATAAACACAAATCAAACTTACAATATGCGTTTAGTTTGCATAAAATATCAATAAATACAACTTAACCAAGATACACAATGACTAAATATAAAAATATAGAAAGTAATATTACTTAACACTTGTAAGACTCATATAATTATAATATATAAATTTTTACATAGGAAAGTTTTGACTTCTACTAGGGTCATACATGTGAACTCTCCCACTTTTGGAGAGAGACTCCCACTTTTAAGGTTCATAATTATTTGAAAAATGAGGGATGTTTTACACATTTTCAGAAATCTCCCTATTTGGAAACAGATAACTTCCTTCTTTGTTTAGGTATATGAAATAACTAATCTCCCACCTTGCAAGAGAAAATCTCCCACTTTAGCCTCGAAGAAAATTTACATGTATGTTTTGACTTTCTTCTGTGTAAATTTTGACCAGAAATGTATGGGTACGTTTTGGTATGTTTTGATTGTTATCTGCTAATTATTTGTGTAGAAGGACCCCAGACTTGTCAGGGTAGAACTATCGGTGTATCACAGGTAAATGATACAAGTACAATTAATAATAAACCAGGACCTTCTACATTAAAAATCAATTGTTTTGACACAATGCTTAAGAAGAGTGATACTTACTTTTGTTGTACTAGCAGAGCCTCTTGAAGTGGTTTTATTGGCTGCATTCTTTCTTCCTAAACAACAAAGTTTGTATAATGAACACCAAAACTATCAGAACATGGACTTGAGACATACAATTAAAAAATAAACAAATATATATATATCTTGTGGTAGTACTGAAGCTTTAATTATCTAATTAAACATGCTTAGGTTTTATATCAGCACTTCTTTCTTTTATTTATATTTGCATTCATTCTTTGTCAAAGACTTTGATTTAATAGCTGGACTTTCTTAGCATTGACTCCACCATACAAATTTACTTTATGATAAGCATACAAAAGCAGTCCTAGTTTTTAAGCATTTACTAGTATTGTCTTCTTATACATCGATTAAGAGATGTTTGGAGTCACTGAGGTTACATGCTGTGGTCCAGTGTGATGTATGGTCTGAATATGAAGTTTAATTTTACATACTTTCTTTTAATTTTTGTCTGAAGTCTGGAGCGCTCCTTCGTTTTCTGTCAAAGTATATACAATAACCGATAAAACAGACGCCTGCCGCGGCGGCAATGCCCATCGAGGCCCGTGTTGACAGGATATCTAACATTTTGCATGCGACTTTGGTGTGATCTTTGTTAAAACGGAAGTGAACATAGCCGGTGAACGTTGATGTTGCGGTTTGATTAAGACCCTTCATCACGGCAATGCACATCGATTGGCTAGCAGACATAGAATTCTCTAAAATTTAAAAATGTACGTGAAGGGTTTGAACTGTCTTTTCAATTAAATCGAAATTAAAAATCAAAAGGCGGAAATTTAAAAGACAACTTTTAATTTAATTGAGAATTTAGAAATCCACATACAAAGAACATATTTTAGTTTTCCTCCTACCTTTATGCATGTGTATAGTTGCTTATCCGTGTCCGTCTCTACTCTATAAAAAGGGCACATTACGTTACTGTGGTTGAATGGTCGCTGTCGACAGGTGGTCGTTTACACAGTCCACACGCTAAATTGGCGATTATGGAGGAACATTTAGTTTAAAATATGTAAATTTAAAATGCTGTTCTTAATAGTGACATTTTGAGGATTTCAAAAATGAAATAAATAGTCGAGAGAGTTGCTCCCTCCGGCGAAAGTTAAAGGAAACGGCGTTGTGCCGAGTAATACACTTAACACAGTCAACTTCCGGTTACCTCTTGAAACAAATAAATAACGTTTTTCCACGATTACTTTATTGAATTTCTTCTGATTGTACAAAATGGAGGTTGGAAATGAAATAAGTCAAAAGATAAGGGTATGTTCAACGGTATAAATTTATTAATTAATTCGAATGTAAAATTCTTGCATTGTGAAACAAATATG
This sequence comes from Sinonovacula constricta, assembly GCA_007844125.1. Taxonomy (NCBI): domain Eukaryota; kingdom Metazoa; phylum Mollusca; class Bivalvia; order Cardiida; family Solecurtidae; genus Sinonovacula; species Sinonovacula constricta. Next base: position 71,150,010 of record CM017557.1, read on the forward strand.
TCTCCAGTAAAATTAATGGGTGGAGAATTGGGAGAGAAACACCATTATTTAAGCAACATTTGAATTCTTACATTTATTCCATAAGAAGAAATTATGTGATTGCGCTTTACAGTTAATTTGCCAACATGAAGGCAGAGGTCCATAAAGCATGAATTACTGCAAAAGGAACCTTCTTTTTTGCTACCCATTATTTTTTGCAGCTCAGATGTTTCGCACTAAGATATTTCACAGTTTAACAGCATTATATGTGTAAAACAATTAGGTGTGAATAGAAAACAAAAAATATGTATATATTTACAGGGGCATTATTTGCATGAATTCAGCTAAAGGAACTTCAATCCGTATATGCTATTCGTTCATATTTTCGGGGTGGGGGGAGCGGAGGGGGGTAATTGGTAATTTTGATTATAAGTGCCCCTGTGCTATAATGATAGAAATGATGCTGCACAGTATCTGCAAAAATGCCGGCAAATCCCAAATTAAAAAATCTGAGGGTCATATCTGCGCATCATGTATCACATCATAAACCGCAAAAATGTTGATTGTATTTTACTATATACCGTTAATAATTCTTCTGTTTATTTAGAATTTAGGTCTTCAGATTTTTCTCTTTAAAAAATTTAATTCATCTTTTTGATTGTATATAATTATAATTGTATATATAATTATGTCATTGATGATAAAATTTTGTATAAATTAAATAAGCCTTGATGTGAATGATACTTCTCATAGTTTACTAGGAACAAGTAAATAAACAGAATATTGCTTAATAGTGTTTTCTTTTTGCAACTCAATTATGACAATCAAATGAAAAAATACAACACGACAATTAACATAGTTACATACTTCCCCAGACATATGTTCTTTTGAATTTGAAGACAATCCAAAACACTAAAAGAATGCTTAGCTACAATGAATTTGCTTTCATCTGCAAACCTTTTCTTGTTTTAAATAAGCACACCTGCTTAAGACAACAAACATTGAAAAAAAACAGCAAAGCAAATTAGAACCTGAAAACACTTGAAAGCATGTGCAATAATTATAATACATAATAATAAATACAATATATGGAAGTTAGCTATTTTTAATACTCATGCAGAATCTCATTTTAGGAACAAAAGAAACCAAATGCAATTTGGTCATTTAATTGCTGAAATTAACATAACCGTTTAAGATTATATTGTTTCTCAAAACTGACTTCACCCCTAAACTAATTATAAATATAAGGATCGCCATTCTCGGCCTCCCAATAATGCATATAGCAAGTATCATTTCCTAACTAAATATATCTAAAGGCACCATCAGGCAAGACAACAAGAACCTGGTTTTCAGTACAAAATGTACTGTGTAAAACTGTTGTCTGTGCCCAAAACTAATTTTAAAATTTCTAAACGTCGTTTTAGTTAACTGAACAAGTTTAATACAAGATTTCTATTACTGGTAGTCATTTATGGTACGCTACATAGTTTTAAGCAATATAAATCTCATTTTGATAATACTTTAACCACAGCTGATTTTTTTCATTGATTTTCATTTCAGTCTGCAATAAAAGCAAAATTAATTGAACTAGGAGCATATGTTGGTAAGTACCTATTCCAAGATGATGTATGTTTAAATAGATTGTTGCACAAATTGAACACTAAAATAATGCTTGGAGCCAGCCTTTGAATTATTGTTTTTCCTGTGACACCTTACAGTTCAGACAAATCAGCAATATTAATGTTAAAAACACATCTTTTGATAAAAATGTTAACAACAAAACAGAACCATTGCTCTGTTGTTTTTTAACATTGTTAAATATTTTATGACATTTTTTTTACATTTATATGAAACTGGTGTTGTCACCATGTTTTTTTATAAACAACCATTCGTATTATGAATAGAAACATTTTAATTCTGTCAAACTTTTAGTTTTATGGAAACAATGATCAATGAAAATAGATATAATGCTGCCTTCAGTGTGATAGCATGTCATGAAAACTTAACTGAAAAACATTTTCCAGTCACTTAATCCAAAAGACCTTAAAATATAGGCTGCCTAACAATATGTCGATTGACCTCTGTATGCTCTATGATATGTATAACAATGTCTGTCATGCTATAGATGATGAGTTGCCTGATTACATTATGGTCATGGTGGCCAACAAGAAGACTCAGAAACAGATGACAGATGATCTGGCTCTCTTTCTCAGCTCCAACACAGAGAAGTTCACTCACTGGTAGGGGCAGATTTACACTTTTGGTAAATTTGGCAACTTGTAACACCAGACTCCTACGTCTCTAACCACTTGGGTTCGAGGCAAAGGGCTTACTGTGTAAAGGTCATCAAGCTGACACTCACTAGGCTGGTGGATCTGCCCAATTATTTGTCTTGTGTCTTTCACTGCCAGTATAGCTGGTTCTTGCTAAAAGAATCATAATTGGTCACTGTGATGTATTTCAAAAACAAAATATTAACTTTTTAAGCACAAAATGATCAGGTGTAGGCAGCTGGTACAGATTTAAGTCAGCCAGCCCCAGTCTCCTTACGATCTACACTGTTTCCTCCCAAGTCTGTTAGTTTGTCTTGATGCCTATGCATAAAGCTATAAGCAAAGACTGAACAACTTCATATGAATTATTAACAGACTAACTTAAGCATGGTAAGATTTGGATTTATTATATCAAGTTTTTGTGTTGTAGAGTATCTTTAAGATATGCTCTTTTTTTAAAAACAGTTGCAACTGTAACAAGTTCTTGAAAAAACAAATTTCATATTTTAGAGCGTTTGAATATAAATATGCTGTCCTTATCAGTTACAAATGGAAATCCTTCCCTTTCAGCATTCAAAAGTTAGAATCATCTTGTTAACAGAAGATCCAAACATTTAAATGTTCAGTAACATCCCTTTTATCGATTAAATGGATGATGAGCCCAACATCGTTATATTTTTAGTATATTTTTTTTTAATCTTGTATGTACCTAATTTATCAATATCATCAATTATCCATATCATTATTTTAGAGTCATTGTAACAATTTATGTTTTTTTGTTTTTTTTTAATTTTCAGGCTTCATGGTCTTTTGAAGAAACTACAATCTATTAACACAGGTAAGCCACAGGTTGATTCTACTGATTGCTTCATAGGTAACTTATTTGTGGGCAACGTAAACCTGTGACGTTATTGAAAATCTCAAGTTTAAATATACTAAATGTGTAGAATTTATCAAACCTAACTGCTATTTCACAAATGCATATTTTTAGTAAATGAAAACACAGGCATTGCTCAATCTCATAAAATTAATAAGTTTATCATATTCTCTCAACCTAAATAAACATGAAGATTGTGTTGCACATACCCCAGCATTTGAATTGGTCCAGCTAGGATCATATTCTTACCACCAATATAAACTTTGATTTGTATTTATTTTGTAGAACAAGGAGTAGGCAAGCCAAAACCAAAAGAAAAGCATAAGTCTGATAAAAGGAAAAGTAGATCCAGTGTGTCAGACAAAGGTTCAAAATCTGAAGCTGAACCCAAAGTGTCCCAGACTGAAGCTGGTAAACCGGTAGCTGCCAAGGGAGACAAATCTGGAGACAAGGCTGTCAAGGAACCCACCAAAAAGGAAACTACCGGAAATGCTCCAGCTGCCTCATCTTCTGCGGAAATCACCACTGAGATTAACATCAGTGAAAATACAGGTAACGTGTAATTTGGTTTACGCATGCAACCTGTCAAATAAATAATTTATTTCTAAAGAGGGTATTGTCAGCATAGAATCTTTAAAAACAAATGGTGTCAAATCACAGAATCTAGTTTACACTCTTTACATGACCACTGCTGGCATGGGCATGTTAAACAAGAATGACACATCAACAGTTCACATGCATGGCAATTCCTGTCTGATTACATGTAGGACTTGGTAGACAAAGGAAGACACATTAAAAAATTGGCAGAAATAATCCACATGTTTTTTTACTTTCATTTTTTATTTCATATACAAAATAGCCTGCCTTCGTTATGCTTTTGTGTACTCAATTTCAAATTTAAAGAAATTATTAAACTGAACAAAAACTACACATAATAAACAGCCTCTTCAGATGAAAGACTTTTGTGAAACTTGAATTAATAACTATCAGCTTAAATAAAAGTCGTTAGTGTTATAGGTAAAGGATGATCTTGACGTTCCTTGACATAACATGTGGTAATGTTTCTTTTGTTTCACTTGTAGATGAGTTTGCTGAGGAGTGCAAGGAGATCCAGCAAAAAGAGAAGGTCAAGTCTGCATCCACAGGAAAGCCCCCACCCGCCAAGGTTCGGCGACAGGATCGATCTTCTGTTGATGCTCCAGCCCCTGCCAAGGTCCCCAGCAAACCCAGGACCAGCTCAACTTCAGACAAAACTAAGGTACTAGGAAATAATTTATGACCAATGTGGCTGTCTAACTTACAGAGGATCTGAGATGTTTCTGGTATCCACATTTCTACAACTTGTCTTCCACTGTAAACAAGTTGGACGTGTGCATTTTGAAATGACACAATGTACAAAAATTTAATAAATGAATACATCAATTTTCTTGTACTGGACCTGCTTGTGCAATCAGTAGAGCATTGGCTCCAAGTACAGGAGGCCCCAGGTTCAAACTCAGACCATGACATACCAAAGTCATTAAAAATGGTAGTGGTAAAGCTCCCTTGCTAACGCTCAAGCAAATACAAGGGTAGTTCCACAACTGGGTAGCCCAGTGTCAGGATACTGTAACTGGGTGTGGTATCATGCTAGGTGTTCACAGTATGGTATAGATGGTGAAGGCAGCACTATATCTGCTTTAAGTGGACACCATCTCCTGATAACTGAAATGCTGTTGGTGGGACGATAAACCTAATAAACAACATCAATTTTCTCAGTTTACAATATTATTATGCATATTGTCAGCAATAAGTTTTGCTCATTTACTTTTTTTCATACATCTATCTTTGTAGTGTTATAGTCAATGGGTACTGACATATCCTTGATGAAGTTTTAAATGTGATCTGTTGCATAAAAATATTGTTTAAATTTTTTGTTCATAGTTGATTTGCAAACAAGTTCTTTCAACTTATTTCTTTTTGACTGCCCTCTTTCTGGATATAACCAATACTAGGATAGCAACTATGTAAAGAATTGTTTGTTAAGAGAAGTGCTCTAGAACTAACCTGTCATGGTCAGGCAGGGGTTTGTACCCGTGACCCTCTGATTAAGAGTTCAGCATTACTTCACAGACACTTAAAATGGTTCATGACAAATTTAAAAAAATTACACAATGTGCTTGTTAGATGATTATTTCCATGTTTAACAATATCTACGACTGTTCTATCTATTTAGTCAACTGCCAGTAAAGAAGTTAGGAAGAAACCAACATCAATTGTTGCATCTGTGAAGAGAAGGTATGTGGAGGAAGATGATGATGATGAGGAGTATGACCCTCAAAACCCAGCAGTGGGCAGCCTTGCCAGTGTCGTACAGGGACCATCCCGCAAGTAAGTCAGTAAATGGGAAGGGACATATTGTTGTGGTGTCATTATGGTACAAGTTAACATGTTTGGATTATTGATTAATGCTCTGTTTCAGGGTTTTTATATACTGTAAGAGTCATTTACAGACCAATTCTGTTCTGCAATTTCTAGTGGGAGGAGAAATGTATTGCTTATCAAGTAATATTTCTTTACCATGATATTGATATATTTTTTAAAAAACAAACAAGCAAGGGACAATAATAATATTTGGATTTCAGAATCAAGTATGAACATGAGACATTTGGTAATTTTTTAACTAATAATTACTATAATATGCATCTACTTACCATTAGCATGTGTGCTTATAGCATATTCAGATAAACCTATTTGTATTGTTACCATCATTTTTCAAATTAAAAATCAGAATCTGAAGTGTCTAAATCACATCAACCATAGATATCATACATGAGACTATATTTATTTGCAGATCTAGTGTGCCCAAGTCACTTCAGGCCAACAAATCCTTACTGATGAAGGCTGTATCTGATGCTGAGAAGTCTGTGACCACGGGCAAGAGAAAAGAGCCCGCAGACCATCATGGTAGGGGGTTACAGTCTTTAAACCATTTTTATAATAGAGTAGTTCACCTTTATTGACATCCTTGAGTTTATTGTACAACGACATTTATTATTGCCATTGATATTAGAATAACTTTTTTTCACTTACTATTATTAAAAAAGGAAGTTTTTTCTTTAACAATCATTGATTTGTAATTGCATATATGAAATAATGTTAACAAATAATATTATATTACCACATTAATTGTTAAGTTGTCTTCTTATCTATTGCATTTATTGAAGCATTGTGATTTATTAAACCATTGTGAATAAAATAAATTCTTAAGATACTTAAATATTTATTGTTATACTAAGCTACTGACATTCTGATTGAGGTTTATTTTCTGAGACATTCATTTTACACCATTTATTCAACTACAACAGCTAGCATGCACTCTGACCAGAAGCGTCCAGATGAGGGTCGACGTCTGAAGACAGCAGCTGGTCTCCAGCTTATCTCCCGCTCCAAACGCAAGCAGATGGAGGAGGGAGCCATGAGGTCCACTCAGGAAGCTGATACACAGCCAGCTGGGAAGCAGCGCAAAACGAGTGGTGAATTTAAGAACCTAAAATTCAGTGTAAAGAATGAACCAGCTCGCATCTCACCCAAGTCAAAATTATCTGCAACTGGCCAGGCAAGGCTGGCAGCCTCAGGTAAGGTGTCAGTCCAGTCTGATTTGATTAATAGAATACCTCTTTAAATTGCTAGAATAATTTGTACTGGCAAAGTTTATTATTGTCATTCAACAACATAATATAGTCTTAAGTGGACCTGGCAGCGCAATCAGTAGAGCATCAGTTCCAGGTACAAAAGGGCCTGAGTTCGATCCTAGGCCACGACATACTAAAGTCATTGAAAATGGAAGTGGTATAGCTCCCTTGCTAACACTCAAGCAAACATAAGGTAGTTCCCTAACTGGTTGACCCAGTGTCAGGATAATGTGATCGGGTGTGGTATCATACCAGGTGTTCATGGCATGCTTTACACAGTGAAGGCAGCGCTATATCTTTTTTAAATGGACACCATCTCCAAATAACTGCAATATTGTTGGTGCAATGATAAACCCAATCAACAATTAACTTGTGCAACTATTATAATAAACTAGTTTATCCAGCAGTTGTTGTGATTTGTACAAAATAGTAATATCTTCATAAAATATTTTTTGTTTAATCTAGAAAGACAGAATAACTGAATCAGTGTAGTGTAGGCATGTTATGTAAAGGTTCTATACAGAAAACATACCTTGCTTTCTGATTTCATGATTATGTTCTGTTGTATGTTACAGCTCTGAAAAAGGTGGTGAAAGACTCTACCAGAACACCAAATGGGGAGGAGGAGGAGGAGTCAGGTAAGTCAGTCTGATATATATTTTATATACCATTACTCACAAAGCTCTCTCACTTCTATGGATTTGTTATGTGGTAGGTCATTGACCTGTGTAAAAGACACTTTGGTGTGAGCTTGTTGACCATTTGTGTTTAATTGATGCTAGGTGATAGATATTTTTGGAAGACCATGTGTGGTCCACTCAAGTAGACATTGCTATCCTCACTACAGTTTTTTTTCTCTAGTAGCTTGCCATTTAAATCACAATTTATTTCCTTATTTAATTATTAGACAAGATTGACATTGCACTTGCTAGTTGATTTAGTCGTGGACTCAGTTGTATTCCTGCATTCAGAAAGGTATCTATTGATTGGGACCATGAAGATTATGTGTACTCTGTCAAAATGTGATTTCACTAAGAGACCACAGTAAACACCAGTTCCAAAAGATACCTTTCTGATTGCAGGAACCACAAATGAGTCAGAAGGAGAGAGTGAGGATAACCTGGATGTGACAGAGGAAGAGGAGGAGGAAGAAGATGAGGAGGAAGAAGATGAGGAGGAAGAGGAAGACAGTGGGTCAGAGGTAGAAATAGAAGTGACAGATAGGGCAGCGCAAACCATTTTGAACATGAAACAAAAAAACTTCAATTTCTCAGGGACATCAGTGAAAGTGCCTACTGTGGACAGGTCGATGCAAACAGATTCAGAAGGCAGTAAATTATCCAAGGAGAAACTGACTGCTGTGGACAACAGCTTACTGCATCTCTTCATTGAAAACTCTCTTCCATTCACCTTTGTGGAAAATGAGGCTTTGAAAATATTTGCAAAAACGCTTGAACCAAAATATCACTTTCCAAAAAAGAAAAGGCTAATTTCCAATATTCGCAAGCTGTATCATGTTGTGGAGGAGGAGTTGAAGTCTGAACTTGCAGGGGTTAAGTCCGTTTCATTTACTAAATGTATTTCAACAAATCACAGCAAGGTGCCTTATTTGAAAGTGACATTACACTTCATTACAGAGGGATGGCAATATAGAACGGCTGTGCTAGGCACATCATTCATCGATAGTGATAACAAATTGGGGAGCTGCTGTCAGCTTTTAGAGGAATTGAAGCGTAAATGGGGCTTACCTGAAGCTGTTGGTGTTGTGAACAATGCTGAGTTTGAGCGTAATGTCTTTGAACGTCTTGGATGGAAAAGGATGCTTTGCTTTGGTGGCTGCATTCTTAGCATCGTTAAAGACTGTCTAAGCAAGAAAGACATCAGTGAATTTATCCAAAGAGCTCGAAAACTGATATCAAACATTCTAGCCTCTGAGGAAGCTGTTCAGGTGTTGAATAAGAAGAAATCTGTTCTTTTACCTGAGAATATTCAAGATAAAGACATGGAACTTGATGATCCTAGAAACTGGAGTAGCACAGTTTCCATGCTGTCAGGTCTGGTTGACCTGGCCCCAGCCATACATGCTGCAATGATGGATTCTGATTTGATCTCAGATGGGGTAGATCTGCGAAGCCTTCTGTACTCCTACAGTGAACAGGCAGTGCTAGAATCTCTAGTCAAGATACTATCCACCCTGAAAACTTCGGCAGAGATCCTCACCAAGGGAGAGTGTCCTATCCTGCAGAAGGTCATCCCCATCTTCATCAAGCTGTACAAGGTATTAGAGGCTGGCAAGGGAGACAATGAGATGCTGGAAAAGCTGAAGACAGATATCAAGTCCCAAATAGATTTGTACTTATCTGAGAGTAGAGATCTGTGTCTTTTGGCATGCCTTGTTCATCCTCAGACTAAGCAGCTGGCTTTTGTGTCCCAATCAGAGAAGGATCACGTTCGGACAATGTTGTTAGAGGAGGTGAAGGTGCAGATAGAGCAAGAGTTGGGAGTTGTTGATAAAGGGTTTGATGAAGCTTGTAATGGAGCCTTCCGCAGGGGAAAGAAAGTGGCACAGAAACAAACAAAGGCCATGTCAGAGATGGCTGATGAGACAGAGGGTAAAAATGAGGTGTCACAAAGTCCAGAGGACAGCGGAGATGGAAATTCTGGCAATGATGAGAGGAGTGGAGATTCATCAGGAAATGATGGTGTTAATGATGCTAATGAAAATTCTTCAAAAACAGATGTTGCTAATGATGATACTTCAAGAGGAGATAACATTAATAATTCATCAAGAAAAGATGAAGGAAAGGATTCCTTTTTAGCAGATGTTAATGAAGATAGTATAACAGAGCAAAAGAAAAAAGAAAGTCATGAGAAAAAGGTATTTGATGTTGAAGGCAGTTCAAGTGAAGAAAAATGCTTAGATGATGAGCAAGACACATTTGTGAGAGATGTGAACGAGGTTTCAGAAGATACACCAAAAACCGCCTCAAAGGTAACAGGTCTGTTTGTAACTGTAGAGAACGACTGGCTTGACGATGTGATATGTGCAGGAGAGGAGAAGAAGACACCTGCAGAGTTGGCAAAGATAGAGCTGGATCTGTATATGGCTGAACCATCGTCAGCCCGGGATGGGTTGGCATGGTGGAATGAGAAGCAACTGGTGTACCCTCACATCAGCCAGGTGGCCAGGAAACTATTGATGGTACCAGCCTCCTGTGTACCTGTAGACATGGTGTTTTGGTTAGAGAAGCAGGTTGAAGAGTGTGTAACTTCTATAGATCCTGATTATCTTAACATTATGGTTTTCCTCAGGGAGAACAAACGCTTCTATCAGTGACTATACATAATAGAGCTACATGTGTCACAATGCTGGATAACAATAGAAGAGAATGTTACAACTGAAGATCTTGAATGTGTTAAATTATTTGTTTTCTTCAGGGAGAATTACTGATTATACAATTATCAATTATTATACATGGTTTAGTAATATGTGTGTACCAAAACCGGTCTGTTTTGTTGATGCGAATTGGGTTCACATGGTAGACTTTCATGTAATAAACTCTGTCTCAGGTAATAATGATTAATATTTACACTGGTTTAATCAACACATTAGATCAGTTATGTATCATGCTATATCTTGCTTTACTATAGAGAATGCATTTGAAACAACAAATATCTGTGCATTTATTGTAACATATCAGTAGGATTGATTGATTGTTTTGATTTTGCAGAATGCACAAACATATACGAAAATAGGTATCTAGAAATTATCACTTTTCTATGTGAGCTGTGTAATTGCATTTTTAAAACATTTGGGCAAGAATTAGTTTAGTTTTGACAAACATGCATCATTCCTATAAACTTTTAACACTAATATGAGTCTTTGTCAGTGCTTGTTTACTTATTTCCAAAAAAGAAATCTGTTCTGATCACATATCCTACATCCATCGGATACAGACTAATCTTGGTGTTACATGTGCTTTGCTATATTTGTTAATTCACTTGTGTCATGGAAGCCATGTTGAATCTCCAGTTTGATAAACTGTTTACATGTGAGTACATTTGTATATAAAGTATTTTAATTTATAGTTATGTTTTTATTTTATTTTAATGGTGTTGAAATACACTTAGATCAAAAAAAGCTATTGTTGTAACTACTGTCAGGAGTTTTTGAAACTGTTTAGCCAGTTGGTAACCATTTATTGACAGTTTCTTGGGTGTTATAAAAAATAAGGCAAATATTGTTCTTCTATTAGAGCATTGAATTGTTTACATATATTTTTATTATTGTCAAGTGGATTTTTTGTCTTCATTTACATTTAATTTTTTAATCATTTTATCTTGCTGCAAACTCAGCATATTACATTTATATAGCTTTATGTTTACCTTTTTTTAAACAGCTTTTAATGCAGATAAGTCACACTGTTTATGTTACATAATTTCTCTTGAGAATAAATGATTATTAAAATAGAAGTGTCATTTTTTATTCCAATATTTTCTGTTTCTAGTGCGCATACTTCTTAAAATGACAAACTTTTATTTAAACATGTTTAAACAGTACTCTCTTTATAGTAAAAAATGTTCATATTTATATGCATACTTACATGTACAATATCAATGATTCTAAATGGTTTTGTTTTGTGGTACACTTATTGGAACAAATAAATACATTCATAATAATTCTTGGAGTTCTTAGAACAAACCTATACTTGAATAGAATTGATAGTTACACCACACCTGTGTTTGATAGAATCATACATTTTAAGGCTATAAACAATAACATAAATTGGTTTAAAATAAAATAAAATTATACATTCAAAACCAGTTAAAAAACACAACATTTGAACTACTTTTCAACAGTGTTTTTGACTTATCTTGCTTGTGACAGACTTGACTGGTATGATTATAAAAGAAAATGTTTTAATTGCATTTCAAAGCAACCAAATATCTGGAGTGAATGACTTATTTTTGGGGTTCTGGAATAAACACTTCACTAAAAGTGGTTGTATTTATTTCACGTCGATTATGCTGTCTCCAGATAGGTGAAGATTGTTGTTGGGAAATTAAACATATTAATGACTAATGTCACTGTTGTAAAACTGAATCGTAATATAAATTGAAATAGAAACTAAATAAGAGAATAAAGAAAGTTTTGCAATCATCACAAGTCAGATTACAATACAGATGTTTATTGCAAATTCAGGGTCACTGGCCCACAATTCAAACTGATTGCCTCAAATATCTTGACATATAAGTAATAAAAATGGTAGTTTAAGACTAAATTTGCTTGACTAATATGTAATAGTCTCTTTAAATTCTTTATTGACATTTCGGCCCAGTCTGCCTTTTTCAAAATATAAAACAATGATGAAGGACTCTGCATTTTGCTGCTCTTTTTTACAAACCAAAAATTAAAATTAAACATGGCATTGTTATGATTGTTGATGTTGGTAACCAAAATTATGCCATACAATAATTAACGACAATATGTAATATTTTAATATAACAATCATAATACCTGCATAAGCAGCTATTCACTTTGCCTTGTTTAAATATAAAATTTTACAACTTATTATAGTAGAGCACCATTCCTTACCTTGTTTAAATACAAAATTAACACCTTATTGTAACAAAAGCATTCCAAAATCTGTTTAAATGTAAACTAGGTAAACTTGGTAACTTATAATATTATTTACGTTATGCAAAGAAATAGTACTAATCATCTATTACACTACATGTACAACTTGTTTCCATAAACATAGTCTATTTTCTCTATAAACATGGAGTGTGAATAGTGTTCACAAAATCTTATAATAAATGACTTAAAGCCTCAAGTAAGTGAGAAAGATCAAGACTTATTTTAAAATAATAGTTTAAACATTCAAACACATACACCATGATATTGTCATGGTGCTTTTTATAACAGAAGTCTTAAGTATTGTATTGTTTTATTGTACCTACTCTGAATCTAACATTTACAGATGTGTGACTACTTTCAAAGGTCCATATTGGAAGTTAACAATTGGATAAAGTGCAGCAAATATAATCAATAATTCTTAAAGTCATACTTTCTCCATAGATATAAATAAGCTATTACAGAAAAAGTCAAAAATAAATTATATGTCTTTAAAAATGTTTCCTAATTATAAAAAAATAAAAGTATTGTTGAAAAAAAGTATGTTGAAAAACAACTGATTAAACGTATTAAATATTTGAGACTCGAGCATTTCTAAACTAGTCATTTGTAGAGAATGTTTCAAAGATGGCATATGTATTTCCCTCCACAGTGTATGGTCCCCCGCTTCCAGACACACGCCGGGTCCAGCACATCACTGTACAGTCCTCGGGAGCCAGTCAGCAAGTGCATAAACTCACAGGTAATTGGAAAAAACTTTAAGTTGGACAAAGACATAAAAAACATACTAAGGCACCTCCAGGTATCATCTGAAGACTGATGACCATACCTAAAACCCTCTTAGTTGAAATTAGTACACATTTTTGTATGTTAGTGGAATTTCTAAACAATTGTGTCCGATGTACTGATGATGAAAATGATAGCGATGAAGAGGATAATTATGATAGTGGTTTCAATAATGTTGGTGGATGTTCAAGAGATATTGGAACATATTTATTTTAAGATATATTTTGATATAGGTAAGTAAGGAAACAAATATTTAAAACTAAATTATTTTATTATATATTATTTGTTTGAGAAGATTATTATGCGAAAATAATAACAGATGGGATAAATTTAATGGGATTAATTTATCTCTAGTGTTCTGAGAAAGAGCTACTTATATGACCCGTAATATGTACTTGGAATATGATAAAGCTTGTATGAGATCTATTGTTCATTTTTCAAACAATTTAACTACATGTATTTTACAATATACGTCTAGCCTCATTGAGTGCAGATGACGAGGAGGATGAGAGTGTTGGGGATGCTGGAGAGGGTGCCCCAGACATTGACCAGCTGTTGGATGAAGAGGACACTGAGCTTGATCTGAACCAAGATCTCTACACGGAGCCCCCTCCACCTCAGCAGAGGTATGGAACATTTAGTCAATACAATCAACAAGAATGTATATCATAATAATGGTCACGATTCTTCAACCAATCCCTTGACTGTAATTTGTCATATATGCTGAATGAAGATCTCTGTACTGAGCCCCCACCACCTCAACAGAGGTATGGGTCATTTATTCATCTGTTCATTTTTTAATAAAGGCTTAAATCACAACTGAAACAATTATTTTTAGCAGTTGGTCTCTTGCCTTCATTGAAAATGATCTAAATCAAGAACTAAACAATTTATCCACTGAGTCCCTTTCTCATGAGCAGTTACCAGTCATGAAATAAGTCACAATAACAGTTATGATTGTTCAGCAATCGGTCTCAACCGGACCTGGTAGTGCAATTGGTAAAACGTCGGCTCCAGGTACAGGAGGTCCCAGATTGATTCCGTGGCCACAATATACTACAGTCATAAAAAAATGGTAGTGGCGTTGTTGCCTTGCTAAAGCTCAATCTAATGTAAGGGTAGTTCCACGACTTTTTTCCCCAGTGTCGGGATAATGTGGGTGTGGTATCATGCCGGGTGTTTATGGTATGCAATACACAGTGAAGGCAGCGCTATATCTGCTTCTAGTGGAAACCGCCTCCAGATAACTGAAATACTGTTGTGGGATGATAAACCCAATAAACAAACAAACAAACAATCTTTTGCCATTTTTCAGGCTAAACTGTGCTCCTGCTGCAACAAATGTGCAAGTCTTGTCTTAAGCACATTTTTCAAGCTTCTGATTCCAACATTTAGCAAAGCATATAAAAGTTCTAGTAGTAAAATATTCTTAATAGGAATTGGCCAATAGCTGTGCTTTTCTTTGGTCAATTAGCACTTGGGAATTCAAGCCACAGTTTTATTTGAAGTTCTTTTTTTAATGTATTTAATGTGATATTCTGCATTATGTTTGTGTTTCAGTGACCAGCGTAAGATAGCCACAAAGGATCCCAGGTTTATTGTAACTCTTGATGGGGTGGATCCCACCACATACAGGGTGTCCTCTGCAGAGAGGCACCATCTGGTACAGGTAAACATGCAGACTGTCGTAACTGATATAATTGATAATAAGTTTTTATTTTTAAAAAATATACATTTCTTGAAAGGGTCTATATATTGACAGTATAATTTTTTGTCAATGTTTTTCACTAATAATATGAATAAAAGAAAATAAATACAATCTTTTATGGCAAATTTTGGTGTTTATTTTTAGTAATGAACTTGCCACTTTACGATGTTGCATAAAATCCGTGGGTTAAACAATGCCAAAAGTGTGGAAAAGAGGCAGTCATTTTGATGAAATGTCAAATATTCAGTTTAATCTATAATCTACATAGATGTGGTATATTGAGGCATCTTTAACACCCAAAGCAACTGAACATTGCCTGTGTGATTGATGATTGTTAGTGTTTACAAAAATGAAGAAAGGGTACTGACCTAGTTGTCAATTTATAATGTTGACATTTCTGTAAATTACATGTTGTTAGTGTGAAAATATTTATGCATTTCACAAAAAAAAACCCACTTAACGCAGCCAAAAATTCAGGTGAAGCCAACATTTTGACTCCCTGTGGCATTTGTGAAATCAATTGCAATTTTGTACCCACATGTTTAGTAGATTCATCATCAACAGAAACCTTTCTGCACCAAAATTAGGTCATTTAATATTATAGAAAATCACATTGTTTTTTTTTTTTAGTTTTGTTTTTCAATTGTAATTTAATTGTGAATGCCAGTGATTAATAACTTAATGGAATGAATATGAAAGCAGAATCCAGAATCTTCAATTCTGTTTTTGATTTCAGAAAACAGTTATACACAGATCTATGATGATAACATTTGTTTAATTGACAAGATTTTCGAAACATTTTCTTATTTAAAATAATAAAAAGTCCATCTTTATCAAGGACTTTCATTATTATTACTGCCCTGCTGTGTTTTCTTTCTTTTTAAACCTTTGTAAACATTATCGATTGCAAAAAAAAATGACATCAGATTACAGGTACAGAAGTACAGTTGTTTTTTAACCACTAAGGTCTGCTTCATTAGTCATTATATCATCATGTTCAACTTTCAACACTTGTTTAAGTTAATTTGGTTTTTAGGATACTCATCCAATACTTTTGTAGAAACATATTTACTGCAGATATAAACTGTTAGGAATTTGAAGTTAAATATCAGATACAACTACTTGTCTTGAGTATAAATTGTAAAAATATAACATGATATTACATAGCGTTTTATCAGCTTTCTATGAAACTGAATT
Source organism: Sinonovacula constricta (assembly GCA_007844125.1). Classification (NCBI taxonomy): domain Eukaryota; kingdom Metazoa; phylum Mollusca; class Bivalvia; order Cardiida; family Solecurtidae; genus Sinonovacula; species Sinonovacula constricta. Next base: position 71,166,139 of record CM017557.1, read on the forward strand.
CAGTTATGCACAATGCCTATACCCTACAAGTTGATAACTGATTGTATTGGCATGCCATATTTTTTACATCGAAATCTAGCAAAACATCTGTGATCCAGTTCAAATGGAGCCATATAATATATTTCTACAATCTGAACAACAAAGATTCTTCAACATTCCATGACCTTGTTTCAGACAGTGAAGCCAACTCCCAAATACCAGCCAACCCCTGTGACAGCCCCCGAGGCTCCTCCTCCACCAGTCACCAAGCCCCTAGAGTCCCCCACTATGTACTCCAAGATACAGCCACCCAAGATCAAACCATTCAGCATCAACCTTAAGGACACAGATGGTCAGTAGTGAATGATAATCATTGTCTAGTAGGCCTGGCATGTTTTCACTTCATCGCCCACTACAATATTCTTAGGCAAAGCCTACATAGATGTGGTATATTGAGGCATCTTTAACACCCAAAGCAACTGAACATTGTCTGTGTCATTAGTGATTGTTAGTGTTTACAAAAATGAGGAAATTGGTCTGACTAAGTTGTCATTTGTTTATTTATTTATTTATTTGGGTTTTACGGCACACCGACACTTAACAGGTCATACGGCGCCGAATACAAAGTTAAATGTGAATAGAGCGTAATCAGGTTAAAACCAAACTACGCATGTAAAATATAGAAAAATATAAAAACTACTAAGTTGTCAATTCATAATGTTGACATTTCCGTAAATTACATGTTGTTAGTGTGAAAATATACCAGCCAACCCCTGTGACAGCCCCTGAGGCTACTACGCCACCAGTTACCAAGCCCCTTAACCATTCAGTATCAACCTCAATGACACAGATGGCCAGTAGTGAATGAGAATCATTGTCTAGTAGGCTTGGCATGTTTTCACTTCTTCGCCCACTACAATATTATCAGGCAAAGAAACGCATTGAAGAACTGGCCCCACTGAGTTAATTTCTTACTTTTTTTGATCATTTTTACCCAAAATTCATACAAACAGCAACAAAACAAAAATTAGTAAGATCATATTTTGGAACACATTGTTAAGAAAGAAATATTTCAGCTTGATACCCCTTTTATTTGCAAGACAAAGCTGGACATTTATTTTGCATATACTCTATCACAGGTCTGTAAGCAATTTGACTGATTGTCTTCCCCTATTTAGCTTCTTATTTTTAGGAGTGATGCCCTTTTAACATGACCTAAATTCCATGGCTTAAATTCTTTTAGCCATTGAGAGCCTTAAGAGAAAGTTTATTTTACCTTCCATCTCTATATCCTGTAAGCTAATTATGGTGAAAGGTACACATGGCATGAAACAGTTTAATATGTTAATCTGTTTTCAATTATAATTCATATTATTTTAAGCTGATAGATTTTAATATTTCTATATATATTTACACACATAGTTTAGTTTTAACCTGATTATGCTCTATTCACATTAAACTTCTTTGTATTTGGCGCCGTATGACCTGTTAAGAGTCAGTGTGCCGTAAAACCCAAAATACAAATACAAAAATACATACAGCATGGCATATGATATTAGACAACACTGAAGCAGAGCAATAACTAACATCTGACTCTTGTGTATAATAAATGTATTCCTGTTAACTAAGACTCAGTTAAATGGAACTTTCATGTGCATTTTCAGGGTTTAAGTATATAAACATATATCAATATTACATATCTGGACATAATAGAATATGGCCCTGCATCAATCAAACCCAGTGTGTACATCTGAGTAGAAAAAAAGATTTATTTGCAGTTATAAAGTAGTCTTTGTTAGTTTTTCTGTAAAGGTTAAAAGAAAGCAGATAAATGTTACATTGTTGAGTAATCTATGCAAGATTATGTTCTGTTATCAGTTCATGTTGTTGCTGTTTTTATAAGAAAATAGGGTCATCTGTCAAAGAATGTATTATTTTAAGGTAGTATTTGTCTCTCCCCAATTGTCCTGATCAGTATATCTTTATGTTATTTGGAACAGATGAGGAGGAGGTGGAGGAAGAGATGACATCACCTGATAAAGCCTCAACCTCCTTTGAGCGCTGTAAGTTCTGGCCAGCCTGTGCTAATGGCAACAACTGTCAGTTTGTGCATCCATCCATACCCTGCAAGTAAGTGATAACTTTGTGGATCTGCTGTTGAACCTTGGTCTGATACCAGACTTTCAGGACTAAAGTCATTAACAGAACTCTAGCAGGGCTTGAGAAATATGGTAAATTCAGTCTAAATGCAGTTTCAGGCTATTCGTCATTGATCATGAAATAAGTCCTGAAATCATAAATCGGCAGTCGGACAAGTGACAAATAAACAGCGGTTTCTATTTAGCGATGAAGACAATTTCACGCCAGAAGGATTTATCAACAGCACGTAAAGGCGATACATGTACAATGCATGCACCTGTCCAAAACATTTGATCACAACACACAATATGTAAACACTTTTATTTAAGTTGTAGATATGACAAATGTGTTGTTGTGCTTGTTTATTGAAAACAATTAGTGATACTTAAGTTACTATGTAATGCATAAGTTTCCTATAGGTAATTTTGTTATTAAATAATTTTTCTTGTATAAAATGTATATTTATTATGTGGTAGTGTTTTTTTATTCAGAAGTTTAAACAAACTACAGCCGGCACTCGTTGTTACGACTTCGGTAGAGTCGATATTCTCGATGTGTCGATCCTTTGACAAAGTCCCAACTTTTTTTGCTTCTTTATCTATATACATTTAGCATTTATCTGTCGATATTTTAAGTGTCGAATTATTCGGTATATCGACCTATTTCCGAATCCCCTGTAGCTATTCAACACCTTTTGTTTGCCACTCCTTACTCGAAGTTACTTCACGGTTTGCCGAGGTGTGAATACACTTAATTGGATCACTAACATGTGTTCAATCAGGCTGCTTATGGACGCTCCATCAAGTACTCGTACATAATTGATTGGCGTGATTGCATTCACTCAAACCTACCTTAATTGTGAGTGAATTATGCCACGCAACCGTTGCTACACGTATTTAATGCCCGATACATCTGACTGTTGCATTACTTTCAACTATCTGCACTAGTGTGTGCAAACATGTCAGGAACAGAAAAACTACCACTTCTTGTAATAGGCAAAGCAGAAAAGCCAAGGTGCTTTAAAAACGTAAAAATGCTACCAACACAGTACCGAGCAAACAAGAAGGCCTGGATGACTTCCCAGCTGTTTACTGAATGGGTCCGCATTCTTGAAGAAAACATGAAAAGAAAAACGCAGAAAGATAGCCCTTATTGTTGATAACTGTCCCGCACACCCTCTTGTGAATGGATTAACGGCGATTGAAATTGTTTTTCTGCCACCCAACACAACAAGCCTGACCCAACCAATGGACCAGGGTGTTATTAAAAGCCTAAAAGCACAGTATCGCAAACAGGTTTTAACAAGAAAGCTTGTAGCGATCGACTCTGCTACAGAGTTCTCAATCAATGTCCTTGATGCCTTGCGCATGTTGCGAAAGGCCTGGGACGAGGTTTCCTGTGCAATGATTGTTAACTGCTACCACCATGCTAGGTTTGAGACGTCAAAGGTGCAGGTAACAGATGATCCAGAAGAAAACATTCCATTGGCAAGACTTTCCAGCATTCTTGGGGAGACTGCATCGTTTGACGAATATCTGAATGTTGACAATAATCTGCCATCAACAGAACCCCAGGATGATGAAGACATCATCAAGTCTATTTTAGAGACGAAGAGTGACACATCAGCATGTGTAGACTCCGACAACGAAGACGATGACAGCTCCTCGATCGCAGTAAAAGGCGTAAAAGCTAGTGATGCTTTAAATGCCTGTGACCTGATCAGGACCTTTTTAGAGGGAGAAAATGAGTATGTCAGAGACGAACAGAAGAAATTAGACGAAATTGAGAGATTCATCTGGCGTAGATTTTACAGTAGTGTCCTCTCGAAGCAGAAGTCAATAACCGATTTCTTTGTATCGGCGGAAAAAAGATAAATGACCGAACATAAGCTAATCACCGCATATTGTTGTTGATGTTGTAAATATTGAACATATATTTCTCATGTTGTATATTATGTAACCAATTATCAAAGTATTTCATAATCGAATATTGCATATTAAAATATGACAAGAAAGAAGTACATGTATCTCTTATTTAATTTACTCTGTATGAAATACAAGTCAAAATTTATGCGAGTGTTGTTCTCACACCAACACATAATGGCGGACAGTCAATAAGTAAGCATTTATCTGTCGAACTACTTTTGTCTCGATAATTTTCTTCAGGTCCAAACAAAGTCGAGACAACGAGTGCCGACTGTGGTCATACAAATTGACAGTCGGTAAAATAGAAACATTTAAAGTGAATTGGTAAAATTTATTTTAAGTTTATTTTTTATTAAAAAGATATGTTAAACAGAACCTTCAGTAACGAAGCAAATTGTTGCTTTGGATCACTTTTGGTTATTTTGTCCCTCAAATGATTATGGTGTCGCTAGGTTTGGAGAACCCAAAGCATTGTGATGCTTTTCTACTATTTTTAGCAGTGTAAAGCTCATCAGCTAAGTATATCTCTAAACTGTGCATGTGACAATATAGGTCAAATGTATATGTTTGGCATAAACAATATACTGAATGGCTTGATAGTGATGCAGTAAATTAAATACATGTGATATATGCATTGTATGGTTATATTTGCTATATAACAATACAAAACTGTGACTAAGTCACTTTGAAACATATTTATAGGTATACATGTACATACCCAGAAAATGTCAAAATTATTTTTCTTAACAAATAACTTATTGACAGTTAAGTTAACTCCTTAATGTTTTATTTTCAGGATGTTCCCATTCTGCAAATTTGGTGACAAATGCTTGTACATCCATCCGAACTGTAAGTTTGATGCCAAGTGTTCCCGATCGGACTGTCCTTACACTCATGCCACACGGAAGGCAGGCCCAAACATCGCTCAGACTGTCATACACAAAAGTAAGATAAGAACTGGTGTTTGCCATGTAAAACAGAATGTCATACACAAAAGTAAGATAAGAACTTGTGTTTGCCATGTAAAACAGAATGTCATACACAAAAGTAAGATAAGAACTGTTGTTTGCCATGTAAAACAGAATGTCATACACACAAAAGTAAGATAAGAACTGGTGTTTGCCATGTAAAACAGAATGTCATACACAAAAGTAAGATAAGAACTGGTGTTTGCCATGTAAAACAGAATGTCATACACACAAAAGTAAGATAAGAACTGGTGTTTGCCATGTAAAACAGAATGTCATACACAAAAGTAAGATAAGAACTGGTGTTTGCCTTGTAAAACAGAATGTTGTAGGTCTCTGAAAAATCATAAGTGTTCTTGCATACAACATTCTTAGATTCACTATTAAGCAAATGTTAGGCATATGTTATAGTTGCATATAAATGCATAAATTGAAGGGTTTAGCACATTTCGCTTACAAATATTCTTTTGTATTGCCATTCAACAAACGATTAGAAACTTTGAAGATGTAATAACTTCCAATGACTAGTTATTGTTAATACACATGGTGTTTTTGTTTTTTATTTGCTTTACTTTAAAAAATATATCTTGCTGTTTAAAATTTGTTGATTAATCATTTATTTATTAAATTGCAGTAGTTCAGGTACCAGTCCAGACGTTCCGACCAATGGTTCCCTCTGGAGCCCCAAGACCACTCTCAAAACAATGTAGATTTTTTCCCAACTGTAAAAACATGAACTGTCCATTTGTCCATCCAAAGGTAAGGATTACTTTATTTGGCAGTTTTATCATTAGCTTTTATTTCCGAAAATCTTTTATACAAGTTCATGTACATTTGTTGATTTTATGTGTATAGGTAAGTTTTAAACTATTACACTAACTTGTCTTGTATTTGAATATTACTAATGAAATAATGTATAAAACATTCTTGTTAAATCATTATACTTCTGGTCCAGAGTTGTGCATTCTACCACTGGATTATCCTACTCCTCAATATGTACTTTAAAACATTTTCATACCTTTCTCTGCAAGATCTAGCAGGGCAATTGGGTCAAGATAGGGGAGGCCGTGGGGTCAGTCCCAGGCCGCAACATACCAAAGTTGATAAATGATAGTAGTAAAGCTCCTTTGTCAACGTTCAAGCAAATATAAGGGTAGTTCCATGACTGGTTGGCCCAGTGTCAGGATATTGTGATGGGTGTGGTATCATACCAGGTGTTCATGGCATGCTTTACACAGTGAAGGGAGCACTATATCTGCTTCACATGGACTCCAAACAATTGAAATAATGTTGGTGGAACAAAACCCAACTGACAAACATACCCGTGTCTTATGTACCTTAATATTTCTACATTACCAGCCATGTCGCTATGGTATAGGTTGTATGAACAAAAGTACCTGTACTTTCCACCATCCACCACTGCCAGAGAAGGACAAGATGAAATGGGCACCAGTAGAGAAGGAGCCAGCCACAGGGTTAGTGGCTCTATATATCAGATTTACAATTCAGTAATTTATGTGTTTCCTTTTTTTCAGCTTTATTTTTTTAGTTTAAATAATTAGCTGGTTATTTGCAAAAGGACTTAGGTAAAAAATTTGAGTGCAATAACTTTTTTTTATCTTCGATATACATGCAGAAGAATTTACATGTAGATACCGATTTACATAGATCAATATTGTCATGGTAATTTTGGTGTGTGTGTTTATATCATTATGTATCTTTGTTAACTCCTCTTTTGTTTCAAATTAAACCTTTTTAACGAATGCAAGTGCAAAATCTACCAAGTCAGATGCTCTTTTTAGTCTTAAACTCATATAAGTTATTACTTAACCTTAAGCCAGTGTTTAATAATCTTTTCCTGGTAATCCATCTACTAACATTGTTACTTCTTTTTGTTGTTTCAGGAAGAAAATATCACCTTCAAAGGCAGCAGCTTTAGTTCTAGCAGCCGTAGCTTCATCATCATCAGCAGCTACATAAATATTTTATCTCCAGCCACTGAAAGGCTGTTTTCCAGTCTTCTGTCTGTATTTCACTCATTGCACAAATGCCATATAGCAAGGATTGTTAAGAGACCTGTACCTTCCTAGTATGGTTGAAATCAAAGCAGTATTTCAGTAAAAACGTTTGATTTGTTGAATGTTACTTGATTTGCCATTGTTTCTTGTGTTTTGAGGTTATGTAGAGCATCAGTTTGTTGTTAAGGTGACATTTTACATTAAAAAATATATATGAAGAGTTGTATGATTATGCTTTATGCCTGGAGAATGTAGTTATCTTCCAGAAGGATGTCAGTCCTGTACATTGTTTACTTAAGCTTGTGCCATTAAGCTTTCAGAAAGCTAATGTTTAAGCATTTGTTAAAGTTTGTGCAAGAGAGATCTGCACGCTATGTAGCATTATAAGTTTCCTACTGATTTGAATTAAGAATGTGGGAATAAAAAAAAGATTTTTAAATCAGCTAATGATATTATCATTTAATTGCTGTTTGTGACATTTACTTAGTATGAATGTTTGTGTCTCTAGCATGCACTGACATTAAAATATATCAGCCATATACTGCAGTATTTGGAATTTGTGTGCATTAGTTACCTCCCTTATCCTTGATTTTACTGCATTATTTTCTCAAATTGACATTGGTAACTGCTTACACCTTTTAAAACACAAAATAAAGGCCGATGAAAGCATTAGTTTCTATGATGTAATTTTTTTAATATTATTTTTTCTGAATCCCAAGCCAAAAATGTCACCCAACAATGGCTGTATACATGGTTTAGATGTTAGGCTAAAAATAGAGCTGATAGGCTAAAAATAGTCCCCATGATTCCAGAGTGTCATTGCTCGAGCCCAGGGTAGTTGGCAGCTATGATCATCTGTACCAGAATATGTATACAACCTAACACTGACACTTGTTTTATGAGGCTGGTGTTTAGTTAATATTATAACTGCTGCATGGGACTGCATTCACAACCTAGTCTGTTTTGTATTGCCAATATTTAACTGTTACTTTCCTTTTTCATGTTCAGGTTATTACAGTTTAGTGGTATAAAAACTGTATGGTATATAACTTTCTAAACTGGGCATCATTTTGGGTAAAAATAATAAATATTGCTTGTTGCTATGTATTTGTACAACTCATAAATTCTTCTGTTACCTTATCTGGGTTCAGTTCATTAAAAAACGTTTGAATATTTATCTGGGTTACTTTGTTTCTGTACGTGCAGTTGAAGAGTACCTGAAAAATCAATTTATAAATCCAAATTTCAGATGACTAGACACTTGACACAATAAAAGTACCTGCTGACCTGCCCTAATAAGAGGACTTTGTACATACCAAATGATTATTCACTGTAACTTTGTGTGTTTAATCGAACATAGAGTTCTGGCCAAGACAAGAACTTTTTTGTAGGCAGGTCTTCCAGCTGACCAGCGGTGCACCATCAGTTTGACCTTGACATTTGTCTTGGGTGTTACTTACCGGTAATCAATATTAAGCCATAAGTCTATATGACAATAATTGTGTTGATGGATGTAACAAAAAACTTTTTTTAAATAGCAACATTAGATTAAAATTGTTAATAAGTTTTTAAAACCCTGCAGTACAGTTATGAAAATGTACTGAAAACACTATTTTGGTGGTTTTCAAAGAAAACAGTCAAAGGTAATTTTGATTAGAAATACATATTATTTATTTGGAATGTAACAACATGGAATTAAACAAGCAAAGGTAAAGTGTTGTTGGTAAGTGACAACATAAACAATTGCACCTTAAAAATAGTTTGAGTGTAGTTAAAAGTCGAGACCAGAAGTGTCAGGTAGTTGAAGATATGGCAATGTTACATGTGGCCAGATTGTCCAAACAATAAAGAAACTAGAATACAAATCGTAAATAAAAAATCAGATATTTTGATTGTCTCTTATCACGTCTCTATGGCAAGTAAACCATATGACCTGCTCATGTACACACATCACTTTCAACATGCTATGTCCCATTTGATAATCTAATGATTCACACATTAGTGATGTCAGTTAATTGCTGTGTAGCTAGGCATGGGTTGGTCAGGTGAGCCAAACAGCATGATGCTCTCTTCCTGGTTCCTAAGACGCTTCTTCCTTATCAACAAACCAACCATCAAAAGAGCAGCACACACCAGGATACCAACAGCTATGAGAGAAAAAGGGAGGTAACTTGATTGGTGTTCTGCTGTATCAGTGTCGGATGGAAGCTGGTTCTGGTTGATAGGGATTTTGTCAGCAACTGGCCGTCCAAGACCTTCTCGAGACTTTAAATCTCCACCACTATTTTTGTTAGTGTAGAAATATGGGGCCTCCTGAAATATAAATAGGGGCATTGTGTCAAATTCTTTACATGAGTACACTAAAATATATGACATGCAAAATGAATATCCTGCAAAATATAATCTTTCCCTTACTAAATAAGGCTCCAATGTCTGTAAAATTAAATGAAAGCTGGGCAAAGTTATGCCAATTTAACTACATTTTCATAACATAGTACTTTTAGTCTTTACTTAATAAACCTAAGCAAGTTATGTTCGCAATTAATAAAATAAATTGTGTATTACCAGTTGGTCATATAAAATGTTTAGTGGCCATTAAAAATCCAAGCCAAATATGTTTTCAACCTTCTTGTGAGACTATGAAATTGTAAAAAAAACAAGAAAGACAATATGAATATCAAGTCCTGAAGGAGGATAATATGCCATTTTACAAACTCACAAAATGACTATAAATTATAAACAATTTCCTTAAATATTCCATTAAATCAGATGTGCTGATTTTTGACATGCATTAATATAATGTCTAACCTAACATAATGTACAGTATAAATAGAAATATGAACAAAAGTATGACTTACTGCAGATGGACACTCAACTGCCTCCCCTGGGGTCCAAGTGGTTCGCTTCTTGCCAACTGGCTCTACCTATAATCAATTGCCATTTAGAAAATACAAGTTATTATTGTGTGTAACAATGTAAAAGATGTATAAGTATTTATATTTCTATGTATTTTCTCTTTTAACCCACATAATTATTTCTATGTAAGTGACATAAACAGTATTGTAAAATTCATAAATATTATGTCACTTTCTCCAAAGCTATGTCAATAACAATTAATTATATTCTGTTATGCAATATTTCTATGTTACTGATTGAGTATCTATTTTATTTCTCTTCTATTTTCATGAATTGGTAAGACCAGGTTATATTCTCAGGAGATATGACGGACACAGTATTAGCCTATCAAATACTAATATATTAAGTAATTTCATCTAATTTTGAAGCTTGATCTTGATACTAAATCAGTGCAGGTAGAGTTGTGGTTCTTGTGCACTGCACAAAATAAGGTTTGTCTCCAGAAAAGGATTTCTGATGGATGGACTTAATAGAGATGAAAATAGTTGTGTACTGCATTTCTAGCCATCACCAAAGCTTTAAGTGATTTTAACCAATATTTTTCAAATTATTATCGAGATAAGATAATAAATTAAGGGAGATAACTCAAAAATTAATGATGTATAGTTATTGTTCTTCAAATCTTATGAAATGCTTGTTTATGCATCATCAGGTTGCATATACTAGGTTGAAGTTGATTTTCACAGTGGCATAAGAAGTTTTCTCCGGAAAAGAAATTTTAAATGAGGGAGATTACTTATAATTTGTGTATGTAGAGTTATGGTCCTTGTGCACTGCACACTTTACTTACCATCAGGTTCTTATATACCAAATTTGAAATGAATTAATGGTTGTTTAGTTATTTCCTGGACAAGAAGCATTACCTGAGGTCGATAACTTTTTGCTTGTATCTATCACCTAAATACAAAGTTAAAGTGAATCCACGCAGTAGTTATGTGGTTATCCAGGCAAGCAAGCTAAGTGGATGAATGCCAGACAGATGATTAAATGCTCACATTTGGGGAGCTTAACAATAGTTATTCCATGAGCTGTAGACATATACCGGTACATATCAGTCCAGAATGAGCCACAAGGTAAGGACTGATCAACTTAAAACAAACAACAGCGTTTACAATGTTGTGCAAATCCAGTTATGATTGCCGCAAATATTTTACATCAAATGATGAGATTAAAAGTCTGACTATATTGTGTTACCATGTTATTCCAGAGCCCTTCAGCAGCAGCCTGGTGTCCCTTCAGACTCAAATGGAAACAGTCCGGGGCAAAATATGACAGGTCCGGGGAGCCATCCTCCTGTATATTACACAAACCTTTTTTGCTTAATGTGTGATACTTTTGTCTGGCTTTTCATTTAAGCAGGGATAGTAATCTAAGGTATCAAATTATACTGAATTACCTCCCTTGTAGGTAGGTATTCTGTCTATAGTTGTAGTATTACAATGAATCCAGAGCCTTTCTTAACATGTAGAAAGCTCCAGACTGCGACATATGACATATACGTGAAATAATATTTTATACAAAAACATAAGAATGAGTGAAAGTGCTTGAGCAAAGTAATCAAAACCGAGAAGATAATAAACATAAGACTGTTGTTTCCATATCAAAATACCTACAGGGGAGATGATACAGTTTAATTTTGAAAAAAAATGTTTTAGTTATCTCCCTTATGGGTGAGTACTTTCATAAACTATATAAGAAATATAAATTTTACTTTCAATGTGCTTATTGAAAGTTTTAAAAGCGCTCAAGCTTTCTGCGGTACCTATATACCAAATACCTACCAACAAGGGGGTAATTTTTTTTTTAATAGTGAGAGAAAAGTCCTTTTACATACGAAAAGAAGGAATAATCGATGTTAAAATTGTTAGAAGAAATGTCTGTCTAGAGATAACTATATTAGATTATACAATGACAAATTTGACGGTTATCATAACTTTGCTCAATGTTTTTGCTTTGCTAAAGTTTCATTACAAAATGCATGTCAGCTTATGACCAAAATGCATACTGATGTTGGACGAAGCCTTAGACATCACAACCAATCTTTTTCAAACAACAGTGACAACAGCAACAATTGTAGTGCGACGTACATTGGATGGAGGCAGTGTTTTGGAGAAGAACGGCTGCAAAACAACAGTGAAGTCGTCCCTGGTATCGTAGATCCCAGACTGTATAAGGCCAGACAGTAGGTTCCTGTAGCGTTCTGTCTCCTCTCGCAGTCGCTGCTCGTCTTCGCTGTTCGCCGGGAACGCTGCGCACTTACACAGGAAACTGCAAAAGGACGGAACCATGAAAATAAATATCAATAATCGATGTTCCATTTCGCTGTCTATCGGAAACGCCGCACACTTAACAGAGGAGAAGAGAGACAGAAAATGTATATAAAAATGATTATAAATACATGAAGTCTCTGATAAACAATAGCCTACAAGTACCCGCAGCTCGTCACCGCAGTCCGCAAAGAACCCCGCGCATAACGCAGTAAACTATCGGCAGAAATAAGAATATTAAAGCCAATAGCTGCTGCTGCTCGTCCTTGCTATCTATCGGGAACGATACGCTTACAGCGGAAACTTCATGTACTGAAACTTGAATATAAATCAAAGACTACAGGCTGCTCGTCTTCCCAGTCCACTGGCACGTGAACTATTGCTGCAATGTGTCAGTAGGACGGAGAACGTAGATATAAGTATCCGGAAGTAAACGTGGGATATATGAGTTATATTGCTTTGAATCTCAAGCATGCTAACAAAAACAGAGATAGACAATACATCAAGAAGTAAAGGCGGACATAAAATGAGAAATGTGAAACGCAGTTGTAAAAATGAACATTAAAAATAGCAATGTTCTAAAATTCTGACCACTATAAACTGGAGTCGACAAACAAGAATTAAAGGTGGTATCCGATAGTTTGTCTATATCTAATATATGTAATAATACCTGACCTCTGTTTGGGGTGTGTGTGCATAATTTCTGCAGAAAAAAGTCTTAGCCTACTTTAGTCTAAGCGTTGACGAATTTCAACAGTATCTTAATTTTGGGGCAGTAAAACTCGTTAATTTAGCACTTAAAATGTTTTTGTTTTGTTTTTAAATCTGTAAATAAGAACGATTGGGATTCCTGCTTAAAATAGACATCGACGTCACATCGGATGGCGTTGATGAGCTAAAACATGTGGTCACGTGGTTTTCTTGGATTAAAAATAGCTAAGTGTGAAGCGTGGCTCAGATAGGAAATATGTGTTCCTAATGACGATTGTTTTGTTATGGCAGGGCGTTAGACATCCATAAACAACATTTTGCAAGATCTGTTCAGGTAACAATTGTTTAATAAAATGCTCAATAAAAATATTTTGGCCCCGAACTTTCGGATACTACCTAAGAAGATGCAAATTTTATATCAAACCTAAATATAAAAGTATTGATGTCAGATTATATATGAACACAGCAGATTGGCAACATATAAACAAAGACGATAGACGCTGTGAGCACATAATGCGGACCTAAAAATACGCTGGAAAATTGTGTCGGGAAACATCGATAGAATAATGTGTATGGCTATAAACTTATAACATATATGCAATGACATTACTTTTACAATAGGATGGCGTTAACACTCTATATTACATTAAAGCTCAATTTGTGTGTTTATCGAAGTTGATGAGAACTATTGTGCGAATAAAATAATGTACAATGTAAAGTCAGGTAACGTTTTCAAATACACCAGCAGGACGAACTCCGACCCGCCACCTCAATATACAAAACCAACTAGAAGAATCTTACAAATGAAGAGTGTCGCAGACGAAGTTGGCATTGAGCGCCTTGACTATGGCGATGTCCAGTATCTGCACCATGTTGATGAATGCCCGAGGTACGTTGGCATGGAAATAGTCCAAAGCTTTCTTCAAGTTCGCCACATAGTGCTCAGCGTTGTACTGCGTCTACAAGAGAAATTTATAGCGACAATAGATTATCCTTTTTTTCACCAGAATAAGACAGTTTCGGTCACTAGGTGCAGTTTTTATAACAAATGCAATGAAATAGATAAAAATTATACTTTCGTATTATGTTTCTATATATCAGAGTTTTCACACATTGTTGACAGAAAAACGTGCCAATAATAAGTGTGCTAACAACCTTGCCAAACTGATGTGATGTTGGCCAAACTACCGGCAAAGCCAGTCAGACATTCGACCTCTTGATGCAATCGCCGATTTGTCGATGTTATGAACGACTGTAAATAAACACCTCAAGTCTATCTATCAAACAACGGAGACTATACTTACATTATCCTCGCAGAAGTCACAGAGATCGTTTCCACCGACGAACACCGTGATGATTTTCCAGTCTTCCTCAAAATTGACGTTCTTGTCGTTTTTCATTCGTTTCACTAGCGCTTCAGCCTGACCAGGCATATTTCTACAAAGAACCACATATCAGCACTTACAGCAGAGTAACAGACCTTATAATCAAATTTTGCCAATAAAACACTCCCAAGAGCAAGTAAAAACTACACAGAACAGGTTATCATAATGTATTACTACTTAGTTTAGTTTAAACCTATTTATTTATAGTCGATTGTTCTTTCAACTAATATTAATCCCTCTCGACTGTCCACTTCCTGGGTAGAACCAGTACTCAGGTACTGAATACCTGGAGCAATGTGCAGTAAATAGTCTTGCTCAAGGACTAACATACCGTGGCCAGTTTCGGGGTTCGAACCCCGGACCCTCCGATGCGGAGTCCAACGTATTAACCAATAGACCACGGACGCCCACATTAGTACTTAGTGACTGTTCAAGAACTTTGGAGCCGATGTAAACCACCGTTAGGAATATCTATATAGCCATACATTGTCTTCTGCAAGACTGCTTAGCTCCATATGAAAACTTATACTTTTTACAAAAAAAAAAAGAAAGAAAAACCGGATACAAGTGGCGCCACCTACTCTGACTTGTCACCGGGGTTGGCAAGGTTAAAGCGTGAGACGCCCTCGTTCCATACCGGTCCCCAGCCCACAGAGTATCCCTGCAGACCCGGGTTGTACACTTTAAGGAAGTCTGGAGAAAGAAAACAAAAATAATATATTTGGTTATTTGGGCAGGGGCATTTGAAAAATACAATGCAGTTAAGTGCATCATATGAGGATATATTCAAATCAGCTGGTCTAGTTTATTTGTAATAGTACTGCGCAGATCCGAGCTGTAAACCTTAAGCAAGTCTGGTGAGAGAGAAGAATGTCTCAGTATTTATGCAGGCATAACCTTCCTCTACATATGTAAGGAATCATTACTGTTGACTTCCACAAATAAGAAGACGTGGATTAGAATATAAACAGTCAAACAGTCAATACATATCAACATTATTTGTCCGTCTCTGGATTTTTGCGATTATAAAATGTAGATGCCTGTTAATATAAACAACAAGAATAATGATTCTTTTTAATGTTTACTCATTGCTACTTACTAGCTAGGGTCAGCACCTCTGTCACAGTTTTGTCACCGCCAACGCTAAAAAAAATAAAAACATTCTTCAAGTCATATATATAATGTGATTTTCTCTGACAGTCTAACACTTTGAAAACTTGAATGGATAATGAAAACTTGAATGGATAATGCATTTTAGAATACTGCTTGGTTGGCATCGCCTTCATATTACCGTAAACTAGAATTAAGTCAAACAAATTAAGCATTTCTTTATAAACATCTAAGATTTATTGGCACCGAACTGGATAGCGGTACCACTTACGGAATGCATTTTTATGGGGACGATAGTGCAGCTTGCAAAAGCAAGAAATAGCAGCTGTTCTGTAAGACTTTTTTTAAGAGAAAAGAACTGAGTATTCTGTTTTTTCAACATTGTGCCTTGCAACAACAATGTGTAGCTTGTAATTATAAAACAGTAGCTAGCTGGCATTTATAGGAATTCGCAGCTGTTTGGCGAAGTATTGTTTACAAAAGAAACCAAACATACCGATGTTAGCAATGCAGCTTGTAATTACATATGTAACAGATAACAAGGAAAACAAAATGGCAAATACTCTACTTCCCATTAGAGTTATGGTTCGATACTAACAAATATTTATGTAATTAATCGACAGTGTAAGAGAGTGTATAGTTTCCAGGATAGTCATTTTCTTGTTTAAAGCGCATACTCTCTACGGCGCCTTGGATGTCTCACATCTTGGCTCTTTCTTGTTATATACATTTGTATTTAGAATGTTGTGTCATATGCTGTATTACTATATGTTTTTTACCTCCATGACAGCCCACGGTCCTCCTTTAGGAGCCCTAAAATAGTTGCCGCCTTGATGCCAGTACCGGCCTGTGGGCGAAAGAAACACAGTTACTCTGGTTACTTACACCTGTCCAAGGAGAGGTTCTGGAGTGTTGATCAATTATTGAGCTTATCTACCTAATAACAAATTAAACATGGTTATATAACTATAATATGCGTGCGTTTTAAATCTTATATATGCTCTCATATAAAAGGTTCGCAATAGCAACAAGTTAAATGCAATTGCCCCTGTTTTGTATTATATACTTGAAATTATATATACGAACAGGGCCAGTATTCACCAACTATTCTTAAGTAAGAATTGCTGAAAGCCGTGGATTTCAATCCAAAATATCTTCATTGTGTATTTTGCTACATGTATTTTTGCATGACACTTTAACTTTGCTACTTTGAGCTTAAAAGCACATAGAAACTTCATAATTAAGCTAAGTTTTGTTGGTACAAACAAGAATGACTAGGGCCTAAGTCACTTAAGAATGACTGGTGAATACGGACCCAGGATGTTAAAAACGTTTTAAAAATTGCTGTACTCACTGTTATCGAGTCACCAATAGCGGCGATGACTTTAACATTACCTGGACGTAGTTTGTGAACTGAAATGTACCAAAAGAACAAAACTTCCTTTTGCATGTACATTATACATTGTGTAAACAAAAGGCATACAAATATACATATACATTGTATAACTAAGGCGTAGAGTAGTAGAGTTGACGTTGGGCATGTACTTGAGTTGTAGTTAATTCAATAAATTGGCATATTAATCAAGACATATATGCATTATATATGATGGAATATTATACTAGTAGTAATAGTAGTAGTACTACTACTACTGCTACTATTACTACTACTACTATTACTACTACTGCCACTACTACTACTACTACTACTACTACTACTACTGATACTTGATACTATTACTACTACTACTACTACTATTACTACTACTACTACTACTACTACTACTACTACTACTACTACTACTACTACTATTACTACTACTACTTCTACTACTGCTACTATTACTACTACTACTACTACTACTACTACTACTACTACTACTACTACTACTACTACTACTACTACTACTTCTACTACTACTACTACTTCTATTGCTGCTACTATTACTACTACTACTACTACTACTACTAGTACTGCTACAACTATTACTACTACTACTACTGCTACAGCTGTTACTAATACTACTTGTACTACTGCTACTACTACTACAACTACTACAAGTACTACTAATTATACTATAACTACTTGTACTACTACTACTACTCTTACTACTACTACTACTACTATTACTAGTACTACTACTTCACCTACTTTTACTAGAATTAATGATAATAATAAAAAATAATAATAATAATAACAATTAATAATGTACATTCATAGATAATGTAAGGACAATTATGAACGTTATATAGATATATGAAATGATTAGAAATGCTCAAAAATATGAAATGGCAATAATGCACATTACGTGTTTACAGAATTTTAGGAATTACAATTCTGAACATTATTATGATAATATGAATTATGAAATTATGCATTGTATCGTCGATACCAAATGGCAAGCGCATATATAATATAAATGTATTTAAAATGGAAGCATTTCTTAATTGATCGTTTGTCATTCTTATTGTCTATAAATGTGTAGAATTAAACGCCCCCCAGGATAATTCCAGCCATCTTGGTCACAAAGTCAATGTTATATACTTAAATTAAAAATGACAAATCTGTACTGCATCTTACATTTAGGAGAAGCCTGGGGCGGATTCAATGGACTGTTACTAGATCTATATGTGCATATCAGTATTTATTTATTTAATTGACTTAAACACAGCCTTGTTTTTCGTTAAACATGTATATCTATGCAATGTAAGCCATGCCACTGTGCTTTTGACTACTTACCGGAGGTTGGGTTTCCCTCCGGCATTGGAAACTTCTGACAGGGGAATGACGGGACATCTCTCAGGGCCTAGAACAGTAAGAATTGCACATAGTTCAATGGTCGACACACTCGCATCGTTTTATGCTACGTAAATGTGCATAATATAAACAGTGTCAAAATAATACGCATTAGTAATAAACCCAAAAAGGAAGAGTGATATAGGCTCTACACTTTCATATTTTTCCTGTTGGTGTTGTTTAATTTCCTTCCGTTTACGTGCGATGGCTAAGCCAAAGATTCACGGCTTATTTTTTACTGTGGAAAAAGCCGTCATTTTTTAGGCACAAAGTCTCAAATTACTTTATATTGTCTTCAGAAATGCACACGCTTTCCAATACTTAACCGCTGCAATGAACAAGACATTACGTTCATTTCTTGATGACCTACTGATTGCTGATTGATTAGGTGGGCGGAGCTTATTTTACTGCGACATGTTTTCATGACGTCAAAATTACGTCATACAGCAGACGTGTTGTAAAACATTTTCAAAGCATATGTTTTTAATAAACGTTGTTTTTTGTTGTTGTTTTTTTCATGTGTTTACAAATACTTTACAAATAATTGTGGTTTCAGACACTGTATCTTTTTGAAAATCTGCTTTAGTGACATTTAAAGAGCTATAAATGAGGAATTACTTGCTTGTTATGTCGCTTCTTGCCTTTGTGTTCGTTGCTTAAATACAAATTATTTTATCACGCGCAGAGTAAGCTATTCGTTTGATATAACTTGTATAAAAAGTAGTAGGGTTTATCATATCTATGAGTTTATCTTATAAATAAGATAAAATATATAAGATAAGATATAAATAAGACGTTTTAATTATTTTGGTTTTAATTGAATCTAAATGTATTGTAAACATAAGGAATGAATGGTTGACCGTCTGCTTATGTCTATTATGTACATCGAAAGTGGACTCCACTTTCGATGTTGATGATGTCGAATCGTGACGTTGACAGGATTTCGATTTACCGACATGAATGACGCTTTTAAGCGGCGCCACTGACTTGTTTCCCTTTAAGCCTTGCGAATGCCCCTTTTCTATGTAGTACGGCACTTTTTAGTTCCTTGCATTTTATTCTTTTATTTCACACAATTTAAAACCGCGGTTAAGCTTTTAAAGAAAAAAAATCCGCTTACTGTACTGCTTAACTGTTGTACTGATAAGTTTTCAGAGTAACATTGTCGGTGTCCTCTTCCTTCTCCATCATCATCACCATCATTCTCATCGTAATTATCACCATCATTTTCATCATCACCATCATTAACAACACCAATAACAACGTGATCTTCATCATCATAAACATCACAGTAACTACAAACAACATGACCATAATTAGTTTATTCTCCTCCTCGACATCATCATCATCATCGTCATCGCTATCCTCATCATTTCAAATTAAATCACTCTCGTCTATCTTATCTTTAGCAACAGCCACACCATGAACAACACACATTAACATTACAATTATTAATATAATTACCTTATACTGATCCCCATTTTGAAACAGTTTCAGATGTTCGTTGAACAGACGGACGAACGTCTCATTGTTGGCCTGCTGCTGTACAAATCGTTGGTACTCGGCAAAGTCCGCCCCTGAAGCAACGAGATCGCATACAGGCGTGGAAAGGTGAATTTTGTCCGATTAATCCGTCAAAAATATGTACAGTAAAGGACTTAACAACCTTTTCTTCTTTCAAGCTGTAGAAACGCTTATAATAAAAATGTGTATTCTTTACAAATGTATGTTTGTTTTGTGATTGTTATTAACTACAGGAATT